>CM062836.1:3210459-3587057 GCA_031772345.1 Himalopsyche anomala | reverse complement strand
CTAGCTGTAAGCCCGTTGACCTCAACGGGGGGATTTTTGTTGCATTTTTAAGTAGTCAGAAAATTTACAGGCGTCAAAAATAAATTACTAACCTATTTATTGAATAATCCAGAAATTCTGATAGTAAAAGAAATATATCTGGGGGCGTATATCGACAGCCCTGCCCTGCAGTATTTAAATTGTAAATTAATTATTTTTGGAATCATGTTCTAGTTTGCCAACAACTATTTTTCGTAATAGCAGAAATTTCGTAAGTTATTGAATTTTTGGAATAATGTTTAAGTTTGTTAACTATTTTTCGTAGTAACAAAAAAAGTCCTTGTAAATTACTTAATTTTTGAAATAATATTTAAGTTTGCTAACAACCATTTTTCGTAGAAGCAGAAATAGACCTCGTAAATTATTTAATTTTTGGAATAATGTTTAAGTTTGCTAACAACCATTTTTCATAGTAACAAAAATAGTCCTTGTAAATTACTTAATTTTTGGAATAATGTTTAAGTTTGCTAACAATTATTTTTCGTATTAGCAGAAATAGACCTCGTAAATTATTGAATTTTTGGAATAATGTTTAAGTTTGCTAACAACCATTTTTCATAGTAGCAAAAATAGTCCTTGTAAATTACTTAATTTTTGGAATAATGTTTAAGTTTGCTAACAATTATTTTTCCTATTAGCAGAAATAGACCTCGTAAATTATTTAATTTTTGGAATAATGTTTAAGTTTGCTAACAACCATTTTTCATAGTAGCAAAAATAGTCCTTGTAAATTACTTAATTTTTGGAATAATGTTTAAGTTTGCTAACAATTATTTTTCCTATTAGCAGAAATAGACCTCGTAAATTATTGATTTTTTTAAATAATGTTTAAGTTTGCTAACAACCATTTTTCATAGTAGCAAAAATAGTCCTTGTAAATTACTCAATTTTTGGAATAATGTTTAAGTTTGCTAACAATTATTTTTCCTATTAGCAGAAATAGACCTCGTAAATTATTTAATTTCTCGTAAGTTTGCTAACAATTATTTTTCCTATTTAGTAAATTATTTTATTTTTGGTATAATTTTTAAGTTTGCTAACAATTATTTTTCATAGTAGCAAAAATAGTCCTTGTAAATTACTTAATTTTTGGAATAATGTTTAAGTTTGCTAACAATTATTTTTCGTATTAGCAGAAATAGACCTCGTAAATTATTGAATTTTTGGAATAATGTTTAAGTTTGCTAACAACCATTTTTCATAGTAGCAAAAATAGTCCTTGTAAATTACTTAATTTTTGGAATAATGTTTAAGTTTGCTAACAATTATTTTTCGTATTAGCAGAAATAGACCTCGTAAATTATTGAATTTTTGGAATAATGTTTAAGTTTGCTAACAACCATTTTTCATAGTAGCAAAAATAGTCCTTGTAAATTACTTAATTTTTGGAATAATGTTTAAGTTTGCTAACAATTATTTTTCCTATTAGCAGAAATAGACCTCGTAAATTATTTAATTTTTGGAATAATGTTTAAGTTTGCTAACAACCATTTTTCATAGTAGCAAAAATAGTCCTTGTTATTTACTTAATTTTTGGAATAATGTTTAAGTTTGCTAACAACTATTTTTCGTATTAGCAGAAATAGACCTCGTAAATTATTGATTTTTTGAAATAATGTTTAAGTTTGCTAACAACCATTTTTCATAGTAGCAAAAATAGTCCTTGTAAATTACTCAATTTTTGGAATAATGTTTAAGTTTGCTAACAATTATTTTTCCTATTTAGTAAATTATTTTATTTTTGGTATAATTTTTAAGTTTGCTAACAATTATTTTTCATAGTAGCAAAAATAGTCCTTGTAAATTACTTAATTTTTGGAATAATGTTTAAGTTTGCTAACAATTATTTTTCGTATTAGCAGAAATAGACCTCGTAAATTATTGAATTTTTGGAATAATGTTTAAGTTTGCTAACAACCATTTTTCATAGTAGCAAAAATAGTCCTTGTAAATTACTTAATTTTTGGAATAATGTTTAAGTTTGCTAACAATTATTTTTCCTATTAGCAGAAATAGACCTCGTAAATTATTTAATTTTTGGAATAATGTTTAAGTTTGCTAACAACCATTTTTCATAGTAGCAAAAATAGTCCTTGTTATTTACTTAATTTTTGGAATAATGTTTAAGTTTGCTAACAACTATTTTTCGTATTAGCAGAAATAGACCTCGTAAATTATTTAATATTTGGAATAATGTTTAAGCTTGCTAACAACCATTTTTCGTATATATATAAATAAATAGTTAATCAAATTATTATATATTAAATTATTATATTTAATTGAGCAGCCTTATATAGCCTCTCAAAACGCTGCAGAACGGTCAAATTCGTTTAGTGCAAGATTTCACCCACAGATGTCATTATTAGGTAACTAAAACTTTAAATAGAGTTTTTTTTTCGTAACCATCAACTGGACTTGTGGAGCAGTGGTTTAGGTGTCCGAACGTCGCGCATGAAAATTGGGGCATGGTATCGAATCCTGTCACAGCTTGACAGAATATTTTTTGAAAATTAATTGTTTTCACACATAATAAAATAAAAATGTCATGATTTCAAAAATTCACTCATGACGTCAGAGAAAAATGAAGAAATGAATTAATGACGACAGCGGGGCAGGATGGGGGGGAGGGGGACCGTCTTTCTTGACGTCATCGAAAAGGCGAAATCGCGACCATAATATACAAACGAAAAAAGTATCTCTTTAGTATGAATAAAAAAATGTTGACAGCGTGGCTGGGGCGGAGGAGGGGAAGGGGAAATCGGGGACAATTTACAGACGGACGGACGGACATTAACGACTATTAATATATAGATTAATATATAGATTGAAGATTTCAGAATTGTGGATTCCAAATTTAAAAATAAGTTTAAATATCATCGTTACCAAAAAAAACAAAATTTGGAACACATAATATCAACAAGACTTTTGTTTTAAAAGTTGCCCTACTTTAATGTTGAGCATTCTCCTTACGCCTTTTTGGCTGTATAATTTTAACTCAAATAGACAAGTGTTTATCAGGCTAGCAACTTGTTTGATTTACCGTCATCTTGGTTGGCATAATGACATAAATAGGCAATGTCATGCTCCTATCTAATGTTTATCTAGATTTGATTTACTAAAAAAGGTTCGATCAAGCCGCGATAGGAATAATTCATACATGTTTACAATAAATGAAAAATACTTAACAATGATTGATATGCCATTACACTATGTGCCAAGGGGATATAATATATGTGTAAAGGGCATCTTCATAATACTGGCTGTACAAGCCTGCATAATATTGCATTTTTTAGTAATTCTGACGTGTTAGGCATTTTTTTTGTTATCTTCGTGGTCGAATCCATGAGCGAAAATTTTTTCATTGAAATTGTTATTTTTATCGATTATATGAGTCGTCACATGCAAGGACTGTTCAGTTGATCAATGCATTGCTTTGACAGGTGGATAAATTTAGCAGTCAACCGTATATATATTTTTTCTTATTTTAATTTGAATGTAAGCAATTCTATTTTGTCTCAAATTGTTTTAACATTAAAATAACAACTATAAAGCTCTATTTGAAGGCAGGTATTAAAACTCCCTTCAATACAGCCAGACTTATTAATCAACTAGTCCTATTCCTGTCCTCCTATCCATATCCTTTATATCACTCTGCAACCGGTATACCGCGGCACGCAAGTGTGCCGTGAGCCGGATACAGGTGTGCCGCGGTCAAATACATAATGAACAAAATAATTTTGACCCAGAACTTTGGGTTTTGCTGTCAAATATCGAGCCGAATATAGGATTGTGTTCATTGAAACAAGCGCAGGTATCAGATTAATTAGTTATTTTATAATGATTTTTAAGATTGCATAAAAGTAAATATATTATAGTTTTATGAATGTATACTTTTCAAATAAAAAGCGAAAATTTATTGTAAAATTTGTGTATCAATTTAATACCTATATATTTTTGCTTTTGGTGTGCTGCGGAATTCTAGGAAGAATTTTTGTGTGTCTCGTAGGTGAGAAAAGGTTACGAAGCACTGCTTTATATCCCTAGTAAAAAATAAAGGTTGAGCAATTGAGTAACAAACAATTTCCGTTGAGATATCTACTGATACAGTTGATAAGGCTCGTCATGAGCGAGTTCCTGATCATTTAAAATAAAACAAATGAATATTATATTTTTTAATATATTATCCCTTTCCACCAACTTTACTATTGACAGCGAACACCTTAAAATAATATGTTGCTTAACTTGAAAGAAACATTATTTGAAGAGGTTTGGAAGGAAAAACAGAAAAAAATAACATTACATATAAACTTATACAATCATTTAAAAATTCCAATTAAATGTTTTGATAAATACATTTTTTGAGCCTAATATGTACTGCCGTTGGCATGGCATGGTGTTTTTGACACCCCATATCCTTTTGGCTACGGCTCTGTTTATCCCATGCGTTTTCTGCTAAAAATCATTGCGGCATAATTTGAGAAAGTCATGTTTTTTTAGCCATCATTTTGAATATGGCAAATAAAACCCGTATTTTTTAGCATGCAATATTTAGTTTTTTGATGTAA
This sequence comes from Himalopsyche anomala, assembly GCA_031772345.1. NCBI lineage: Eukaryota > Metazoa > Arthropoda > Insecta > Trichoptera > Rhyacophilidae > Himalopsyche > Himalopsyche anomala. Next base: position 3,582,453 of record CM062836.1, on the reverse strand, counting down.
TGATATAAATACTTAATTTCACGTTATTATCACAAAGTGGTTAATTATGTTGCCGAGAATATAGCCAAGTCTCCTAAGTACATAATTATATCAAACGATGGACTCGTCATACTTAAGGTCAATGCTCCTAGCGAAATTTAACAGTTGTTGAAACATTTTGTTGTTGTTTTGAATTGCAGAGATGCATAATAATCGAGTTGTCGTTAATTTGTCTTTGTGTTCTTAATTTGAATTTCACGCGCCATTTTAAAATCTGCATTACAAAATGGCGATTATCTTCGTTAGATTCGGTCGACCGCAACGTAAAATGTACGTCAATTATTTATTTATTATTTGCTGGAACCTAGTGTTGCACAACCGACAAGAAAAACTTTTACTTATTTAATAGTTGTTATTATTACTTACTGACTTATTGCATTTCGTGCAGTTCAACGGATATAATAAAGTTATAGATTTAATATTTTAGTGATGTCATTTTGTTGAGATAAAACCACCATTGTTGTTGGCTGGTTATTTGAGAATTATTCCATACATGATTTTTTAATATAGCTACTTGAATAAAGCTTCGTTTAAACAATAGATAACACATTTAATTATATAGTTCAAATTATACCTAATAACGCTTAAGATAGTATTAATACTTTAAAAAATATCTATATATCAAAGATAATTGATAAAGAACAAGGAGTAAGAATACGCAGTTTTTAGAATTAGGCTTTTATATACGTCCATATATCGTCACTGTTCCGGCAGAAATTGGCAAGTAACAGATTGACAGTTTTGAGTAAAAAGCAAATGAAAAATTTCAGCTATTAGGACCTAGGCTCTAGCCTCAAGTTTCGACATTTTATGTTACATATCGACTGTGGAAAGGAAAAAGGACGTAACCCACAGTTTTTTCAAAATAGCTTTTTTTCGATAATCACAATGTATCAAACTTGATACACGTTCTATCAAAAGGATGTAAACTGCAAATGCCGAATTAGTATCTAAATTTAGCTTTTAATTTTGAAAAAAGATGAGCTTAAACAAAGAAAAAATACTAAAAAAAGGTCCTTCCTAGACAATTTCTTTAATTAATATTAGATTATGTCAATTAAACACCAGCTTAGAAGTCTCCGTCCACTTCCAGTTTGTATATGTTTCATAATTTGAATATGGCCCAAAATCATCACATGTGCCTCCTGTAAAATTTGCTATGTGTGGGTTACGTCCTTTTTCGTTTCCACAGTCGATATGTAGTTATAACATCAAAACATGCATTAACACCGTTCTGACACGAATAAGAAACTTTTTGGCTTACTGGTATAATTAATGCGCCAACTGAGTTATTACAAAAGATTTTTTAGCAAAGAATCTCTTCCTATACTTAACTGATTTTTGTTAGTAACCAACTTCTGTCAGAAGTGTGACGATGTACAGCAGTAAGCCAAAATAATAATTTATTTGTAGACTTTATTTTTATCAGCTTAATCTGTATTTTTAAAAAAATGGTAATGTTATTACTAAGTTATTTGATTGCGAAAATCCCTTATATCTTAGCTCTAGCTTAAGTGGGAAGTGCCATACTCAATACATCGAAGATACCATGACATATTAAAAAAACTACCACAGAAAAAAATGTATTTTTTAACTTAATATAAACATGAAAAAACCCATCAATATGTTTATATTTTTGTTAATAAATACAATGTATTAAGTTCTTTAAAATATGGAAAGCAACATTTATCCTAAAAAATCACAATAATATACTTCACGTATTAATCGAAGTAAAAAAAAATAAGGGTGGTTAAAGTAACCATTTTTACGTGATTCTTTCACTCTTAAATTATAATCTTTAAAGTAACCATCAAATTCATCCGAACTATGTAACAAGATTTATATTATCGTATTTTAAACAATTTTTGTATCAATTAGTTACTCAATCTGTTACTTAGCACTTATTTTAATTTGTCTATATTTTGACCCAGGTGATTTTGGCATCACATTCAACCATTTTATTGATTAAGCCACAGAGTAAATTACTTAAAACGGAATGGAGTAATCAAATTATTGGTCATGCTTAAGTAATAATACTAAATTGGAAAAGTGCTTAATACAAATAGTGCGTTAAAATAAGAAATAAAATTACGCAAACCACTTAAAATAATAAAATATTTAATAAAGATATTTATTTTGTGTAACAAAGTCAGCCTTGGTTTTCGTACTGTTTAATAAAAACTGTAACAAATATTTGTAAACATTTTTATTACTGTAAAATAGAGTTGTAGCCTGCGGCAATTTTTCGTAAAAAATATGTTTAATTAGCTTTAATAGATTTTTTACTCTGTTTGGACAATCTCTTCTCCTTAAAATCAGAACACAATGATGTTTAGAAAATTACTATGTAATATATGCAAACGTCATCAATTCATGTAACAGTACGGTCCAGAATGATTTAAGGAACTGAATGCCTGAATCAAATTTAAGAATAACATGTTATCAATCGAAATCAGTAGTTTTAATCTTATAATAGAGAAGCTAATAGAAATCAACTATTAGATTTATAGTTTGAAACAATTTTTTAAATTAAAAAAATATTGCTATTCGCACTAGGACCGGACCGGTGAGCGAATCACCTGAGAGATGTGGTAAGTTGATAATGTTTGTAGGTCGTAATTAACACTTCCTCTACGGTGTTAAAAATACTTCCGATATGTTTTTGACCCTTAAAGAACTAGTGAAAAAAACAAAAAACACTTACCGCCCTTTAATGGACGGTAAAAACCCAAGACGTACATTAAAAAAAACGTGTTTTTTAGTATTTTTTAGCACCGTATGGGAATTGTAAAAATGTAAAATATCAACTTTATATAAAGTTATATTCATTTGTTTCAAGTCCCTGTCCAGCAAATAGCAAATGTGCAGCTGTGTAGCAAATGGTCTCCTTGTGGAATTATTTCAATATACGTTTTTCTACGGCAACTGATTGTGACACAGTTGTTTAGCCACTCTTTTTCGAATAGAGTAGGGATAGAATAATAGTACTAGCACAGGACTAGTGGTTGGTTAATCGCTCTCCTTCACCTTGTTTTCAAGAATTTTTGACATCGCAAACCATGCATTCAAAAAGAAATTTATAAACCTATTGAAAAATCAATTTATGATACTGCCGATACTAAGATTCAAACCAGTTAACTCCGAAACTGAGCCAACATCACTATAAATTAATTAAAATAAAAGTGGCATGTTTTCATATTTTTTTAATTTAAAATAAAACCTCTTCGTTTTGCAATCAGAAAGCGCTTAACTGTATTAAGAAATATATCTTATTTTTTTCGATTGATGGTCTCACCAGGGTGTGGTGCTTATGTACTGTTGAACAATATTTCAGCATAAGTAATTATCAAAAAAAAAACTACATTCAGTTAAGCTCGTAATGAATATTTGTTAATGATTGCCATTATGCTCTCAGAATATTAAGACTAACCTGAATTGGTTTCTAATAATCGGAATAACGTTGTTCCAGATATAAAAAAAATCTTTTGTATTTTTATATTCGCTTATTACTCCATCAAAACATCCGGCTGCCAGAGTTGTAGTAAGTAGGAGTTACGTAAATTTAGCATATACGCTATTAGAGATTGATCATAAGAGCATTGGTACATGCTTTGCATTTCAGTTATAAAGAATGCTAAATAACAAACCAGGGACGCGATACCGGTTTTAAATAATAAAACCGGTTACCGGATACATGTTTTCTGAAAACCGGATATTTTATGATAATTTTTCACTATTTACGTGTAACACTGTCCATTGAGCCCCTGAAGAAGAGAAGTGAAGTGAACCAAGTAGTATTTTAAGAAAAAATGAGTTACATTCATTATAATATTCGACATGTCTTAAAGTATATTAAAAGCGAAGTGAACTCATTAAATACACACTAAAATAGTGTTACCTCATTTAAATATAAATTTGCGATCCACAGCTCTCAAAATAAAAACGTGATTGTACTTAAAAGTGTAAAAGAAAAGTTTTATCATTTTAATACTTGGCTCACCTAACTTAACGACTAAACTCAATTTTTGATGAAAAAGCATGATATTTAGGAAACTAAAATACATTATACAATTTCACCGGTTTCGCACTTCGCCAGAATTAAAGTTTGTCAGTTTATTAGTGTGCGTGATTTACGTAAAGGTCACTGTTTCATATTTTTATTTTTTGAAATAGCGTAGCTAAATAACATAAAGCTATTTTTTCTTTGGGAATATTTTTGCGGTCCGTTTCATTGTGCAGTTGGCGACCCATGACTGGCAACACCGCCACAATAGGACACTTACCACAATTTAATAATAAGAATCATCCATGCACTGATGGAAGAAAAGAGGTAAAAATAATGAAAGAAAACGATCAAAACACATGACAAGATAGAGGAATTGAGCAACAGCTATTCTCTCTGTAAAAGGTGAAAGACATCAGTCTGTGTAATTTTCAAGAATTGAACATCTCGTTTAAAAAAATATCGATCGGTTGTATTAAGAGAAATTAAAAAACCGTTTTATTAGCTATATTGATTGTTCATAGCGGACTAGTACTGCCAACCCTGTTTATAACTGACATGAATGAATTTTCTCAATTGTATGGTAAGTACAAGCAAGTGAAAGGTCCGTTTGCAAAACAGTATACATACAAAACCACAACAAATCTTGCGCAACGAATTCTTCAGTGAAAAGTCTAAGATCGTTCTTAATGGTATAATTCAGAGTGGTTTCTTTTGTGGTGAATATATATTAATGTTACAAGGTATACACACAATATATATCACTGTACACTTTGGTTGAAGAATGTAATTAACTATGTTTTATAATTTAGGATTTCGACTGAAGTTGCTTAGTGGAAGTACAATATTAAATTTAATTCGTTTATTTTTTTTTCATTCACACAATTTTTGACACAAACGAACAGAGTTTCGCCTATAAGCATCTTTGAATATTCAAGTTCACATATGAAAATGAACTGACGTTTACTAAATAAGTGCATCTTGTACATATAAGAAATGCATTTATTTATCACCAAGTTAAAAGCTATTGATGGCGAAATGGATTCATTTTATTAATGGTTTGATTTTAATGACGTCCAGTTAGGAAACATTAATTTAAGCAAATGGTCTCTATAAAATCATTTGATTATCATTAAATGTTATAAAATAGGTATTCTTACTGGTTTAATTCGTGGGTATTTTCAAATATATTATTTTGATCGCTGGATTTTTTAAATTACTTTACAAAGGTTAATTATATTTACTTACTTACATGATATAGCAGTGGTGAGGTAGGAAGATTCACCTGTTCATTAAAAATTGGCAAACTACTTAACTGTGCCCTATTAATTTTTTGGTAAAATAATTTATGTTCCCTCGCATTTTGGTGTACAACTTTAACCCCTTCGTATACGTTGATCGAGTAACTTAGTTATATCTAAAATAAATAATTTACCTAATTTAATGTAAGCAATTTTAATATTAAAATGTTTAATACGTCTTTTATCATTTGAGCCACTAAGAAATGAAGTGAGCCAAGTAGCATGTAGAATATTATAACGCATCTTACTCATGTTTTCTAAAATACCATTTGGCTCACTTTACCTCACAGGGGCATGTTTATTTACATGTAGATAATCGAGTATTTATTATTGACAATTATTTCATTTATCTTAAGTCATGCTGTTTTCGCCACAACTGCATGATTTTAAAACATCACTGTCATATTGTATGACGAGCTATCAACAGTTATAAAAGCATGTATTCCAGTAAGTAAAGCAGGGTTGCACAACCCCCGAACCGCGTGCGATTTTATTTTTTTTGATTCTTTTGAAGGCCTTTAATTTTAAGTTAAAATATAATATATTTGTTTTAAGTCAATCATTAAAATTAACAACCGATAATAATTCAGGTTTTTTTTATTATTATTATTCAAATTTATTCGTCGACGGACGCAATAAATCAAAATTATCGGTTCGTAAAATTCGAAGAAAACTAATGTTATCTTTTGAAAAAGATTAAATTCGAATATATAAATTTAGGAATAACAGTTTATTTGAGTTTTAAATAAGTGTCTTTAGAAAGGATACCTATCCAAACTTGATTCAGAAAGCAGCATTTTGCGAAAAACTATTCGACAGTTAAAGTGAGCGACTAAGTGTTAAACAGTTCTCGTAAAAAAGCTTCTGTTAAGATACCTACATTAGAAGGCCTTAGCTCCACATTGGGAGTGAACATGGATAAAAAAAATCGACAGCACATATATTTGCGAGCAAGATGTATTGGTGATAATCGGAAAGAATTGGTTCATAGAAAGAGAAGTTATTTTTTTTAAGAATTAGCCTGTAATTTAAATTTAAATAAAATTGCATAACTTTAAATTTATAAATACAACGTGTTTTAATACGATAAAATTTTAATACGAAAAAGTTGTGCATGCATGAGCTAAAGTCTAGTTCAAGTTAACAAAAAAACAGAAAATAATGCGATATAGTTAACCGGTTAATGATCCACGGTAATTTCATCGAGACAGTTAGTAATAGCGAGAGTTGGACGTATCGTTTCACTTTTGCCCTACTAGTATGGAACGTTTTTATTCTTACTTAAACACAATTAAAAACCGATCGAGCGATATTGTGAAAATATTTTTTTTAATTTTTCTGACTCGTACATTTACCAGTATGCGGTCGTGTCATTTACGACGTCAATCAAATTTGACAATTGATTCAAAGCATATTATAAAAAACAGGTTGGCTTACATTTTATGTTAAACATATTACTAATTCGTAACAACAATAAAAAAAATATATTATCTGCTAAACATTTTTGAACCGTTTATTTATTCCTCATAATAAATATTGTAACAGTGATCGTGAACTGTTTAAACATGGACATTGCTTAAGGAAACAGAATTTCATATCTGGTTTTTGTAATCGTTGTATATTTTTAGCGAGGATTCAATTCACACTGTTTATGAAAAAGTTTATCTGTATAAAATATCACTTGTTAGTTATTTACCTTCAATTCTATGATACTATCTGCTAAACATTTTTGAACCATTTATTTATTACTAATAATAAATATTATAAAAGTGGTCGTGAACTGTTGAAACATGAACATTGCTTAAAAGAAACAGAATTTCATATATGATTTTTATGTTATATCTGTATAAATTGTCACTGTTTAGTTATTTACCTTTAATTCTTGGTGGCAAAGTATTGAGTCAAAAAAAAAGTTTTAACCGATTCAAATATTGTATGTATAATACACATTGACGACCCCTCTCCTCCTCTTAGCGGCTATGCAAATTAAATAAGGGATGGAGTGATACCTGCTGACGATATTTTTTTTTCGATTTGAATGTTAGATTAATAACATTACTAGCTGTAAGCCCGTTGGCCCCAACTGGAGGATTTTTTCGTATTATAAAAAAAATGAAATTTTCCATGTTACAATCAAATGCATATTTATCAAATTAATCAGAATAAATTAACTTCACTAATTCGCCAAACGGAGCTTATTTTTAGGAATATATGAGTCTTTAAGGGAACCAAACATAAAAATGGTGAAACTTTTCCATTTGACTTTTAAGTGCAATTAAGTTTTCAATTATTTTTTGTGGGAACTGTCATCAACTTTTAATTTGATGTGAAAGTTGATAAAATAAATAAAAATATATAAAGTAATACAAAATAACTTAGATTATTCCACGTATTGTGCTACAAACTGTGACACGTGTTTCGCCTATTTCAGAGGCATCCTCAGACAGACTTACTTTCAGTAAGTCAATTTACAGACGGACGGACGGACGGACATTATCGAATATTAATATATAGATATTATTTAGAAGAAAAGTTATTTTTATATTTTCATAATAAATTTTCATATTTTGATAAGAAATGACCGACAACGAATTGTAGCAAAATTACAGACATTATTGAAAATTTTTATATAGATGTGTTAGGTAAGGAAACATTTACGATGCTAATGAATTATGTATGTGTGTGAGAAAATCTCAATATATCATTTGATCGGTTTTTTAATATATCTATTTTTTTATCCAAAGATAACTTATGTATAATTATGTTTTGTATTCAAATTATACGTTGATATTTAAACCTAAATTTTATTTAATTCAAGAAAAGACAGCTCAAAGTGCAACATTATTGAATTACAAAAACTTTCCAATTGTTAAACATAACATAAATATTCAACAATGAATACAAAACATAATAATATGTTTATATTAGAAAAATAATAATCTAACCAATGAAGCCAAAATATTATTGTTAGATATTTTGTCAAGAAGAAAAAACTAGGTATTACTAAATGTTAATATATTTATTTCATTTTACGTTTTATCGATACTGTAGTCGGGTGGTAAACACTGTTTGGCTCTGGTACATTTACAGTTGTAGCGACAGAAATTAGGAATACAGGGTTTTTCAATTTTTAACACGAAGGCGCATATATTACTCTTCCAAGGAAGAAAGCAAGAACTGAACAAAATTTCGAGTTCATGTTTTTTTTTCAAATTTAGTACACACTGCAAGCATATAATAAGTTACTTTGATTACCTTTTTTGCTGAATAGAAATAAACGAATAACGATAAATACAGTAGAAATTAGAAAAAAATAGTATGGAGATATCGGTACGAACAAAATGTTGGAAGGACGAGACAAAATGGTGAATACGAAATATAAAATAAACTTAAGGTTAACATTTTTCTTGTAACGTTTAGCCCACTACATTTTTCCCCTTCTGTGAAGCCTGTGAAACGATATTTAAGATTCTTAGCTATTTTTATTTCTAGTGTATGTATTCTAGCTGTTGTAATTAAGGGTTTGTCACTTGAAACCTTTGAATGGAAAGACATTCAATAAAATACCCTAACGAATACTGATTTTGGGTGTTCAATAAACAAAAGATCAGATATTGTTGGATGAATTGACAAGCCCTTAAGAGCCTTTCGATAGTATCTCGAATGGGTTCCTGGATTGAACAAATTTCCTTCGAACACGAATTTATTCTTCGTACAGAGAAATCTCCGAAGACAGAATATTTTAATATTAAAATTATTATTTAATCAGATTGTGTAAAATATTTTTTTTTTCGAATGAAAACATGTACGGGATTAAATAATAATGTAGGTATATAAACAGTTTATCATTTATTACATGTTTTGATACTTAATAAGACAATATATTCCTTAGTTAAAATGTACGGAATATTCTGTTTCATGGGTTTTCTAAGTACGTAAGAAGGATTGGAAGCAGCGATGGGCTGGCAATACGTTAACAAGGGGGTCGCTTAATCTCAAAGCAATTCTCGGTGTTCTGGGGAAGCAGTGATTTTTTTTAATACTCCATGCAATTATATGCAATACTTAAATAAGCAATCGATTATTAATTATTAAACTTATAACATGTAACAATATGCAATTTACCGTAAATTTATCAATCTAAATAGCTAAAAATGTACCACCGAAGCTGTCATAGATAATATATATGTAAGTCAAAAATTGCAGTTATATATATACTAATTTGATCTGAGAATGTTGTTTTCTTTGAAATTAACAAGGGGCTCACGCGAGCCCTTTCGAGCTCCCTCCAGCCCACCCCTGATTGGAAGTGATTTTTTTTTGTATTCGTTCAGAAATTAAATTTACTAAAAAAAAAGTTGGTTGTATGTACAATCGATTGTTTACTCTGTATGACAATTTTGTTTAAACAATTTATTCGTACTGTATTGTGTTCTTACATTTGGTTCGGTCACTATACTGTAAGTTCGAGCATCCAATCATAAAGCATTTAAATGTTTACGAAAGCTACAGCCAATTAGACACAATATTTTAATACAAACGTAAGAGTAAAGGTAATAATATATGTATTTCAGCAGCATCTTGGCTTCAATATTGAGTAATAGCAAACTATTTGAACACAGTATGACAACATAGCCATATTGCATAAAACGTGTTTACATCAAAGTATATATTTCTAACCCTAATTACACTTTCCTAGTTGGCAATTTGAGAGATTAGCGTGCATACAATTTGCATTCTGAATTTTATAATAATTCTTACCAATCGACCAACTAATAACCAAGCCATGCAATAATAAGTCTCTCATTCGATCCTGAGCTGTGTTTTTTTGTGTTTATTTTCCAATGTTGTATATTTTTTTTTATTTCGGATCAATTTTTTCAGTGAATATAAAGCTATTTTTAAATCATTGACTACACATTGCCAATGTCATTTTTTTAAAAAATAATTACAGCTCGATCTATCGTCACATAAAGTATAGTAAAAAAATACGGTATATATTTGAAATATTTTAACGAATTGAATATTACTCTATAAAATAATATATTATTTTATTACTGTACTACCGTACCACTGTACATTTAAATCCGTGTCCGTTTACGATGTGGAGCATATGGCCTCATAAAGGAAGTATCTCAACAGATGTTTTCTACGACGAATGTTTGTTACTCAGTTGCTCAACCTTTCTTTTCCATTGAGAATTTAGATAAAAAGATAGAACATAATTAGTGGTTAGCTAATACTATTGTTACGCCCTTTTTGGAAGATATTTAACGATGACTGGTTATAAATCAGTGGTTCGAAGAGGTCAATAGGTGGATATATTTATGATATTATTAGTATTTCGCTAGTCGGTTACTCTATAACTCGTTTTTTCAGGATTGTATAAGGCAGTGTTTCCCAACCTTATTTGTGCCTCGCCCCAAAAATCTCTATGTCTCCTATCCCTAATCAAAATCTCATAGTTGTGTAACTAACAAATTCTGAAAAAAATAATTGCTTTTAACAAATGCACAAAGATTCTTTCACATATTCTTCCAAAACCTTTTTGATAAGAATGGATATAGCTGGTTTTATTAAATCCTCTCCAACAGTATGATTCCAAACTAGCTATTAGCAGAGATCTCATAACTAGCTTCAAAATTAGCTTCAAAAAATATTTTTTAAAATGCGTTTTGACAAAAAAATATGTAACAAATATTAATGATTTTCGCATTGCCCCACGTTGGGAAACGTCGGTTTAGGTGATGGGTGGGATTACAACTATATTATTAATATTAGTATAATAATAATGTAATCATAATATATTCACTGATACCAATAATTGGACGAACTTCAAAGATAAGCAAGTACTACATTACTGATGATTTTTTTCTTACTTGTTTTGAAACACCTGTCAAGAATTGTTTTCTTGTAGTGCATTTGAATTGTCAAAAACCATTGTGGAAATATACAATTTTAGGAATTCAAACAGTTTATCGCTTAGCGGCATTTGTATAGGCGTTGAATAGCGGTATCGCTCGGCCAGGGCGATTCTTATAACGTAACCATACAATTGCAAATTGTTATTGTTTTGAAAAAGGTTCATGGTCTCGCTATAAAAACAAATACATGATGAAATAATGTAGAGATTTATAGACCATTAGTAATGTAAAAAAATAAGATATAGTTTTAGTTTTATTATTTGCTATTTCTGTTATGAAATTCTCCACGCTGAATTAAAATTTAAACACAGACCTAACCTATTTAACGTATGCAAGGGAAGTCAGAATTTTATTTTTAATTCGTTCAAATTGAAATATTCTCACGTTTTTAATTGCTAAGTAATTTTCATAGATAAGCGAAAGTGTAGTGGAAAACACGAACAACGTACACTTTAAACTGTAAACAACATTAATGAGGAACAGTGGTGTAGCCACTTGAAGGCCCTTGCGTTCAGGGGGCCACAAATTTATACCATCTTTAAATTAAAAAAAAAAAACTAATACAAGTCGGTTGTTGAGTATCCCACTTCTACCCGTTATGTCTATGCAGACGTTGTTTCACGGCCGCCTTCCATAGCGCATTAAGACCAAGAAGAAAAAAACGAATTTACTTCTCATATTCTTGGCTCGATATAGAGCTGCACGGAACCTCTCTTTTAACCATACACTGTTGTGCTTAAAAAAAAAAACATAGAAAAAAAATAATGTAAATATGGTGTGTCTCTTTATATAATATATTTAAAAATTCAGAATGTGGCTCTCGTTGGCTTTATGTGGGCCCATCCCTGGTGTATGCCGTCAAAAAGAAAAAGTCGACGAACTTACTTATTTAAGTTTTTATCTACGATTTAATATTCATTGATTTATACTGAGAAAACCTATTGTTTATACAGTATGTAAAACTTTACATTTTATTTTAAATAATTTTAGAAAATTTCCGAATGTAAAAATTATATTGTAAATTTGTAAAAGTAGACGCGGGTTTTTAAAAAAATTACTGTTTTAATACACCTTGGCATATTTTTTAAAACTTTCTATAAAAATATCTTATTAGCGAAAAATTAATTGAATTTATTACAAAATACTAAGATTGTGATTATAAAGTAATTTTATAAGCGCCTCGGGTGGTGACCGTTAAAAAAATAAGTCAAAATTAAGTACTAAATGAAATGTGTTTGCTCTAAAAAATTTAACCCATTTGCGGTAATAGAAATGATAGTTTCAATAGACGGTTTTAAAATTTACCTAGGACTGTTAAACTAAGAATTTATACAAGACGTTTTATTGTGAGACCTGCTTGTTAATCTATCACTCAACACCAGCCATTTTACAGATAGTGAGGAAATAATGTTCGACCTAATACTGATCTTGCTACCCACCATTTTTAAAATGGACAGGCGGGAATTCAAACATCACAGACATTGCAAAATTAATCCATACTGGGATTTGAGCACGTAAAAATCGCAACCAAAGAAAACGGTGCTGACCGCTCGACTACAGGCCTGTCAAATTATGTGTAGGAATTAATTGAAAACTGCTATCAATTTTCAATATTTCTGCCAGTCCCTTTTTTATTTCCGTTCAAAAAACTTCTTGGCAAACTTTTTGAATACTCAGTTGTGGGTCCACTTGTACAAATGGGTTCTACAATCGATGTATGGTCTTGTATAGAAATGCATGGATTTCTGTAATGTTTTATAAACATATCCGCTCATTAGGGTTGCCAACTGTCCCGGAATTTGAATATCTGTATCATATCCCGTAAATTTAGATAAAAACATTCCATTTTTTTATTATTATATTTGACATCGCGTAAATCTATTGAACGTCCTTCCAACCTACGTACACTCCTCCACTACTATTTTGTTATTAAAAGATTTAAAAAATATATTATAATTACGTAATATATATATACATACATATGTTATTAATTTTCGACAATAGCTAAAATATTAAATATTAGTATTATAAAAAATAAATAAAAAAGTGTTTTTTTCATACTTAAATAGTTTCCTTAGAAAACTAGATAATGGCTGACTTGAACTATTTGTACAGGAATCGTTGAAGAAAATTTTGTTATACTTATCACCCATCACTATCTGATTCTAAAAACGGAGAGTGAAACAACTATTTTCCCGTAATTCATAATACGTTTTTTAAACCATGTCCGGTCTTATTGTGAAGCATATAGATTCATAATGGATCTTCTCTAAACGTTTTTCTAAACTGCTGTATACTCTGTTGGTCGACCTTTTTTCGAATAGAGTATGGGTTAGAAATAAGGACTAGGGCAAGACTAGCGATTAGTTAATCGCTCTCTTGAGAATCGGATAAATGGAAGGTAATTTCAAACATCCAAGGAAACGAAAAAATCTCATAAATCGGTTGATAAATCAATCGATAATAACTGCCTACCCTGAGATTAGAATCCCGTGAGTACCGTTGCAGTAACCATCAACGTTCATCACTCGACCACGTACTTCGTGTTAAATGGTTGGTTTGGTAGTTAATTAAGAGCTTTTCCCTGTAGATTTTATTGTTCTTTGAAAAAAATCCGGTAACATAAATATAAAACTAAGATGTTTTCAATTTTATATATTTATTTATTTTTACCATGTCCGCTCCCAATATGGAGCATATGGACTCCTAATGGAGTTTATCTCGACAGAAATGTTTCTACGAGAACTGCTTGTGACTCAGTTGCTCAACCTCTCTTTTTCCTAAGAGCCCGTACTGGGATTCGAACCCGTGCCCTCCGTAGCGGTAGCCAACGATGTTGACCACTCGACCACACAGGAGGATTTTATATTTAAGAAATATTAAATAAGTTATTGTGATGTTTTTTCTCCTCAAGTTTAACAATCAATTGACCAAAAAAAAATTGCTCGTAATTGAAAATTTTATATATTTATCTAGCTTTGATTTGTATTGGCTTCAACGTCAAATGTTTTAATTTTATTATATTTCATTAGTTATCACTCTGTATTGACAGTGAAAAATGCATTTAGAAAAACAATGTAATTTATTGAAATATTGGATATCGCCCTGCGTAATTATGTTTTTACAGTGCACCTATAATAAGTAACCGTTTTCAATTGTCATTTGTGACAAGGACATATTAAGTATTGTTATATTATAATTTGACACGGAAACTCCATGGTGTTGTAAGTCCATATTAAAAATACAATAATTATTATATTATTACGTCCATATCGATTGTTATATTTTTTTCATGTTATTGCCATAGATACGATGATTTGAAACTGCAAAAGGGAGTCATTTTTCTCATTACGAGATTTATTATTTGAACTTACTTAACTCAGATAATATACATAGCAGTGAGTAGTGTAAATTATCACTATAAGTAAACACATTATTAAAGGTTGATTTCAATAGATATCTGTTGGAATTTCTTCTTTTAGTCCTTTCAAGGATGGATACAATAAAAAGTGATCAAATGATTTTTTCACAAAAATGAAATAAATAACATATCGACTGTGGAAAGGAAAAAGGACGTAGCTCTCAGTTTTTCCAAAACAGCTTTTTTTCGTTAATCACAATTTATACAACTTGACACACGTTCTATCAAAAGGATGGAAGCTGAAAATGCCAAATTAGTATCTAAATTTAGATTTTGTGTTTGAAAAAAGAAAGGCTTGTGAAAATTACTACAAAAAAAAGGTTTTTCTTGAACAAATTCTTAAATTAATATTAGACTAAGTCATAGATACCCAGATATCATTCACCGTGCACGTCGGGGTAGTGTATATTTCATAATTTGCTTTTAGTCTAAAATCATCAAAAAAACGTTTTCTGTGTCTAATGTAAAATTTGATATGTGTGGGTTACGTCCTTTTTCCTTTCCACAGTCGAATTATTGTTGTTTAAAAATTTACATCCACTACCAATGTTGATAATATGTCCTATTAATGGAGGTATCTTAAAAGAAGTTTTTTTTATCGAGAACTGTCTGTTACTCAGTTGCTTAACCTCTCTTAAAGAAAGTATAGGGATAGAAAAAATAGGACTGAAACAAGACTAGTGGCTAGCTTATCGCTCTTGCAACCGTTCTTTTTAATATTGGATTGAATTATAATAAAAGACATGAAAAACATAAATGCCTTCGAATAGAAATTAAACAAGTGCTGTGACTTGAATCCGTGAGATCTGTCACTGAAACCAACGACGTTGACCGCTGAACCATGGGCCCGACAACTGTACGTACATAACTAGAGGTACTAAAGATTATTTTACATAGTCATTTTTGTTAAAAATAGATAAGATAAAGAGAAAACAATTTAAATCAAAAATATTTGTGAAATTTAATTCAACACATGGGTTTGTCTGTTTTTACTCGTAGAAAATTTGGACTGCTGATAGACCGTCTCGACACTCATTGTTAAACGGGAACTGATTGTTATTCAGTCAATCAAATTTTTGATAAAACAATTTATATCTCGCAAACACCACAGTAAAGAGATTTGACCAGCACACTGCAGGATTAACATAATATTTCAACCCTCATTTTGATAGTTTCTCATAAAAATAATTGGAGCAATATGCCAAACTATTTCAGAATCCATTTTGCTGAATCCACGTTGTTTTTTTGGCTTAAAAATTGCTTTATCGCAAACACGTATGTATAACGATAACGTTTTCAATTTCGTGACATTACTAATTTAATTAATATATAAACGTGAATAAACAATAACAAAACAGAGCATTGTGATGATAGCAATGAAAGGATTACGTTTAACTGAAAACTATTGCATTATAGTATGACAATTGTTGTGATTTTATAACGAAGTCTTATTAAAATTGTTTAATTCAAAAACTACTGTCAACGTCCAGCTAATGGGTGAAAAAGTCGTTTAATAAATTTAAGATAATATTTAAAAACAAAACAATACCTCTCTTTTACATACAACTGACAGGCAACGTGAAAACTATGACATACTTCATTAAAACTATTATTTTATTAATCATTCAATACTTTTATATTGAAATGAAGCATGATAATTAACAAAAAATATCCTTTCTTTATTATAATAAATTGATGATGAATGAGAAACAATCAATAAATTAAAATAACGTTTTTACTTATGCAAACACAATAAACGTTACTTATATTATTGATGAGACTTACTCTTTGTTAAGAAAATCATTTTTAACAAATTCGTAACATTCCTTCATAATTGTATTTAAAAAAAATACCTTATTGAATGTTTTTCTATTAATAAACTAATATTGTTTGATGGCGTATGAGTTTGTTTTTAAATATATAAAATATACATATTTACTCTTTTTTTATATATTATTAGAGTTATTAATTAAAATACAAACAATTGTTCTTTTTATTTTAAGCCCAGATAATTATTTTGCTTATCCATTACTACAAACATTATAAAATCTAAAAATATTGCAAATTAAGCTATTTGTATGACATAAAAATAAAAAAGTGAAAACTTACGTTTTTTTTTTCTGTTGAGAGACTTTTTGAATTCACTCCTAAAACTTTAATTTTTTATAAATATATTATTATATAAAAATAACTATTTGTTTTATTAATTTAAATGGACACCTTGAACTATTCAAATATATATTATAAAAGTCAATATGTTGTATCACCTTTAAAAATAAACTCTTTTTATTTTCTTTAAAAAGGGAATAATATTGTTTTCTTATTTTTGTGTTGGTGGTCACTAATGTTTTATGATATATTTAATATTATATTTACTTAATATGAAAATAATAATATGTTAATTTAACGCATAGTTTATTGTATTCATAATACTATATTGGTATTCGGTTGCGTGTTTTCTATTTTCCGCGAGTTTTCGTATCAATTTTCCGAGCTGTTATATTGCGTTTTATATTCAGCAAGTAGCATGGGACTGATCAACTCAGCGAATATGAACTAACTGCGACTGGATAGCAAGTACTCTCCTTCTTAAATCGGGCCTACAGTTGTTTTGTCGCGTGCACGTCGGTTAAAAGTGAGATTCACTGACAGTTTTCGCGACACCGCTGAATCAACAACTTTTCAAACAGCGGAGCCCACTGAAAAAAGAGGTGCTGTCATTTAAACACTTTTACAATTGCATAATAAAATACCAAAATTATTTCACAAAATAATTTTCCTAAAATATATTTTTTTTTATATATTGTTGCCTGCTGTAGCCCAGTTGGTTAGAGCTTGCTCTACCGATCACGCAGGTCTTGGTTCGATTCCCGGTAAGATTACAGTGAATTTGAGAATTATTCAGTTCAAAGTTGTGATCAAAGACTGGACGTTTGTGATGTCAAATCACATTATTTTCCTCTCCTCCCATCCTTCTGATCCTTCAATAACTGGGTGTAGCAATAGCGATTAGTTAACCACTAGTCCTGTTCTAGCCTTATCCTTCTTTCCCTACTACTCACTTTGAAAAAAATGAGGTTGAGCGACTGAGTAACAAACAGTTCTCGTAGAAAAAAACTTCTGTTGAGATACCTTCATTAGGAGGCCATATGCTTCACATTGGGAGCGGACATGGAAACGAAAAAATCTTGATGATATAAATGTTTTATAATTATTTTTAAATTGACATATGACTTTTTAGAAATTCTTTTTAATACATAATCAAGGTATTAAAAAATCTTAATTATTAATAAAGATCTTAAATATTACACTGGCACGTAGTTCACCTCTCTGTTTGGAGATGCTTCTTAATTAAGCGTGTTCTTCGAGATTTTTGAATTTTCAATTGTTTTGTAATATAAGTATCTTGAATAGGAATATAACAAAATTTAAAAATCAAATCGAAACGAAGAGATTTTTATACTGCTCAAGCCTTTTTCTATTTTCGTTTTATATTTGTTTTATGGTTAAATTTTATTTATAAATATTAAACCTAAATGGAAGAAACAACAAAAGGTATTCAAATCCATAAATCGCACATATACGTAGCTTACCATGTTAAATTCGTCTATGGTGAAAAAAACATTTCATATTTTAAAGAACAATTTATTTCACACGTCGAGTGGAAACCACCAAAACGCATAACAAGTTTTACATTGTAAAAAAGCAGAGTTGGCAGGTTATATTACTGCATGGTTGGATTGTCACAAAACCAACGAGAGTTGGGTTCAGCGTTTGGTTTAGGAAAACGGAGAACCATGCAGGGTCGACAAATGGATATTGATAGAGACGACTATGATTTATTAACATAAAACCCAGTAATGTTGTAAAATTAGATTGCAAGTCAAACTACGCAGTACACACCGAGTCCAATAAATTTCATTATATAAATATTATTATATATCGTATTATATTTGATTTAACTTCCTTTGTTTATTGTGACATTTTAGTCATTAATATGTTACATAAAATATCATCTGCTGGTAATCCAGCATATGGTAATTTATTTAACACGAAAACGGAAATATTAAAAAAATAGAATAATAATTAACTACAGTTTTTTTTATCATTTTCGATTGATTAACAAAGAACGAAATTTAATTTACAAGAGTGTTATCTTAAAATCAGTATTATATTTTTCGTACAAACTATAGTTTTTTACAACGTATTTTAAAAACTAGTATATGATTATTTTTAAGTTAAGTTCGTAACAATAGACATAATAAAACAATCTAACAATGGATATTAAATAGTAAATTAAATGTAAAAAGTCAATAATATTTAAAATGTAACTCTTTTGGAATAAGACACAATGTTAACACAGGTGCCAAGAATTCTTTAAATGCTAAACAGTAATTGGATACCTTTTTAAGAGTGGTGAACTACCAATACGTTATCAAGAATCTCGCTTTATCTCAGGGTTTTCCAAAGAATGGGTGTAATTTTATAAAATTATAAAAACAATGGAATACGCAATGTAAAGTAAAATACTTAATACAAATATTTGACAAATGTGCTTACCCACTTACCTTAGATTGAAAGAGTGAAGAGTTCCAAGATTGACACAGAAATAATTACTATTTTTTCCGCTCCAATTTCATGTTTCACAAGTGAAATTTAATGACTTCCAGAGTTCCAGCCTAACCCTGGATTGACTCCGCGAATATGAATTAAAACATCCACTAACATATTTATTAATTTTTACTTTTTAACCGTTACAAAAGAATAATCCCTTAGATCTATTTTCAAAAAGGATTTTTTGGATGTTTAAAATAGGCTAGTGTCATCAGTGATTGTATAAAGGGAAAGCTTCCCACCTTGTTGACCTAATCAGATAAAGTTGTAAGCAAATACAGATTGTAGATTTTTAAAACGGCCTTAGTTATAATTGAAAAGAGGTGAAATATTTAGTTAAATAGTTAGTAGTATTTAATAAATGCGTTTACAATACAAACAAATATTAAAAAAGAAACTTTGAAAACCGGTTTAAGCCAAGTTTTAGATATTATTAAAATTAGAAAACAGGTTTTTTTAAAGCTCGGTTTTTGAATAAACCCTAATGGAAAAGCATTAACAACATCACACACCTGAATTTATTTTTTTACCATATGGACTCCCAATGGAGTTTATCTTAACAAAAAAGTTTCTTCGATAACTGTTTGTTACTCAGTTTGTCAACCTCTCTTTTATTTCAAAGAGAGAAGGGATAGAAGGATAGGGCTAGGGAAGGACTAGTGTTTAGCTAATCGCTCTCACACAGCCCGTTGTTGATAATATCGACTGTGGAAAGGAAAAATGACGTAACCCACACAAAAAAAAATACACGAGACACAAAAAAACTTTTTTGATGATTTTGGGTCAAAAACAAATTATGAAATACACACATCCTTGAAATGCACGAATACTAATAATCTAGTTTTTAGATTACTTTATTTAAATAATGAAATATTAAAAAAAACTTTTTTTAACGACTTTTTCTTGATCGCAATTTTCAAATTCCCTTCTTTTTTTAAACTTAAAAGTTATGTTTTGATAACAACTTGACATTTTCAGCTTACATCCTTTTGATAGAACTTGTATCAAGTTGTATATATTGTGTATATGGAAAAAAATCTATTTTGAAAAAACTGTGGGTTACATCCATTGTCTTTTCCACAGTCGATATGATAGTTGAAAGAATGGAGGGGGTTCACTATCTCCCATGATTACGAACAGAAAACCATAAATCGATTAAAAAATCAATCTATAAAAACTATGCGTACTGGGATTCGAACCCGTGACTTTCGTGTTATTAATCCGCAATAATAATAACAATAATTATTATTATCACGCAACTTAATTATTTCCAAATATTTTACAAAGAAAATTTTGTCAATAAATAATCATAATTATTATTTTCAACGGCATATCAAAACGTCAGTGATTAGCGCGTCACAAATTGTCAGCGACTGTCTTGTAGCCTTATTTCGCGGTCACAATTTTGCCATGATCTCAAACACAATGTTATTCTTCGTAGAAAACGGTAAAAGCATTTATAAATTTTTTCCTTAAAAAAAAGGAAATGGTCACATGGAAAGTCTTTTTTTTTAATTTGGCCTTTCATGACACAAATAATATTGATTTACAAATAAACAATAATGAATAGACGACCGCCAATTGCAAAGACATCCGTTGACAATGATCTTTTACATTTGTATTCGACTACACCATGTGATTGATCAATGTGTAATTTTTTTACGTATAATTATAAAATGATCAAACGCATAGGTGGGCATCGTACCTAAAAACAGTAAAGCCACAAAATTTGTTGTAGCTAATTGACTTACCTGTCCAGAATTAGGCTGAACCACCACATATACTGAAATTTATGTTATTATAAATTGATCGACGAAAGAAACATGTTTGAATCAGTATATGTATTTATTGAACTTCATCAAATCTTCTTGCAAATAATTCCAGCTGCATAAAAGCAACGCTTTTTGGTATTAAGAAAAATACTGGTACTTTTCATTTTGCATACAGGTTTGTGTATTCTCGAGAGTGACATACGTAGTAGTGATTCTGAAGTCTCGGCTTTTTTCATTTCCCGGGAACCGAGAAAAAAAATTGTCATGCCCTAAAAAAAATTTCGCCCCAAGTACTGTAGTATTTTTTACATGTTTTAAAGAACATTTTTATGCAGTAACTCAAAACATATTCAATCTTATTTTTAGTTTTATTATTACAAACTTTATTCCAGGGATTTTTTTTATTTTGCCGATGAAACCATTTCCTTTGAAAAATGACAGTATTTTTATGGTTATTACTGCAAACTTACATCTGTCGCACGTACGTATTAGGGTATCCAATCCCGGAGCCTTTTTGCAATCCCGGTATTTCGGGATTGATAAATTTTCAATTCGGGATTGGGATTAGCTCACCGAGGAATTTGAAATCCTCAATTTCCTATACTTACTTTTTCCTCAGATTATCTCCAAACCTTGTTTTTTTTTTAGCTCACCGAAGAATTTGAAATCCCCGATTTGGTATACATTTTACCCACATTGTCACAGAAGCTCTTTTTTTTTTTAGCTCACCGAGGAATTTGAAATCCCCGATTTGGTATACTTTTTTCCCAGATTGTCACAGAAACTCGTTATTTTTTTTTAGCTCACCGAGAAATTTGAAGTCCTCGATTTGCCAATTTCGTGTCGATTTTCGGGATTCGCTAAAAATTTCTCAATCCCGAAATTCTGGGATCGCGACCATGTCAATCCCGAGATTTCGGGATCAGAAAATTGAACGGGAAACTGATTCCCGGGATTGGATGCCCTAGTACGTACAAAGATAATATTTATTTTATGAAATAAATGGATGATTTTTAAAGTTAAAAACCTATTTTATTGCCTTCTAAAATAAAAAAAGGCTTTCAAAGTAAACATTCAATAAGCGTCAAGTCTCGGGTTTTTTTATTCAAATGTCCCGGAAACCGAGACTGGCTAAAAGTGTCGATTTTCAGGGAATTTATTCTCGGGTTGTGTCGATATAGAATCCCTAATTCATAGGTTCTTTTGACATACACCATGATTCAAACGCAGTGGCGGCCGGTCAATGTGGTATTCGATCAATGCACCCCTTGTATATGCAGGGGCGGTTATATTTCATGAAATAATATTAAAACATAACGTTTATATCATTCACTCATTTTAAATCATGTTTTTATTGTCTATAATAAATATTTTAGAAAAAAATATTTAATTTTATTTAAAATTTTATTTTATTGAATTTAAAATGAGGAAATGGTATAAATGCTATTTTTGAATATTATTTCATGAAATATAGCCGGCCCTGCATATGCAAGGGGTGCATTGATCAAATGCCACATTGACCGGCCGCTACTGTTCAAACGGATATAAGTTTTGCTTTTATTGTTATGTTAGTTTGTCTGACAACAATATTGTTATTTTTAATGTTGTTATTTTTTATGGATTTTCATTGTTTACGTTTCTTTCCATACATTTTACTCAGACTTATGAAATGATTTATTTATATGAAGGTGATTATTTTTTGATAGTACGTTGTGATAACATATTATGTATTATTTAACAGTCAATAAAAAATGACAACTGACAACGAAGGCATAGACCTTTTTGAAACGTGTCAAAACATATGTTACCAACGCTACGAAATCAGGCTGACAGGTAAGGCAGTATTTTAACATCGATTAATTTTGTTAAATATTATTTTTAATATAATGTATGTCATAAAGATTTTTTTACTGACGTATTCGGTTGCGACGTCTACTATCTTGTTCGACACTTTCATGAATCGATTTATATATTTGTGCTCAAAAGCATGCGTGTCTTTAATGTTTTTATTCCCTTCCAACTACACGATAACAAATAAATCTATGTAATACTCACTATAACACTTATCCCGTAGTGTCAAAAGGAAGATGGAGAGAAGGGCATATTCACTGGCGGATAAAACACATAAGAAGCCTCAGGCGCAATTAAATTTGGAGACCCTGTGTTTCGGATAACATAAAAACGTCGGAAAATTCCATCTACAATAATAAAAAATCTGAGCACAAATTATATGGGTTATGTAACATAAGGCATTTTTGAGGCCCCTACGATTTGGAAGCCCGCGCCTCATTCGCTTGTAGGGTAATTCGTCATTGTGCATATCAACTGTGGAAGGGAAAAGGACGTAAACAACAAATAACAAGTTTTACAAGAGACACAAAAAACGTTTTTTGATGATTTTGGGTCAAAGGTAAATTATGAAATACACACAACTTAGAAGTGCACAAAACCTGATAAAATGATTTTTCATTAACTTGATCTCATATTATTTTAGACAATTTCTAAAAAACAACCTTTTTTAAAAGATAAAATCCTGATCGCCATTTTAACCGTTCTGTCCCATTAAACTTCTTTTTTAAAAGTAAAAGCTAAGTTTAGATACTAATTCGGCATTTTCAGCTTACATTTTTTTGATAGAACGTGTATTAAGTTGTATACATACATTGGGATTATCGAAAAAAGCTGTGGGTTCCGTCCTTTTTCCTTTTCAAAATCGATATTTCTCCAAACGCCAAGGGGATCGCCAGCTTTCATCAAATTCAACAACGGGCTCCATCGAAAAAAAAACTTCATTGATACATTCTACAACGTTGACTTTTGACATGTTTTCTTTCAAAAATTAACAAGAGGCTCGCCTGCCACATTTAACAAGGAGCTCGCCAGCTTTCATAAAATTCAACAATGGGCTCCATCGAAAAAAAAACTTCATGTGGATACATTCTACAACGTCGACTTTCGAGATTTTTTTCTTTCATCATTGAACAAGAGTCTCGCTTGCCACATTTAACAAGGAGCTCGCCAGCTTCCATCAATGTCAACAACAGGCTCCATCGAAAAAAAATCAAATCGATACATTCTATTAAGTACGAGACACCCAATCGTTGTAATATGTTTTAAGTATATAAGTATGTTTATTTTAAGGTTTATTATTCGATAAGCTTTATTTTATTGTAGGTATCATACCGATCTGATAATATCTCTTCAATGAAACACTATGGTCGAATTTATATGTGAACAGCGACAATAAAGTTAATTACAATATTCATTAAATAATCAATAAGTCAATAAACAAATCATTTGATTATACAGGATGGTGGCAAGATAATTTCTTTCAATAATAAATTGTGGATTTAGTGGTGAGCGGCAGGGAATGTAATTTTTTTCATCCAAAGGTTTTTTTTTTTAATTGATAGATTTTTTGCATACGAAACCAGAGCATTTTTTTTTCACGATATCTGCTCCCTAGTTGGACCATGTGGCCACCACATGGTTCCTCCAAGATTCGCTGTATCCCGCCAATCTTCTCCTTGCTCCCATGTCATCCCAGTGTCCCATGGCTCCGCCGAGTACATCCCATGGATGGTCATCAGTGGCTTTGATTACTACAAGAACAATTTTGGTCTAGATTGAATGCAAACTTCTGTTACTTGCCCAGTTGTATAGGAAGGGGTCCTCCCGCCCTTTAATTTTGTTTTTCAATCACTTCTACTATTTTTATCTGTGAACTAGGAGTTTTTACTACAGGTGGCTTATTTTTTTTTGTGTATAAATAATATAATTTCTCGAAAAATATTGTATTTGTTTCTGAAAATGCCAAAAAGTATAGGTAATTCTACCGCAAAGAAACATCGAATACCGTGTTTGCCAATTAGTTAAAACGGTTAGTGAGCACAGCTTTCTCTTTTTCGCTTTTAAGAAGAATTTTGCATCAAATTTGTGCTGGTTTTCCGAAAAATAAGTGATGAACTGCGGCTCTTCTATGAACTTTTTAATCTAAAGGAGTAAGTCCCAGCATGATAGGAAGCAGGTCTGGCAGGGTTTTGACATTTTGCAAAAAGAAGAAAACTTTGTCCCTGAATAAGTATTTGACATATTTACTGTCGTTAGGTGCATCTGTACAAAACAGTGACCCTCAATATGATGCCCAGGACTAGGGAATCCAATCCCGAGCCAATATGTCGATCCCGGGATTCCGGGACTGGTCCCGGGATCAGTACATTTTTTTTTAAGAAATACAAATTGATAATATTGGTGAAAAATAAATTAAACAATTTATTCTACATGATATAACCGGATGTGGGCTGTCAATACCTTACCAAAAAGCTCTCTTAATCTCAGTTATTCGCGACGTACAGGTGAACAAGTGGATTTTTTAACAAATCGTAAAAAAAATATGTGCCATAATTATTAAACGTACTTAATATGCATACATTATGTAAAAATACGCAATATAACTTAAAATAATTAATGTCGATAGCTGAAAAAAGTATCTATCTACTTCAGACTGCAAGATTGAAGAGTTACTAAAAACACAATATTCCTTTGTACTTCATTCCACTTTATTTAATATGTCAGGACCGGTTTCGCTCATTACGAGCATCGTCAACTGATCGTCAACGTCAGTTGACGATGCTCGTAATGATCGAAACCGGTCCTGACATATTAAATAAAGTGGAATGAAGTACAAAGGAATATTGTGTTTTTACTAATATAATGCCTTTCCACCAAGTATTGACAGTGAACACCCTAAAAGTGATTGAAGAGTTCTTAAATTATCGTGGACATACATTCTCAATTATTTAAATAAAGTAAATGGCACTTTTAGGGTGTTCACTGTCAATACTTGGTGGAAAGGCATTATATTAGTAAAAACACAATAATCCTTTGTACTTCATTCCACTTTATTTAATATGTCAGGACCGGTTTCGCTCATTACGAGCATCGTCAACTGATAAGAAATATAATTTAACAATGCTATTTATACAAAAATGAACAGCTATAAACAACAATTGGCATTGAAAAGAAAATACCAATTACATTAAAAGTGATTCTAAAATAGCTAAAACTTTTCTACATTTAAATAACTAACTAATGAACTAGAATGTAGAAAGTTCTACATTTAAATAACAAGTCTGTCAAACTAGACAAACAGGAAATCCTAGAAATCAATAGATTCAAATTTTTACCTGATTCAGATCTTTTGAACGATCAAATAATATTTGCTAGTTCCCCGTTACTTTATCCATTGCATTAGCCCTTGTTAACTATTCTTTTATGTAATTAAATATATATATATATATATATATATATATATATATATATTTCTTTGTTAGAATTGATATGGTCTTTGAAAAAATTCTTTTTCAGAATCTTCCTGGCTGTCGATTTTGTTTAAGCATGTACACTCACCAACTACTTGGAAGCGGGGAAAAATATGAAACTATCATTAAGCCTATTCACTCTATTAATGTCATTATTAATGTCATTATTTTCATTGTATCACTTTGTCAAAGAATTCCCAAATTTTAATTATGTTTGTAATTACTTTCAATCCCCATTCTAAATTTATTAATTTGAGATGACTTTTTAATTATATGTTAGATGTGTTAAACATTTTAATTTTGTGCTATTTTAGAATCACTTTTAATGTAATTGGTATTTTCTTTTCAATGCCAATTGTTGTTTATAGCTGTTCATTTTTGTATAAATAGCATTGTTAAATTATATTTCTTATCAGTTGACGATGCTCGTAATGAGCGAAACCGGTCCTGACATATTAAATAAAGTGGAATGAAGTACAAAGGATTATTGTGTTTTTACTAAAATAAAGTAAATGTATCTAAAAAATACAAACATAAAAATGAAATACTAAATAAGTTAAATATTATTTTAAACTATGCCCGAAGTTAATACAAGATCATCAATTTATCCTCCATTTAGTATACGGTTTTATTGTTCAAAGAACCAATAAAAAATATTTTTATAATTACCATATCCGGCGACAAGTACTTTTGTAGAAAGATCATTTTTTACAATGAAAATAATAAGAACATTCAATAGAAATAGTCAAAGTGAGAATAGATTTTCAACTCTTGCAATAATATTAATTGAAAAATCTTTTATCCAATAAATTAAACGAAATGCGTTTATTGATGACTTTTGTAAGATGGAGGGAGCGTCGAATAAAATATTTTTTCAAAAAATAAAGTAACTAAATTTAAAAATTAAAGTTATTGTTCTCCTCCCCTCTTCGCACGCCACTGATATTTATCATATTTTTCATATAGAAACTTACCGAAATAAACTTTAGTTGAGATGTGTTGTATTACAAAACTAATGTACATATAAAAATAGAACAATAAGTCACAAAAAATAAACACAGTCATTGATATCTGATAACATTCATTAAGATATTGATAAGAAAAAATATTGCAATGTGATGCTTAACAATAAATATCATTTTTGTTATCTTCAAATGCATTCAAATATAATTTACTAAGGTATGCTTGGTTTCAAATTACTTTTTCTTTAGCAGTAATTGTTATCGCAAAGGATTAAAAATGAGCTTTGTTTATTATGTGCGTGAACATCCGTTCGACTTGAAAACCAACACGTTTTTGTTTGATAAGTAAAGCAATCCCGAAATTTCGGGATCATATATTCTAATCCCGGGATTGAAATATATCGAAAAATGGACGGGATCCCGGGATTGGATTCCCTACCCAGGACACGCATATTTTTGAGAATATCAATTTTTAATTTATAAGAAAGAAATTATCGCACAAAAATTAATAAATACATAAAAATTATCAGTAAATACATATCGGTAAAAACGGCTACTCTCTTTCAAAAATATATAAAATGCCCAGGGTGGTTTCGTGGGCATTGGCTACTAGGCTAGTACTACCAAGGGCGGCAAATGATAACAGAATACATTTTTTAAATGACTAAATATTTTTGATACACGAATTATGAAAAATATGTTTTCAATGGTAATAATATTATGACCAATGGGTATACAGTAGTTAACTTTGTCACGAAAACCTTCTAAGCATGAGAGGTCCATGGCGGCAACCCAATCAGGCCTGCCGCCTACTTATATTACAGGAAGTTTTATTGAAATTAACAAATAAAAGCGTGTTTTTTTATATAATACGATAAAATAACAATGTAATTAAATATTATTATTTGGTTATTTTTTTCCTTTTTTTATATCCGATACTCAATACGGAACACTGCACAAATTTACTTCCAAAAAAATGGTATTTTCTTTTCAACTGAACCTTCAATTCGAACAACTTTCATTTTGCATCATAGCTTATTACTGTCGTCATTTCAAAACCATTGATGTTGACGTCGGAGAATTTGCGTTGATATTTGTGATAAATAAAAAAATATACATACTCAAATAGACTTGATCAACTATTCGACCACGTGTTACAAGAAATTAAAAATTGATTGAAAAATAAGTTGCTTATTTTATTTTCATTTTCTCGTACCGCCATACACATGTAAAATACAATGTAACAAATTCAGTTTTTGTTCATGTGTTCTTCGACTTTCGCGTAATATTTATACATCAGATTGCAGTGGCACTAGGGCCTCCAATCCCGGGATTTCAGGATTGAAATTCTCGAAAAGTTGATGAAATTTGAAAAAAAGTCAAAGAAATTTTTACATTTTGCCAATTCCGTAAATTCCTGGGTTTTTAAAATCGAGTATTTTTTTTTGAAAAACCTCCGCGAGAGCTAAAAAAAAGGTCTCACATTTTTTCATTTTAGGAAATCCGTAAATTTCTAGCATTTCTAAGACAGCAAAAATTTCTCAATCCCGAATTTCTACACGATCTTATAGTGAATGTTCAATCCCGGGTTACTGGGATCCCGAGATTGGATGCTCTAAGTGGCACGTCCTCCCAACTTTTGCTTCACTTTCCCTTTGTCAATATGCGCATTGTACGCAAGCTGAGTGTTGTGCTGTGCGTTACGCAAGATAAATATACTTTTGTATTTTGAATAATATAATCATTCAAACATTAAAGCTTTTATAATGAAAAATATAAATATTGGTGGGTATTTAGACCTGTGTGGTCGAGTGCTCAACGTTGTTGGCTTCGATTACGGAGGTCGCGGGCTTGAATCCCAGTACGGACAGTTTTATAAATTGATTTTTCAATCGATTTATGAATTTCTGTTTGAAGACATGGATGTATGTAATGTCTTAAATTCCCCCCTCCCATCCTATTCTATGAACGGGGCGTATGGAGAGCGACTGGCTAACCACTAGTCCTGTCCTAGCTCTATCCTTCTATTCCTACTCTCCTTGGTAAAGAGAGGTTGAGCAACTGAGTAACAAGCAGTTCTCGTAGAAACACTTCTGAAGATAAAAACTCCATTAGAAGTCCATATTCTCCACATTGGGAGCGGAAATGTTAAAAAATATATATTTGTAATTTTTTCAATACCTTATTCTTAAAGCATATTTCACCAATAATTATTTTTAAAGATGTAAAATGAGCCCTTATTCTTATAATAAAGATTATAAAAAATGTCCATTTTACTTGTTTTAGCCTAGAAATATGATGTGCATATATTTTATAGGTAAATATTTGACTTAATAAAATATTCATTCGATATGCTTGTTTTATTGCAAGAGACTGTCGCATTTTTCTATTAAAAATATTTGCTTCTTCAGAAATAATCATTATTGAAGATTATATGTTGCTTTGCAATTAATACTAAAGAAACCACAGAAATAAATTGAATCATTTTACTTGATTGTCAGTAAATAAAAGAAGCAAAAAAGTATATTTTATGTAGCTAACTTATCTCGTCCCAATTAAGTCATTACCATGCATTTAATTAGGCGTATCAAATCAATTTATTTTATTGTGCATTTGCTTCCCAACTAAGTATTCTAATAATTTACAAAAGCGTTTTCCAAGCTGTGGACCACGCGGGGGATAAATGTGACAATGATTATTCAGTGGTGTAGTGGGGCCAGGTCGGGCCAGGTCGGCGACCTGGCACCTGAAAATGAGGAAAGTGCCGTGCCACCTTTTTAACTTGTAACTTAATTTTCAAGTACATACATACATTCAAAATCGTTTTTTGTATTGATTTAAATGTTGAAAATTGAGGTTTTTTTAACTTCGGACGGATATAAAAAAAAAAAAAAAAAAAAGGTAAGAAATCAATTCCCGTCCTGGTACCTATTTATTTACCACTTCACCACTGATTATATCCATATTTGAAAAGCAAAACTAATTGAAATGTATTATAGCTAATTTTTTACACCAGGACTGCCAATACAATCGATTATTTTTAATCTCTTTATTCTTCCAAAAGGTCACATTTTGTACATTCACACAAATTTTGTCACTAACGACTCGGGTTTCGCCTTTCGGCATCTTCAGGGTTTCAAATGCACAGATGAACTTGAGCAGATAATTCAAGAACTCACAGCTAATGTTCATCTGTACACTTGAACGCCTGTTATTTCGAAAGGTGAAACCCAGGTCATTAGTGACAAAACTTGTGTGAATGTACAACATTTGAATGATTCAGATTTAATTTTTAAATTTCACCAAGCAGTTTCAGTTGAAATCTAAAATTATATCTTTATTCTTCGTTGTATATGTCCGTCTACAATGTCTATATGTTTTCTTGGTATTTAAATACCAATTATGAATGTTAATTTTCCGTTTTTATTGTTTATTAATTATGTTATTTATTACTCCCACTGACACTAACTGCGATCTTCCATCGTTTTTCATATTGTAGATTGCATAAAGACACTTATTCCACAAAAACAATCCTTTTAGAAAGACTTTTGACATGACTTAATTATGAAAAATTAATATCTCACGTTATTGTTTAGACAGTGAATACTGCCAGGGATTGTGGATTCAGTATGTTTGTATTCAAGCAGTTAGAATTCCGATCGAGAAGGTCCCAGAAGGTTTATATACAGTGGCAGATTAAACTATAAGCGAATGAGGCGCGCGCTTGGGGCCTTAAAAATGGCCTATATCAAGGGTGGAGAACCTTTTCATTTCTAAAGGCAACATTCAAAATTACAAAAGTAGCGTCACTAAAACCACTGTACTGAAATTTGTGAACTAAACCTCAATTGTTATGAAATTTTGACAAGTATTATTTGAAGGTTGGTACTTTCTTAAAATCATATGAATTTGTCAATAGTGGCACGATCTATACGTCATCCTACAAACTTATTGAGTGATGTTAGTTGACGCCGGTCCGCGAGATAATTTTACAATTTTTACCGGTCCGCGGATGTCAAAAGGTTGAATAACACATCCAAACGTGCAATTGTCTAGCAGGAATCTGTGCCAGCTCAACAAGGGAGCCCAGCGCAGAGCAGACGCATGTCTGCATTGCACATGGCTTTTGTGGCAGCGTACATGGGTCTATGCTTCTTCATGTCCTGCGCTGCATCGGAATTTTATTGTTACTATTCATATGAATATGAATTAATTTTATCGATTTTCTTCATCTGGTCATATAACCATATTGCCGGTGCTTTTTTATTAACCTAATTAGATTGCTTTCATATCAAAAGACTAATTTATGAATGTCTATGTTTTAAAAATACCTTCTTATCAACCAATCACGCAATACATACTAATAAAATTTACAAAGAGATAGCTATTACTTACGAAAAAACTTTTCCAATCATTATCCTATATTTTCAACTTCTCCAAAAAGAGATATTAAAAGATTATTTTACCATCATTTTTTGTAAAAAAACTGCTGTTGAAATTCTCTATTAACAAGTAAGTATTATTATTTTATATCCAGTCCACTCCAAATGTGGAGCATATGGCCTTCTAATAAAGGTATCTCAACAGATTTTTTAAAAATTGAAATAAATTTTCTTTTTTTTCGAAGAGAGTAGAGATTGAAAAGACAAAGCTAGAACAGGACTATTGCTTAGCTAATTGCTTTTGCTACGCCCTGTTATTTTAAGATTATAAGGGTGGGAAGGCATTTTTAAACATCACAAACACATGTCTTCGAACAGATTGAAAAAAATGCTATTCGTTCTACGGCTTGACCCCACAAGACCCGTCATGGAAGCCAGCAACTACTGCCTTTTATAATACCGATGATTATTAATACTTTTATTTAAGCCTAACTTTTTATATTATAGCAAACTTGAAGCTTAGGAATCAGGGCCGGCGCCACCATACAGGCGAAATAGGCAATCGCCTAGGGCGCAAATCATTAGGGGGTGAATAAATAGAGTAATGAAATTATTTTCTATAATCTATTAACACATAATAGTACTTTTTTAAGCTTGTATCTGTTCATTATAATTATGTTTCGTATTATATATACTTCCAAAAAGAGAAATTGAGCGACTGTGTAACAAACAGTTCTCGTAAAAAGTGTTGAGGTACCTCCACTAGGAGGCCATATGATCTATATTGGGAGCGGACATGCACATAAAAAATATATTCCACAGTTTGTTAAAAAGGGGGCGCGCCAATAACCGTTGCCTAGGGCGCCAAATAACCTCGCGCCGGTACTGTTAGGAATACATTTAATATTGATACAATCCTTTTAATCCTTCATAGAATGACACTTCAACAAAAAATGAAAAAATGTTTAGTACCTACCTACACATACAATAATTATAATATTGAAAATCCTTGAATAATATAATTGAAAGCACTTAAAATGTGTTTAAAAAGTCTTTTATAAAAAGATGATTTATTATCTAATGTATAATTTTGACAGCTTATTCTCGCCAAGGCGTGAAATTGAAATCAAAATAAACATTTATACCTTGTTGCTTTACATTTAATGAAATAAATACTTTTTACCAACGGAAGAAGAATGTTAAATATATTGACTCTACAGAAACGAAATTAGGCAATGAAAAGCCTTTCTTCAGTAATTAATCAATGTCTATAAGAAGTACATACTGACAAATAAACATGCTTATGTAACGTCACACGATTTTGACTTTTTGATGAGTAAAACATTAATAAAACATGTTTCTGTTTTAACAATTGCTAATAATATTTTGGTGTTGCAAATATCCAGAGCTTGATTTAATACCCATCATAATTTTCATTAATAAATGTTAAACAATAATATCTCATACATTAACTTGTTGTAATGCTTTTTGAACATTATTCATTTTTTTTGATTTGAAAACTACTCAATAAGCCTATATTTGTCATAGTTCATGGAAAAAATTAGTAAATTTATTACATTAAAGACTGTATTTGTCAATAAAAGTTGGGATGTTAAATTAGATAAATTAGGGTTGCCAGATTTCTTGCACGTCAAACCGGGACGTTTGTCCGATTTGCCGAATTTGTCCTAGGCTTTCGAATCCAAAAACCTAGGAATTTACCGATTTGCCCAAAATACCAGCGTGACTCGGTTTTTTTTTTTTAAGCTCTTCCAAGACTTTCGATTACCAATTTCCCCAAGTAATCAGACTCAAAACCGGTGACAGTCCCCTGGCAACCCTAGATAAATGGATGTATGATATCTTTTAAGTCATTGTATATAGCTTAGTTAATGTAAGCTTCAACGTAGTTCTGACAAGTACGTAAAGCCGAAATAGCTATTAAACAAATATATTTTTTTACCTTATTATAATGAAGGTCTACCAAGTAAATGCTAATTCAATTAATACTACTTTTATATTTTAATAATTAAAAAAAAAAGCACATTTGACAGCTGGATGCTGTTGTTTTCTCTTTTTAATCCATATTCGCTCCCAATGTGAAGCATATGGCCTCCTAATGGAAGTATCTCAACAGAAGATTTTCTATGAGACTTGTTTTTTTACTCAGTTGCTCAACCTGCCTCTTTCAAAGAGGGTAAGGATAAAAGGATAGAGCTAGGACCAGACTAGTGGTTAACTAATCGTTATTTTAGGATTGTAAGGGTGGGACGGAATTTCAGACATCACAAACACCCATGCCTTCAAACAGAAATCGATAAATCGATTGAAAAAATACTGTTTGTACTGGAACTTGAACCAGTAATATCTGCCAAGGAAGCCATCGACGTTGACCGCTGCGCCACGTACCTGACAACTGGTTGTTGTCATAATATTTTTGACAATGATACATTTTGTGTTCTGATAATAATTACAATCCTGAGTAATTTTGTTCATCACATTGCTTGAATGACTATAAATAGTTTTATCAAACAACGATGTTTTACTCATTATAATACTTATTTTATATTCTATCATTTATTTCACGGTTCTATCTTCTTACAGTTATTTTTTTAATGACTTTAATGAATTATTAATTATTCTACAGGAGACATCTTTCCTTTGTTCATTTAATTTTTATCATTATAAATTCATGATAATGTTTTTTTATCTTTTCATAGTAAATTGATAAATATCTACAATATACCACTCTCCGGGGCTCTCGGGTTGCCTGCTTTTTATTTAATAAATTATTGCTTCTCAATTAAAATATAATATTTTATTTTGAAAAATATATCAATCATTTATGAAAAGGCAACACTTAAGAATCAATAATATTTTATGTAGGCTTAAATTATTATGTGTAATGTACACTATTTTTCTACACTGTATATTATGTAAATATATAATATTTTTTATTACAAAAATTCGGCCACTTTTTTTTTCACTTTAACCCTTTCGAGGGCCGTGGGAATACGATTTCCCAGTGATTTTAATTTGCTTGAAAAAGCCAGTGGGAAGTTAGTTTGTAATTTTGTTAAATAGTGACATCTAGCTGATATCATCACCAACACGATCCAATAGAGATCTACTTTATCAACCGTAACATAACCATTATTCGAAAATGTTTACGGTGAGCTGCGCAAAGTTTGCTCGACAGGAGAGTAAAACTCAGTTTTATCAAGATATGTAGTCTTATTTTTTAACTGTATAAGAAATTTTTTGATCGATTCATGTTCTTTGCACTTTGTTTTATTATAAATAATATAAATTGTTATTTAATTGTTC
Source organism: Himalopsyche anomala (assembly GCA_031772345.1). Taxonomy (NCBI): domain Eukaryota; kingdom Metazoa; phylum Arthropoda; class Insecta; order Trichoptera; family Rhyacophilidae; genus Himalopsyche; species Himalopsyche anomala. The sequence goes on along the minus strand of CM062836.1, from coordinate 3,547,387 downwards.
CATAATTTAACGATTTTTATTTTTTTAATGTGTGAATATATCTTCCCACGAACCTAAGTGAAGCATATACAGTGGAACCTCTCATAATGAGACTCATTCGTTCCTTCTTACTCGTTATGCGAAACAATTTTTCCCATATAAAAAAATGTAAAATACAATAATGCGTTCCATGCCGAAAAACAAATCATTTATTTGTATTTTTAACATGTATTCAAGTAAAATTACATACTTATAAATTGTTAAGGAGCGTAACAACCTGTAATGCAGGGGTGGGCTGGAGGGGGCTCGGGGGGGATCGCGCGAGCCCCTTGTTAAATTTCAGCGCGGCCGGCGAGCCCCTTGTTAAGATAAGAAAATCATTCGTCTTAGATCAAATCAGCACATAAATGCAATCTCTGTAGATGGTTAAATTTTATTAAGAAACAAGACTTAGTAGCCAATTCATTTTTTCATTCAGCGTTGTGGGCTTCCGTGCCGGACCTTATGGGTTCGAGTTCATCACTAGTCCTGTCTTAGCCTTATCATTCTATCCCTACTACTCTCTTTGGAAAAGAAAGGTTGAGCGACTAATTAACAAACAGTTCTCGTAGAAAAAAAAAAATGTTGAGATACCTTCATTAGGAGGCCATATGCTCCACATTGGGAGCGAAAATGGATAAAAATAAATGGATAAGATTTACCGAGCCCCTTGTTAAGATATTGGCAGCGATAAAAAATCGACTAGTTTATGCTTCTTAATGTACGATGCAACAGTTTCACATGCTTTCAGTTTTTCTCTTATTGCGCCAGAAGATTGTTTCTTTGCTACTTCCTCCTCCTCCACTAATAAACATAACTTTTTGCTGTGAAAAACAATGCAACTCCATAAGCTTTTCGATGGTCAACTCTTGACTGTACTCTTTCACAAGTTTACCAGTATCGTTGTTATCCACCTCCAGTCCCATGGTATTGGACAAAGATACAATCTCGCTGACTATAGACTCCACAGGTACTGTTTCAAGCCCCTCAAAATCACATTCGACAACGCTCCTTGGCAAAGCTTCTTCCAAGCTGAAGTGAGGGTTCTTTTGGTAACCCCTTCTCACGCCTTGTCAATCATCTTGAGGCAAGTAACGATGTGAAAGTGATCTTTCCAAAACTCTGCATCACTCGCTATGCGAAATATCGCTCGTTAAGGGAGCATTTTTTTCGCCATCTGTTTTTGCTCGTTATGCGAATTACTCGTTATAAGAGGTGCTCATTATGAGAAGTTCCACTGTATTTTATAATACTGGATTTTAAAATATTTTTCTTTTATTTTTTAAATGCCAAAAAATTGGATGAAGAAGGTGGCGATGATGCTTTCGAGGAAATAGCACTATTGGATTTATCAAATGTTTCATCAGTCATATCCAGTCATTTAATGAATGCTTATCCACGATTACATTTTTTTTAAATTATATATTTGCGACATCCAAAGGTCCTTGGGAAGTATACTTACTTCCTACTTTTATTAATGTATGCTTAAAACAAATTTAATAAATAAAAATTCCACGTTTGCCTTAGATTTGAATTTTTGACTATTACCAAAATAAAATTTGTAAAAACCAATTAAAAATAATTTCCCTTGAAAGGGTTGGTATTACTGTCAATAATGATCAATACTGGTTTTGCTCATGAGACCCATGTAATCAGTTGATAGTTTTCGCCATGAGCAAAACCAGTCAGTTGAATTAGTACATGTGAGTATTTTATTATTTTATTTATTCTTTTATTACTCGCTGAAGAACTTGTACTAAAATGTTTGGTTTATGTGTTTTTCTATGCAAATTCAAACTTTGATCATAAAAATTCATTGTGCTTTATTTATGTTTATAAGATACATAAATACATATTGTGTTGTGTGAATATGTAAAAACTATTTGAAGACCTCAAGCAAATACCATTTGAAGTCAATTTTGTGAATAAAATGAACACTTTTAGGGTGTTCACTGTCAATACTTGGTGGAAAGGCATTATATTAGTAAAAACACAATAATCCTTTGTACTTCATTCCACTTTATTTAATATGTCAGGACCGCTCGAAACTTTTTTAAATTTAACGATAAAATCTATCAACACTTGAATGGACTAGCAATGGGAAGTCCGCTGTCTCCCATTTTAGCTGATTTTTTCATGGATTTTTTAGAATCTAAAATTTGCAATTTAGATCTTTTTAATAATGTCATCTACTGGTACAGGTACGTAGATGATATTTTAGTTCTTTGGGGGGGCACGGAGAGACAATTCTCCCAGTTTTTAAATAATATCAATAACGTTAATCAATATATCCAATTCACCATGGAGTTGGGTGTAAATAAAATCAACTTTTTAGATTTAACTATTGAAATAGTAAATAATCGTCATACTTTCAAAATTTTTAGAAAAACGACTTACAGCGACAATATTATTAGTAGTTCTTCTAGACATCATATTTCGCATAAATTAGCTACCTTCCATTGTTTTATTCATCGACTTCTAATGATTCCGATGACTAAAGCAAATTTTGATTTAGAATTGGAAACCATTAAACAAATAGCAGTTAACAATGGTTATGCTACGAATATAGTAGATCGTCTTTTATCTAATAAAACTAAAAAACTTGCTCTTTTAAATGTTAGCTCTGGCCTGGTGTTGGATAAACCTGTTGTTATAAAACAGTGGGTTAAATTAAATTACTTGGGTAGAGTTACAGAAAAAATCGCTAGGAAAATTGATAGAAATAAATTTAATGTAACATTTTATAACACACTCAACTTGAGTCGTGTTTTAGTTAATTCCAAAGATAAGTTAAACTTTTTGAACCAAAGCGGTATATATTTACTCAACTGCGATTCCTGTAAAGCCAAATATATTGGTCAAACAGGTAGATCGTTTAATATTAGAATCAAAGAGCATTTGAGTTGTGCTAAGAAAGGGGATGAACAGTCTTCATTTGGAAACCATCTGTTTCAAAATAATCACACTTTCGATATTAGTAGAAATTTTAAAGTTCTACATTTAAATAACAAGTCTGTCAAACTAGACAAACAGGAAATCCTAGAAATCAATAGATTCAAATTTTTACCTGATTCAGATCTTTTGAACGATCAATTAATATTTGCTAGTTCCCCGTTACTTTATCCATTGCATTAGCCCTTGTTAACTATTCTTTTATATAATTTAAAATATATATAGGTATGTATGTGTATGTATATATATATATGTATATATGTATATATATATATGTATATATGTATATATATATATGTATATATGTATATATATATATCTTTGTTAGAATTGATATGGTCTTTGAAAAATTTCTTTTTCAGAATCTTCCTGGCTGTCGATTTTGTTTAAGTATGTACACTTACCAACTACTTGGAAGCGGGGAAATTTTCTTAACTATCATTAAGCCTATTCACTATATTATTGTCATTATTAATGTCATTATTTTCATTGTATCACTTTGTCAAAGAATTCCCAAATTTTAATTATGTTTGTAATTACTTTCAATTCCCATTCTAAATTTATTAATCTGAGATGACTTTTTAATTATATGTTAGATGTGTTAAACATTTTAATTTTGTGCTATTTTAGAATCACTTTTAATGTAATTGGTATTTTCTTTTCAATGCCAATTGTTGTTTATAACTGTTCATTTTTGTATAAATAGCACTGTTAAATTATATTTCTTATCAGTTGACGATGCTCGTAATGAGCGAAACCGGTCCTGACATATTAAATAAAGTGGAATGAAGTACAAAGGATTATTGTGTTTTTACTAAAATAAAATGAACTGTTAATGCCATATTGTGGAGAACCTTAAAGTGTTTAAAAGTCTTCGTACTAGAGGTTTGCACAGGCCTGGGCCTGGCCCTCGGCCCCTACCCGGCACGGCCAAGTGCAATTGAGATTCAGGCTCGGGCCGAACCGTGTAAGGAATTTATTTCTACAGAAAATTATTTCAGACTATGTTCGTGTCATAAGTCACCCATGCGGTAATATTATTCGTATTGTAAAAAAATAGAGAATCGTATATTATTGTAAATTTGTAAAAAACGGGTTTTTTTCGGGCCGATCTCTGTTCGAAGAAATGGGTCTTTGTGATGTCAAAGAAAATACCCTCCCACTGTTTTCGATTCATTAATAACTGAGCATAGCGAGAGCAATTAATCAACCACTAGTCCTGCTCTAGCAATATCCTTCTATCCCTACTGCCCTCTCTGAAAAAGAGAGGTTGAACGAATGAGTAACAAACAGTTCTCGTAGTAAAACTTCTGTTGAGAGACCTCCATTAGTGGGTCATATGCTCCACAATAGGAGCGGACATGAATTTAAAAAAAATATCTTTAAATCTTTTCCACCCAGTATTGACAGTCAACATTCTAAAAGCGAATATAAATAATAAAGGTAATAGAAATAATAAAAAATAATGTAAATAATTTTCGTTATTTTAATACGTTGATCATCTTAGGGGTCACCGGTGACCAATGCACCCTCTAAGACAAGAAGTTGACGGCGCGGAAATTTCAAAGGCTGCGCGGAATCGTCAAAATACATTTTGGGGCAGCTTATGCGCTGCAAATTAATGTTGGTTTATTATTATATTATACTATCTGTAAGCCCGTTGACCTCAACAGGGGGATTTTTGTTGCATTTTTAAGTAGTCAGAAAATTTAGTGGCGTGAAAAATAAATTACAAACCTATTTATTGAATATGCCAGAAATTCTAAAAGTAAAAGAAATATATATTGGGGCATATATCGACTGCCCTGCCCTGCAATTTTTAAATTGTAAATTATTAAAATTTTGGAATAATGTTCAAGTTTGCTAACAACTATTTTTCGTAATAGCAGAAATTTCGTAAGTTATTGAATTTTTGGAATAATGTTTAAGTTTGTTTTTCATAGTAGCAGAAATCGACCTCGGCGCATATGTCGACAGCCCTGCAGTATTTAAATTGTAAAAAAAATTGACACAATGTCTTTCTGCAGCATACAAACAATATATTACCTCTAAATATTTGAACTCATCCGTAAACACAAAAAGGTTGGGCTCGTATTTAAACGGTCAGAATTTTAATTCAGTATCGGTCAGAATTTTTAATACATTGGTCAGAATTTATATTAAATGGTCATAATGTATCGGTCAGAATAACAGAGGGCAGAATAAATAATTTATGGTCAGAATTTATATTAAGTGGTCATAATTTATAATAAGTGGTCAGAATTTATATTTAAGTGGTCAGAATTTATATTAAATGGTCAGAATCTAAATGGCATTGGTCATAATTATTTTGACAAGTGGTCAGAATAATAATGATGTCATCGTATTGCGATGCTATTGTTGCAAAACTGCAAAGTGAAGTTGCTTACTCCAAATCGTCCAATGAGCGAGCGACGCTACCAGCGCCACGGCCATTGAATAAATCACTATTTTTCCACTAAATTTCACTATTCGCCGCGAAATCGGTCCAGATAATATTTTTAAAAATGTCGAATAAGCCTTGCATATTTGGGCACATTGTATTTATTCCAAAAATAAACAGCAGGAATTCGAAATTAAAAAAAAAAAAAAAAGTCGAATGTGCTGTAATTTTTTCGCACATAGTTGAAAAACCGACGCAATCAAAATGTTGATGAAAATCTGACCGTATAATAGATTTTATTCTGACCGTTTAATAATTATATTCTGACCGTATAATAATTTTATTCTGACCGTTAGTATTTTTATTCTGACCGCTAACATTTTTATTCTGACCAAATATTTAATTTTATTATGACCAAAAGATGATTTAAATTCTGACCAGAAATTGATTTAAATTCTGACCATTTATTTTGTTGCCAAAAAGGCTATATGCACTCCCACATATTGATACCCCAAACAAACAAAGCAGTAAACTTCTTTTGGTAATTTTTCAGTAAAGTAGAGTGAAAAGCAAGCTTGAAAAATTATCAATTTAAAATGAATAGATTTGAAATCAATCGTTCAAATTCTTAACTATAAATATAAGCTCTGATACAAATTAATTATTGAGCAGTTATTTTTTTTTTGCTTTACTCATTGGCGGTGTCAGTGTCAGAACACTTTCCTGTGAGTAGGTTGCCAATTACATATATTGTCTTTCAATTTAAGGTATTTGTAACTTATAAGATTTTCATAACTAAGTATTTATAGCTTAGAGCTTAATACATACTAAAATAATGTTGATATTTTCATTACATATTTTTCAATCTGCTTGGGGGTGCTACAGTTCCGCAATGCGTATGGACGAGCCGCCACTGTTTATAAGACAAACACAAAACTATTCTTCCACAGTGTGTTCTAATATTCTATAGATTAAGTGAAAGCCCTTAAGTACGGCACCTGTGGCTGAAGGGCTTCATACAGCATTTCTGATTCTCAAGTGTGATCTTTCGACTGAATTAAAATAATTTATTTTATTGTTTTCACACTTTTCCAAAGTTTTGTAGCAACTTTTTCCAATATATCATATATTTGAAGATTCTTGAATGTAGCTTTCTAAAATCAAAAGTTTTATGACCCGCCAACGCCCATAACTTACCATTCAAATATAAAGCCATATGCCATCTTGCTCACTGCCAAACACATCCTGGATTGTTCTGAATAAAAAGGGGCTTAGGATAACTGTTTTTTTTAAGCTAAAGGAATAAAAATATTAATTTATTTTATTCTTTTTTCCTACAAAAAATAATCTCCTAAGATTTAAGGCTATTGCAGTGATTTGGAAAGGTTATCAATAAATATTCAGTGTACAACTGTAGTGTATATTAATTGTGACGAAGTGAATTTTTCATAATAATGGTCACTATTTGACACAGAAATATTTCTGACATAAAAAAGTCTTAGTACACCCAAAAATTTTGAAAAGCTTACATCAGAAATGTGAATCTAAAATGAGGTGTTTTTAGATCAGTTAAAAATGTTCTAACTGTTCTCTTAAACATTTTACTTCATGACACTTGTTCACTTTTCCTTTTATGAAAATGATATTATCAAAGTACCATGGTCACATAAGCAGAGATGGAGAAACCATTGACAATTTCTTATTATTAGCTGAGAGTCTTCCGCATTCAACGTTAGCGACTGATTCGCTGACCCTAGATCATTCGTATTAGATCACCAATACCTTTATAATTAATTAGCTTAGAATTTAAGAAGTACTTATTATATTGACTTTGACTTTGACAAAATTACACAAACTTCTTGTCATTTAAAATGTCTACAGCCAGGGAAAGTTCTCAATGGCTTTGTGGTCACGAATGTATTAAGAATGGACAGATGATGTCAATATTGTTTTCAATGAAATAAGTGTTTTTTGCACAATAATATAGTTGTCACGAAAATATGATAGATATATCATCATTGTACAAGAAAATATGACCAAGTACAGGGAAGCCTTATGTCAGGAAGGTTTACTACTTTACTGAGTCGCCATTTTGCTAAACATGAATTTCGACAGTCGTCAAGTATAGACATACAAATAATCTGTACATACATAATTCAACATGTTAAAAAACAAAAAAAAAAGCTAAAAAACATTTGTTATAATGCACAATGTTAAAAACTTCAACGAAAATGTAAATGGGATCTAAAGATTTTTTTGATCGATGACAAATGTTCAAACAGGACTTCATTTAAGTATTTTACAGTTATTTGCATTCTTCTGTATGACGCCGATATGTTCAATATGAACATTTTAATATATAGCAATCATTGGATAATGTCAAGCTTTTTAAGCCCAAAATAATCTCTGGTGTGTTTATTAATCCTTCAAATGAAGATCATTTCTGATCGATCTTTCAATTAATTCAGTAATATCAATTCTTGAAAGCATCTGAAAAATATTAACAGGAGGAAATGTAGCATTTCTACACTTTGATTTGATAGATTGTATTTATTTTCTTTCAAAGCTTTGATTAATGTCGATATTGTTTATTTTTTTTCATTAGTTAGTCATTTGTAATGGACACAAATAAACATCTCCCTGGGGGCGCTTTTATTGAGAACTTCTGGTAAATACATAGTATAAGATATTTTAACAATAAACAAATAATATACATTCATATAATTTGCAGTTTCATTAATGATATTTTATCAAATTTCCAATACATTTTTTTGGGTTAATGTAATAAATAAGTAGCCGACACTTTTTACGAGGCAATCCATTTTCAATAATATCACGGGAATGTTATTTCTAAAAGAACATTTTTAAATTTTCCATTAAGCATAGTTATTTATTATTTCATTTGTTTCAGTAGATTTTTCGATTTCTGTTTGAAGGCGTGGATGCTTGTGTAGGGTTGGTTGCCAGGCGTCCCGATTAACCGGGAATGTCACCGGTTTTGAGTCTCGTGTCCTGGTGTCCCGAACAATCCTCTCGGGACGCCCAAATGTCCCGGTTTACGACCCACTCTGATTATTTGAGGAAATTGGTAAATTCTTGGGTTTTTGGATTTGGAAGTCTTGGAAGAGCCAAAAAAAAACGAGTCACGCTGGTACTTTGGGAAAATCGGTAAGTTTCTGGGTTTTTGGCTTCGAAAGTCTCGGAAGAGCTAAAAAATAAAAACGAGTCACGCTGATTGGCAAATCGGACAAATGTCCCGGTTTGACTTGCAAGAAATCTGGCAACTCTATGCTCGTGATGACTAAAAATTCCCCCCCTCCATTCTAATCCTAAGATAAGAGTGTAGTGAGAGTTATTAGCCAACCACTAGTCCTTTCCTTCCTTATATTTTCTTACCCTACTATTTTCTTTGAAATAGCGACTGAGAAACTAGTTCTAGTAGGAAACCTCCTGTTGATACGTTGATATAGCTCCATTATGAAGCCATGTCCTCTACATTGGTAGTGGACATAATACTAAGAAAGGAACATCGACACTAAAATCGTTCTTTTACTTACGAAATGATATAAGACAATAGCATCAAAATCACTTTTTGTGACCGTAAATCTCACTTTACAGGTTCAATTGTACCTAAATTCAATTGAATTTTTAATATGTAGTCATGTATTGCGGGAAATAAAAATACATACGTTGCTAAGTGCTAATAAATGGGCTTATATTTAATTTGGCTCCAGGAATTACAGTCAAATAACGGAAAAACGTGAACCCTAGGAACGTGAAATCAGAGTTTCGCTGCGTTGAAAAGTGACAGCTGTCAAAACAAACAAAAGTATATTCCACTACAGCAAGGGTACGCAACCCTGTGCACGCGGGAGCCATGGCGCCCGCCAACATTGGCCCATAACAATTTTATAACTGTTTATTGACAGAAAAATCATCAAAAATTCCTTGTTATGAAGCAATGGCCAATGAATTGTAGTGCCAAAATCAAACGGACTGACTGAAAACATTTGGAATTTAGCCAACCATAAATTACCCTCTTTTGAAAAAAGGAGCTAACAAAATTAAATCCTGTTTTGGTTCCAAATATTTGTGGGAATCTTTATTTTCCACGATAAACATAATAAAATCAAAAATAAGATCTCGACTTACCAATACCAACCTTGATAATTGTTTACGATTGGGATTATCATTTTACACGTCTTACTTTGAAAAGTTTGTAAGTTAAATGCAATCAGATATAACTAAATGCAATGTCAAGAATCGCGCACTAAATGTGCTTTGTTATTTTTATGATTTTTTTTGTAAATGTAAATAAATGCCTAGTGTTTCGATTTATAATAAATAATTTAGTAACAATGTAATGAATTTAACATATGTAAAGCTGTTAAGGGAACAATAATAAAATTAATACATAAATATATACTACTTTTTAATACTATGTATGTAAATCATTTTTTTTTTAATCTGGCCTGCGCCCGTCACCCTTCTCTTAAAACTCAAGTGCGCCCGTCACCGCAATAAGGTTAAGAACCCCTGGTTTACGCAGAGAACGACATTTTTTTAGTTTTTTGTTAGTTAACACAACATAGATATTTAATAGATAGAGTTAAGTTTTTGTTATTCTTGTGGCACTCAAAGCACTTCTCGATGGAGCTTTTGGGATTGCTATTTTTTGTTTTCTTTATTTTGCTGTTGTGAATTTGATTAGAATCATAGTGAATAAATAGATTATTCTAGTTTAAAAAATATTTTTATTATTTGAAATCGAGTATATTTTTATTTATCAAAATTAATACGTATTGTCATTTTATTTTACTGACACTGGTGAACTCCCTTGTACAGGATGGCGAGCAAAAAAATAAAAAAAGGTTGGATAATCTTAACAAATTCATCATTGGGAAGATGGCATTTTATTTTACATGTTGCGTACCACTAATCTACTTTTCTGGAAATTTAGTGAGGTCATCTCACGTATAAGTACTACAGCACGCCATTTAGGATTTTATTTAAGTAAACCCGTTCGCACGAGTAACATAGACATATTTCTTCCTGTTTTATCTGCAACTTGAAGGAACACATTATATCTCAAGGTATGTAAACCTACTTTATCGTCGTTATTCTGTGTTTTCTCATCGCATTGTCGTGAGTGCTGTTAAATATTTCGATTTCTGCTTTATTTTTGCCGCCTTGTGTAGAAACTTACTTCCCTTCTACCAGGGTTTTGTCGTGTGTTTCAGGTTTTACATCTAAACGCCGTCGTGGACGATGCGCGGACGCGGTATAATATACTGGGTAATAAATGTACTAAACGCGCGCACTAAAATTTTGTCGCCAATAGTCGATATATATTATATAGTGATAGTTATCGTCCACAAAAGTATGTCACAAAACTGAAATGTGCGAATAAGTGTTGGTGTAAAGACTAATCAGTCCATACCAGAGTTTCTTAACCTTTCGGGCCCTTGGCCCTTTTTGAGTGTCTTTTTTTCTGTGACCCCCTTACCTTTTTTTTATCCCTTCCAAGAATTTCGGACCATGATCGATAATAATTTGCAGTTTCCAAAATAAAACAGCGTTTTTTTAAGCTTTTCTCACGCATTCCAATTTACGGATTTAGGGAAATTGACCGTGGCCCCCCTAAACTGTGCTTTGACTCCACTAAAATAAAAATATATCTGTCGCCCTCTTGTAGCACGCTGTGGCCCCCCGCTGGGTGGGCAAGAGTTGTGTGGGAGTATCAAAATCGTAAAGATAAATTGTGTTTGGTAAACATACAGTGGATACGCAACAACAAGGTATTTATTTGTTTCGTGCTTAATTAATAAATAGATTCGATCAAAATAATATTTTTAGCTTGTTCTTTTTTGTCCGATTATCATTACGCAACGACCTCAGTTTTTTCTACGACTTGTCAAGAAAAAATTTATTATTCTCGTTTTATCGCACCAGTGATGACGTGAATAAATTGAATCAATTGAGTGATTCATCATTTTGCTAATCGTCAAACTTATCAGGTATCTATTTATATTTGCGCACATTTTTTATTTTGCTGAAAATTTACTGCTCACAGAAGTTGATGGTCCGCACACACAATAGAAAAATTAGAGGGAACGATGTTTGTGACTAGGCGAAATCCGATATATCTATAGTCTCTATGTAACTGATTTTATACGATGCTCGATATAATTTTCTTAACACATTGTAACAGCTAGGTTTGTTTAAAAAATAGACCTCGCGAATGAAATTAGAACGCATTCCGCATGGCTGACTCATCCTGAATACGTCAGTAATTTTAAAGCTGTGGAACGCGTATCAATAAAACCAAAATTATTTACATCAATATAACATTATATAATGGTAAAAGATATTTTTAGATTATGTATACAGTGTATATAAGTACAGGGCTGTCCAACATCAGGTAACCCAAAGATCGCATTTCAAATAAAATACCAAAAATAATACAATTAAATTATTAAATTACTTCACAAGTCTAAAATATTATTTATATAAATACAAGATAAAATTCATAGAGTTCAATTATTTTTTTTAAGCATTATACAACATCTTTTTGGGTAAACATGGTCCCAGTGGCATAGGAATGTCACAATATTGACATTCGACAACCGGTTTTTTCAAAAGTCGGTTTTTGTATAAGCCCTACCTGCCACCCAGGGCGGTCATTGAATCCCCCCCCAAATTTTGCTCAATTTATATACATAAATACAATTTTTCGAAATTATTGTATTTTTTTCTTTAAAAATATGTTTTTTTTGTAATATTTAAATTAAATTAAATTTCTAAATTAAAATCAATCAGGGTTGGTATGTTTTCTTAAATGTGTCAAAAAAGTAATTTTCATTTGGCTATTTTATTTAAGTTGGAGACAGATGCAGGATAATTTAATTACCTTTATTATCAGTATGTATTTGTTTTACAAATAAGTAAACAAATTAAAATATGTAAGCAACACTAGAGTAACGGAGTAAGACGGTTAGAAAAACCTCTTATGTCTCAAAATAAAATAACACAAATCACAATAGTAAGAAAAACGGTTCCATGAAAGAACAGAACATGAAAAAACAGAACATAGATAAATGAGAACAAATATTAAATATTAGTAAGAATTTTGGAGAATTGCATTGACATTGACATCGACAGTTTGCTCGTTTGTTTTGGATTTACTTGTATTTGATATCTTTATTTATATGCAGTGGAACCTCGATTCTACGTTTTTCAAGGGACCGTAATAAATGAACGAATAATGCGGGAAACCGATAATGCGGGAAATTATCAAATAATACCAAAAAAATGTTTAATTTTCAAAACTATTTGAACCAAAAAAAAATATTCTACAAAAACGGTCAATCGGGATAATAATTAAAGTCCGCTTTAATTTATCAGTCAACTGCTACTTTTATAATCTTCAAATATCTATTTATTTCAGTTTGATAGTATGTATTATCGTTATGGATAATTGTCATGGATTATTACGGCGAAAAACTTCACAAATTAACCTAAAAAAACGCCACGATTTAAAATATTTGTTTGAGGGCTTGATAATCGCGTTTAAATCACACATTTATATGAAGAACACTGATAAATTATGCGAAATATGAAATATTTTTCCTTGACACCGTTTTTTGTGTGATTTTAACGCGATTATCAAGCTTTCACAAAAATTTTAAAATCATTTTTGAATCTAATACGATATAGAGATTAATAATTGATTGTAAAACATATCAATACTAGAGTTTTCTAAAGATACCATACTGTCAGACGTTATGTTATCTATTGTCAGACGTGCAATGCTATAGAGTTCGCAAACTTTTTCTGAAACTTGTTCGCAAACTGTTGCAAAATTACAAAAGTCCACAAATCATAATAGTAAAAAGATGTCAAGAAACAATATTGTACAATAGCGCTCGGAAGTCAAAAACGCTGAAAACGTAACCGACGCGAATAAACAAATAGCTTCGAGCGAGTTCACTTTCTTATCATCAAACGCATTAGTAATTTAGAAGACTAAAAGTAAATGACCATGAACAAGTATATTTTTCATTGGAAATATATCACCATCTATCGTCTTTGTTTATGGTTTATTTTTAAATCATTCTTGAAAGAAATGTTGAGGTATTTTTTTTAAAATTCATGTCCGCTCCCAGTGTGGAGCATATGGCCTTCTAATGGAGGTATCTCAACAGAAGTTTTTCTACGAGAACTTAAAGACAGTAGTAGGGATAGAAAGATGAGACTGGGACAGGACTAATCGCAGCACCCAGTAATCGACAGGATCGGAAAGGGTGGAAGGGATTTTTTAGACATCACCAACACCCATGTCTTCAAACAGAAATAGATCGAAAAAATGCTGGGACTCGAACCCGTGGGATCCGGCACGGTAGCCCACAGCGCCAACCGCTGAGCCATTGGACCCGACAAACGTTGTACTAGGTATGTCATTTAACTCCTAGCACTCGAACGTCGACATATAGTCGACATCACGATTCGGGTCTACCACTCGAACGTCGATGTATAGTCGACATAACTTCAACCTTGTTTACTGGCCACAAATTAAATTATACTTGTTTATTTTCGTGTTATTTATCATATATATACTTTGATCTTTATACACTCATCCAATTTTATATTATTTTCATGCATTTAATGTCAAAATATGCAATTTTAAAACATCGGGATGAGTACATTCCCGGCGTGTTTATGTGCGCAAGTGCGAGTGAGATGGATCCTGTGCAAACGAGACAGCACAACATTGCAAATCTCTCGTTCTACTTTGCTTCGGCGTCAGTGATACACAACCATAGATGTGCGTACAGTTTGTTTATGAATTATTGCTTATTTACAATTAAAATAATCCATGGTTTTTCTACAATGATTACATACATCATGGTCAGAAAAATATATATTAACAATTATCAAAATTGTTGGTTATCTATATATATATATATATTATATATAAATGAATGTTAGTTTGTTTGTTACCTATGCGCTCCTATACCGCTCAACCGATTGCGATAATTTTTTTGGGAAGTTGTTATACAGATGCCATAATATATTTATGAATCAGCGGTGGGCTACCAATGCGTTAATTTGTTTGTTAGTCTGGTATGCGTTCCTATACCGTTCACCCAACTGCAATACAATTTTTGTGAGTTGTTGTGCGGACGCCTGCAAATGTATATAAATCAACAGTAGGCTGCCAATACGCTAATTTTTTTGTTTTTTCTGTATGCAATCCTATACCATTCATCGGACTGCGATAAAACTTTGACGAGCCGTTGTGCGGATGCCTGCGAATGTATATGAATCAGCGGTAGGCTACCAGTACGTTAATTTGTAAGTTTGTCCCTTATGCGTTCCTGTTCCTATATCATTCATCCTTTTGCGATAAAACTTTGGTGAGTTGTTGTGTGAACACTCGCAGCGGTATCTGAATACATACAGCCAGTGGTGAGCTTCCAATACGTTAATTTGTTTGTTTGTTCCGTATGAGTTCCTATACCGTTCATCTGATTGCGATAAAGCTTTAGGGAGTTGTTTTGTGGACACCAGCAAAGGTTTTTGAATCAAAACATACAATGATGAGCTGCCAATACGGTAATTTGTTAGTTTTTCTTTTATGCGTTCCTGTTTCTATACCGTTTATCCGATTGCAATAAAACTTTGATGATTTGTTGTGCGGACGCCCTTAAAGTTTTCTGAACTAGTACAGCCAGCAGAAGGCTGCCAATGCGTTTACAAGGTGCTCCCTTTATATCAAAGCAATTCTCTATATTCTGGGAAGCGGTGAGTTTTTTATCACTCTGATAGACTACTTAAATAAGCAATCGATTTTTACTTAATACATTTACAATACGTAACAATATGCAATATACTGTATACTCATCAATGTAAATGGCCGAAAATGTATTACTGTGTATACTGATGCTTCATAGATAATGTATGTAAGTCAGAAATTACAGTTATGTACTCATTTGATTTGAAAATATTGTTTTTTCTTAAATTAACAAGGGGCTGGCCGACCTTAGCAAAATTTCACAAAAGGCTTGCGCGAGCCCCTCTGAGCTTCTTCTAGCCCACTCCAAAGTGCAGCCATTTTACAATGAGAAATTTTGCCGAATAAAGCGATCTGCGTGCCACGGCTATCAGTTTCATGGCAAATCATAGGTCACGAAAAGTGAAATTTGGACCCGTTGATTGGCTATTTTTAGGATTCTCTGTGGCGCATTTTCTAAGAATTATCGCCTTTTCTGGTGACTTTTCTCAATTTAGCAAATGTGTGTATTTCATATGGTTTAGCGTCAGTTCGCGTGTCTTTGGTGTGAAAATTTTTGGATGGTGGTCGAACAGCGCATTCAGCACTGAAATTGCATTTTTATGCAAAGCACTGAGACACTAACATGCAACATCAAAAATAAAATCGGAATGGGTGAACTACTTCAATCATGCCAACTCATAATATGAGACAAATGTACTATGGCGCACAAAAAGGCATTGTAAGCTGTACACTATGCACTTAAAGATTTGAGAGGAAATGAATAGTGGTCTTTGGTGGTGCACTTATTTTATTGTCTGGTGATTTTCGACAAACCCTACCAGTTATACCACGTTCAACAGCTGTTGATGAATTAAATACATGTCTCAAATCATCAGTTTTATGGCGACACGTGCAGAAATTGGCTTTCAAGGCCAGCATGCGTGTAGAACTACAATATGACACATCCGCTGAACGTTTCGCAAAATTATTGTTGGATATTGGGAGCGGAAAATTGGAAATATATGAATCCACACAATGTATTACATTGCCAACAAACTTCTGTATAATTACAAAAAAAAAAAAGAGAATTGATTTACAAAGTTTTCCCAAAAATATCGAAAATAATTACAAAAATCAACAGTGGCTCAGAGAAAGTGTCATATTAGCAGCCAAAAACAACGATGTTAATGCCATCAACTTCAGGATTCGAAACGAAATACCAGGCGAAGAGACAACGTTTATATAAGTCCATCGATACTGTAATGAATCAAGACGAAGTTGTCAATTATCTAATTGAATTCTTAAATTCACTTGATTTGCCGTCACACGTTTTAGCATTGAAAATTGGCGTACCTATCATTCTTCTCCGAAATATAAATCCAACACTTTGCAAAGATACCAGACATTCAGTGAAAAAGATAATGCACAATATCATTGAAGCTAAACAAATTAAAAGGAAAATTTAAAGGGGACAATGTATTGTTGCTAAGCATCTCAATGATTCCAACAGATATGCCATTCGAATTTAAAGGTTTGCAGTTTCCGGTGAAACTCGCATTTGCAATGACCATCAACAAAGCACAGGGACAATGGCTACAAGGGTGTGGACTAAATATAGAAAATCTATGCTTCTCACATGGACAGCTATATGTGGCCTGCTCACCCATTGGAAAACCTTCAGATCTATTCGTATACGCACCAGACAGAAAAACAAAAGATATCCAAAAGCACTTCAATAAACACAATTAAAACACAAACACGTTCTTTTTTTGAGTGGCATTGCAACGCATGCCGGGTACTCGCTAGTATATATACATATACTTTTTAATATTTTTATTGTCTTTAGAAAAACTCTTATCGATCATCTCATCGGATCGTGAATGATCATCAACATCGGACACCGAAGAACGACTAAATAAAAAACCACATATCATTTTTAATGATGGTAAACAAAAAGACTGCTTAGTATGTTCGAAAAGAAACGTGACAGGCGGGAGACACAAAATACGCTTTCATTGTGATTAGGGCTTCCCATTAACCCTTAGATATAATCTAATCGGTTTTCGGTTTATTTTTACAAAATAAACCGGTTAACCGGTTTAAACCGAAATCTTTTAGGTACATACATATACATCAGTCATTGCTGAAAAATGCAAAAATCATACAAACTATTTTTGCTTCTTTTATAGGTAAAAATAAAAATAGCAATGGTTAATAATAAAATTCGGCAATAAAATTACAAAATTTCTATTTATTTAAAAAATATTTACGCATGAAATGTACGCTTTAATGTCAAATTTGAATTATTTTGAATCTGGACAGTTTTTGAACACGGGTTTCGCCTTTTGGCATCTTCAAGTGTTATCACGCGCACGAACGCACGCACGGTCAGTTCAAATGCGTCGTGCGACTTTTATGAGAAAATAAATATAAAACAAAAATAATAAAGGTTAATTCAAAACCTTATAAAAATAACATTATTTTAATTTCAAATTCGTCAATCTGTGGAAAAAACAAAAAAAATGAAAACTTTTGACATATACATACATATGTATGTATGTATTAGCAAAAAATTCAGATATATTATGTACTTATACACAAATAGTCATTGATAGAAAATGCAAAAATATTGAAACACAAACAATATGAAGATGATTATTATAATCTTATAATAAACATAAATACCATTATATTGTATTATTTATATATGAATGATTATATGATTCACATTTACAAAATTAATCAAAATACTAATCTTTGTGACGTATAACATTAACTTATGTTTTTTTCACAACATTAATATAAAAAAAACATTTTATGCTTTTTAGGTATATTTATTATTTTAAAAGTAGTTTTTTAAAAAAACTAATTCGTCTAATGTTTAATTTTTCATGGAACTTCTAATTTTTGTACAAAAATTGTTTGAGACTGAAAATACTTGTTCGCTAGCGGTTGATTTGACCAGATAGATAATATTGATTGGTATAATTTTTATAAATTATGTTATAAAATTATTATTATTATAAATTATATTATAAAATTTCTAAATAAAACGTTTCCCCGTTGATTCCAAAATTTTATATTATATATCATTTATAAAATTAAATTTATTAATATATGTGTGTTTTTATTATTTTGGAAATTTGATACGACTAGAAAGAAAGACGATATGCTTTTACGCATTTCATTTATTAAATCGTTTGCAATAAGTGCGTCAATATTGATTAATGTAGCTGGTGTTTCGTCAACACTTTCAACATCATCTGTCGGGTAAAGTCTATCAAATAAACTTTTTGAAACGAAATTATGACAGATTTATTGGAATACAATTGAGTTGAATGCATAATTGTTTTTGGGACAGTTCCGTTATGCAAGTAATTCAACAAAGAAATTAACGGTTTACTACTATGTTCCAATATTCGCCGTGTTAAACTACTATGCATTTCATTCCTTAGAAAACGTGCCTACACTGCCTTCCTTAGCCATGAAAGTTTGATCCAAGCCTCTCAGTTTGGAAATCGCTGACACAGGATTAAATCAAGGTTTAAGAAAATTACTGTCGTCTAGCGTTTTTAAGTAATATTTGTACAGCAACTTTGACGATTGTCCAATAATCGTAAAACATCATACATGGATACAAGTTTTAATAGTATCTGTACCCAAAATCAGCGGGGAGCTTTGCCTGTTACCAGTAGCGTCCTGTGTTTGATAACAAAACAAATAAGTATATTTCAATCAAAATTATTACTGTTATCTTGTTTTTATTTCATGATATAATCCATCCGTCTATCTGTATTGCTTAAGAGGTATATATATAAGAGGTCAAATACTTTTTTCTTTAATTTATTATTATTTTGCACATAATACTCATCTCTATAGACAACATTGACAAAGCTACCATTTTTTCCTGATTCATTGTACTTCGCAGAAAAGTTTTTACTATTTGTATTGTTGAGAAAATCATCGTGATCGGAACAGGTCAATTGGCGTTGTAATAATAATCAACTAATTTTGTTATTTCTTCAAAAACATCGCATAATTTACTAAGCAAAGCAGTTTATATTACAGAATATGCGTGCCACCACTGTTTATACATACATAAGATTTGCTGTTTTTTTTATCCGATTTCCGCCCTTAAAGATATTTACAAAATGAAGACAATGAATGCACTGCAATAAAATGTGATGTCTTGTGAATGTGTGTTCTTTATTCTCAGTCGAACTCTAAAAATTTACTCTTTCGAATGTTTGTTTTTAGAAAAATATATACTTCTTTGACAATATCTTTTGAAAAATAAAATACTACGTATTGTAAATGAACACGTTTGATCTTAACAAAAAGAAAGGGATACCATAAATTGCTTTATACATTGTATTATTATATTTTTCGAAAGTTTTAAAGTGTTTGATTGCCTAAATCATTTCCTCGTTTTTTTTCCACAAATTTCTCGGAACAAGTTTTACTAACTTAAGAGGGTCCGGTAAAACCTTTCGATAAAGCAATTAAATAAAAATAAACTAGTGACTCAATACATAAATATAGTATCTTTGAAATAATTATTAGAAAAGCAACTATTATTTTTGTCTTAATAGTAATTGATAAAAATGAAAATTATTAAGAATAATATTCCAATAGGCAAAAAAATAATACATCTAAAAACAGGCATACACAGAATTGAAAACAAGCAATATGGAGATTAATGATTGCGTATTTTTGTAATGATGCACGTGCTATTCTTGTTTGCCATTCTTTCAAGATTAATACGGATGTCTTCTCAATGTTGTCAGTTAAGTCATATTTTTAATACGAGCTATAGTGTAACAAGGGCCAAATTTAGTACGGACAATGTAAGATACATTTCGTCGTTTGATTAAGTTAATTTTCTTCCCGAAAAGACATTTATGTATATAATTTGAATACCTACCTGGCAATTGCTATTATTAATCTGTGTGTAAATGGATATTTCCTCTTTTAAATATGCGTTGAATTTAGTGCGAAAAAATATTTAAAAAATCAATGAACTTATAAATATTGAATTTATAAAAACGCGGTTAATCGTGGGAAATAAACCGGTTTTCGGTTTTTTTCAAAACAGGCGAAAAACCGGGTAACCGGTTTCGGTTTAAACCGGTTTGGAAGCCCTAATTGTGATACGTGTGCTAGAAAGCTAGAAGCTAGATCCGGGCCATTGTTTTAAGCGATATCATACTATGAAGAATTATAAAATGTCGTTGTTTTTTTTTATTTGAGTAGTTTTTTAAATGAATTTGTTTGATGTTTATGAATTAGTGTTTTTGTGGTACATACAGACCGACCTGGACTTCCGCACATCATTGGTTCCTGAAAATGTGTGCGAATGTTTGAAAGTATATATATATTTAATAAAACATTTGTTTACTAATATACATATTTTACGAAGTGTGTCAATATGCATAAAAGCTTCATTAATATTTTACATTGTCAGTCATGACGATTTTATTAGCTTCTTTCTCAATATACCATGATATGGTTACTCAATTAAATATTCATTTGACAGAAGTGATGAGTAGGGTATCCAATCTTGGACTCTTTTATTGATCCCGGGTTTGATAAAATTTTAGCAGATAGTATTGGAAAGAAGAAACACAACATTGATTTTAAGTAATAAAATCATTTAGAGATTTTGGGTGTGCTGGAGCATTTTCTAAGTTGAAGATTAAAATGCATGAAAGCGAATTTTGTGAAGGTAGAAGGCCGCCTATTTATAATCGATTGTATTTAAACGCACACTTTCTAAAATCTTAAACACTTTTTAGTGAAAAGCTTTGAAATTGATGTTTGAGTGTTCCCACGTACAAAGCAGGGGTGGGCTGGAGGGGGCTCGGAGGGGCTCGCGCGAGCCCCTTGTTAAATTTCGGCGCGGCTGGCGAGCCCCTTGTTAAGATAAGAAAATCATTCGTCTTAGATCAAATCAACATATAACTGCAATTTATGTGGATGGTTAAATTTTATTATGAAAAGAATTAGTTACCCCTTAATTTTTTTCATTCAGCATTGTGGGCTTTCGTGCCAGGCCTCATGGGTTTGAGTCCCAGTACGAAGCAGTATCTTTTCGATCGATTTTATGTTCGAAGGTATGGGTGTTTGTGATGTCTAAAAATTCCCCCCCCCCCTCTACTCTTCCGATCCTTTGAAAAAAACTTTGATTGAGATACCTTTCATAGGAGGCCATATGATTGACATTGGGAGCGGACAGGGATAAATAAAAAAAAATGAATACGATTTACCGAGCCCTTTGTTAAGATGTTGGCAGCCCACCGCTGGTGCAAAGTATTAAAATTTATGTTCGTGTGTACAAACACATTTATAATTTAAGCAGAAACACGTGTTTCAACAATTTCCGTATAATTTATTTTTTATATCTAGTGTTATAAAATAATATATATGTTACGCCGAATCGGTGAAATTGCCTATTTCTGCCGACTGAGTGAATTCGCCAGGGTGTATAATTATTGTCTATGGTCAGTGTATAAATTCTTTAACTGTCAACATGACAGTTGAAAAAATAATTTTGACACAGAAGTCAAATTTAGCTTGGCTGTAATATTGTCATTATTGTTTTAATTATGAATGCAGAATGATTGTTTTAAACCCGTTCTGAAAAGACTATTTCTATACCATGTTCCAACCATTTTTCACGAACTAACTAAAGAGGCCAATCTTCATATTATTAATAGCGCTAAATGTGGGTCCTGTCGTGGAATTCGCCCAATGATAACGGTTTATTTTGAACAGCACATTTTCGAAATGTTCTATCTAATGGGCGCGGCTTATTTTAAGCCGCGAGTGAATGTTCTGATATCGCTACGTTTGAAAAATCGATATTTTTTGGTGTAGAACTGAAGTATTCTATCACCATGGATCATAATATTCGAAAATTTTCGTATAATCAAAGATTTTAATTCGATTATTGCAAACTATGATTATAGGACTATCCAGCGGTGGGCTGCCAATATCTTAACAAGGGGCTCGGTAAATTTTATCCATTTATTTGTATCCATTTTCGCTCACTATGTGAAGCATATGGCCTCCTAATGAAAGTTTCTCAACAAAAGTTTTTTTCTATGAGAACTGTTTGTTACTTGGTCGCTCAAACTCTGTTTTTCAAAGAGAGTAGTAGGGATAGAATGATAAAGCTAAGACAGGACTAGTGATTAACTCGAACCCATGAGGTCCGGCACGGAAGCCCACAACGCTAAAAGAAAAAATGAAGGGGCTACCATGTCTTGTTTCATAATAAAATTTAACCATTTACAAAAATTCCTGATTTGATCTAAGACGAATGATTTTCTTATCTTAACAAGGGGCTCGCCGGCCGCGCTGAAATTTAACAAGGGGCTTGCGCGAGCCCTCCCGAGCCCCCTCCAGCTCACCCCTGTGACTATCGAAATGAATCGTTGGATCGTGTGAGTGGAGTGAGAGCAATATTCTTTGGAGCTGATTTGATCAATTGAATCATAATGATTAAATCTTTCACGTCTGACCTTGAAAATCTTTTTGAATTCTTTAATACATTAAGAATATTCGAATAATGATATGGATTTATCATAGAATAATATTTTTCTTTTTTTTCATACATTTGGATAAAATGTGCAATTGATTTTTTATTTGAAAATTGCATTTGGTTTTTATATATTTTGACTATCTTCCATACTAGATAAAATATATTATAATTATAATTTTATTTTTTCATAATGTATGAGAATATATTTTGACTGTTTTTCATACATTTGGATAAAATTTGAAATTAATTTCGATTATCCTATATGTGATACGGCTTCTCAAAATTTTTAGGGTTAACATCCCGCGTTCTGTTTTGATGATTTTTATCATCCTATATGTAACACGGTTTCTCAATATTTTATTGGTTGACATAATCCACTGTCTTTTGTTACTGTCACAGTGGAATGACACACTATTCTTTTACTTTCGATGGATTCGGCGGTAACTTTGTGGAAGTTCATTTTAATATAAAATAAAAATAACTTTGAGTATTCCACGTACTGTGTTACAAAATGTGACACGTGTTTCGCCTCTTTCAGAGGCATCCTCAGACAACTACTTTCGCAAATGTTTGCTTAAGTACGAATGGTTTCGTTTCGTACTTAAGCAAACATTTGCGAAAGTAGTTGTCTGAGGATGCCTCTGAAAGAGGCGAAACACGTGTCACATTTTGTAACACAGTACGTGGAATAATCAAAGCTATTTTTATTTTATATTCACTATTCTTTTGTTTAAAATAAAAAATATCACAACATTTCTTTTTACTATGAGTCGAATTCTTTTTTCTTAATTTAAATTTGATTCAGATGTAAAGTTTTATTATTTACAGTGAAATCCTGTTTAAACACGTCCAGAATTCACGTTTTCCCGATATTTGCGTATTTTTTTACAATCCCCTTTTATTTTAATTCTTAAAGAGAGACTGGCTGTATTCTTAAAAAAAACTATTTAGAGAATTAATTAAGCTAAAACCTTCTGGCTTATTCAATAAATAAGTTTGCATTTGATTTTCCACGCCAGTAAATATTTGATTTATCAAAAATGCAAAAAAAATCCCCCTGTTGAGGGCAACGGACTTACAGCTAGTACATTATAGAAACGTCACCCGTTGAGGGTATGTTGTACAGTGCTGCGTCCGAACGAACGTTATTTGATTGTATTGGATGCAAAAATGCGAGTAAATTTAATTACTAATTTTTATAAGCTTTCTACAATTAAAATAGAATTATTTTATCATCACTATGACAGTTTATTATTATACCATAGATAGTTCCAATATGAATTATTACGATAGGGTAAAATACCTTGATATTTTACCCTATTAAAATGGAGTTCTACCAAGTAAATGCCAAATCAATAAATGAATTATTACGGTATATGCATAGACTAATATACTTTTGGTCTATGGTTTATTTTGACATCTGTCACATAGGGAGACCTTTTAAAGTCGAAAATAGATCTCTAAAATGACGCCCGATGAGTTGATGTCGACGAGTGCTGCCTATCATATTACAGTTTTAACTTATTTGCAAGTTGTATGAAGATGAACGATATTGTAGTTAATTAACAAGATGCTTTTATATGCTATGAAATGACATTTGGATAGTTGCAAAAATCACCGCCAGAGCGCGGTGATCATAGACAACCTACAAAGTTTCTATTAATTTTACCGAATGCGTGAAATAAGCAACGGGCTTGCTGATTTCACGCATTCAGCAAAATGTCTGCCGACTGCGTGAAATAGGCAATTTCACCGATTCGGTGTAACATATACATACTATTTTTACAGACCAATTAAAATATTATAATTCCATTTTGTTTTATTTTATTAAAATTCAGAAATACTTCCATTTGAGTTGCTTGCATGTATTGTTTTTTTAAAATGCATTTCATGTGTTTCAACTTGTGCTATGTATTTTTTGTGTGTATATTTTTTTAATTATTCAGAAACACATGTTTCAACGATTTCAGAATATTTTTTTTCTCATCATATCTAGTTTTATATAATAGTGTGTATTTATTAGCTATAAAGACAAATCAAAATAATATATCTTGTGTTTTATTTTATTAAAATTAAGAAATAGTTTTATTTTTGTCAAATATTTTGAGAAAAGGTATTGTACAGCTGAAGCACGGATTTCGGCGCATGCGCACTAAATGACTAAATGCCGTAAGTGTTTGAGGTTTACCTTAGATACTTTAGATACTTACCTTAGATACTTTATGCTTAGAAAAACATTATAACAAGGATTGTTACTTATTGCCAGTTATAATAAAGAAAGTATCTAGGTTTAAGGTTTGCTTTGCGACATGTCGATGTCAAAGTTTGTACAGTTTTCAACTTCAAATTTGGCTACGTATTGTCGCTTTTATCCTTGTTATAATGTTTTTCTAAGCAGAAAGTATCTAAGGAAATGTCTAGCAAGTTACAGAAGGGTTTTGATACAATAGGTGTAAAATGTATGCAGCTGGGTTAGAACCTTTCAAAAACATATATTAGACTTCATTACTTACTAAACAATATTTATAATATGAATTGAATATATTCTACATATTTATTCATTTTATGTTTGAAAAAATAACCAAGGAAAAGGTGTTTTTTTCTTAATTTACTTTCAGAAATTATGTTCCAAAAAAATCTAAAATTAAATACGAGTTGGCGCTACCAACCTTTGAAAAAAATTACGAGTTTTAAGATTAAAATATAGCAAAGCTAATACGGCAATAAGAAGACATCAGTGGCGGTTCTAGGTACTGGGCTAGGTGGGCTAAGCCCGACCTGCATTTTTCACCCAAAACTTTAGATGGCTGAATAAAAATGAACAGCAATTCGGCCGCTGAACAAAATAAATACATTTATAAGCGTAACTAACCTTTCCCAAATGAGTATAATATCTTTGTTTTAATTTTCCTCTGTCAATATAAGACAATGTTACGTCTACCTACAATCATATTCTCGATTGTGTTTTGTATTACGATTTTAAACTGAGCCGGCATAAAAAAAAACAATAACCCTATAAATACTTCATAGAGAACAGGCAACGTCACGTCAGTTTGGCAACACCAAAGACTCGGGGCTAAATCCTTCAAGCCCGTAACCACAGACAATATCATGCAATATTTCTTTACACTGGGGCGGAATCAAGCACGATTAGATTTTTTTTTTGTATTTGTATGTACGAAAACGTCATCAAACACAAACGATTGTGTTTCAATCTGTCAAGCTTCTGTCGATTGTTGGGGGCTAAACTGATTCAGCCCATTACGCATACTTATGCATTGAAACACAAATACCAATATCGTTGTATTGACTCTCACTGACAGTTCTGTATTGATTTTAGTAGGTATTTGTTATTTCACTTTGAAAGAGACGAATTTAAGGGTTCCGTATTCTATTATTTCTTAGTTACATTAGCATTGATTTTAATATATAATAATTTATGCATTGCAGTAGTGTCGTAGTATTTGTTAATTTGCTTGTAGATTAATGTATAAGGTAAAGTGGAAATATGCTTTTCTATAGCCCACCCAAGATTTTAGGTCAGGAACCGCCACTGGAAGACATCATTTTAAAACTATGATTTCGTATACACCCAGGGCTTCTTTTTACCATTTAATGCGGTGGAACTGCGTTCCAGTACCTTTTTTTCGGTTCGGAAAAAAATAATCAATAAATAAAATAACGTTACGGTGCCCGTATAATTATAAAATGGCAATAAAAAAAGCGGAAAACCGTGAATAGTTCTGATATTAAGCGAACCCTTTGTTAAAATATTGGCAGCCCACCGCTGAAACCAATAGTGAGCAGACGATATGTTTCGGACACCGGTGTCTGCTTGGTATTCAAGTGGTTAATAATTAAAATGTGTTATTTTGGTGCGGCTCGCAGATAACTTTTATTTGAAATGCGGCTTTACGGTTACCTGAGGTTGGACAGCCCTGTATTTATACATCAATGTTAACAATTTTGGTTTTATTTATACGCTCTTCACAGTTTAATGTTTACTGACATATTTAGGGTAACTCATCCATGCGGAATGCGTTTTAATTTTGCCCGTAGCTGGTCCGTTCTACTTTACTAACTTAGCCGGTGGCGGATCACCACATAAGCACAAGAGGCGTGCACCTAGAGCCTCCGAATCTTAGGGAAATCAACAATACCTTTTCGTTTCCAATTAAAATTAAAAACGTAAGATACCGTCAAACGGTTTACCAGATCTTTAGATCCGAAGACGAAATTTGTAATGTTGCCATGTTTGGATCTGGTGAAGAATCGTTAACAATTTTTGCCTTTAAGTGACATTTTCTCGCTATATAGCAAAGCTAATACGACAAGAAGAAAAAAAAAATTCATATAAAAGGTCATATAAAGTTAAACATAATCAAAATGCACAAAAATTGCACATTGCCACAACAAAAGGTCTATGAAAGTCCAAATCTGTCAACGCCGTAAACAATGTATTACTAACAGAATAGAATTTATTCAACAAAAAAATGGTTTCGGAAAACCTAATTTAATTCAGCGGAGTTATAGCTTTAACGACTACTTCCTCATCCTCAAAAGTCTGTTATATCAAAGTTCTACTGTTCTTGTAAACATGTTGGGGTATGATTTTAAATATATATTTGTTCATTATTGTTATCTCTTGATAACAATAATGATCAAATAGAAAGAACATGAATTAATATGATTATTTTTTGTTGTTAACAGATGGCTAAAGCGCCAGCAATTGGTATTGATTTGGGCACCACCAACTGTTGTGTTGCAGTTTTTCAAAATGGAAAGGTCAATATTATTACCAACGACCATGGAAACCTTACCACACCTTCTTATGTGGCCTTTACGGAAACAGAGCGTCTCATCGGAGATGCCGCTAAGAGCCAGGCAGCCATGAACCCAAACAACACTATTTTCGGTAAATTTAAACACCTTGCAAGCTTTATTTATTATGAAATGTGTCACCTTTAGTCTGTGAAACTTCCTCCACCACCCTCCACGGCCACACATCTGACATCATGACAGACGTTTTCGGTAGCGTAACAAATGTTATACGTTGTTCAGTTTAGTGACATCTTCTCATTGGTTAAATAGAGAATAAATTATAAAATCGTCATGTAATAACGCCATGCTAATTTTAAGATCAGATTTCTTACTAGTCTTCAAGAAACCACTTGCTCGTAATAAAGAATAAAGAAAAACATAATAATTTATGATCATTAAATTAAAAAAAAACTGTTTGAGAAGAAGTCGTTAAAAATTCAACATAAAGTAGACCCAGACAAATAGTTTTTTAGGATGTGGAATGAAATGCAACCACGGGATATTTTGCAATAATATCGTGGTTTATGGTAAGGTGAACAGGCCAAAATCACGCCTCGGCGCGTGGTTCACTAAGGGAAAAATTCTTTCGATCACGTGTTAGCTGCCCGTCCAGGAATGAGAGCGCCATCTTTAAAATCGTGATCCCCGCTCTCCCTCGCAGAGGAGTATAAAACTCCTCTCCCAAATTGAAATTAATTCATCATTACCGCTTGCGCTCTCACCGAGTAAAGTTGTCTGAAATTTCGCTTCGCGAAATTTCAGTTTTTGTCCTGTGTGCTCGCTTCTTCGCTTTGCGAAGAAGCTCGGTTGTTTTTAAAAGCCTTCTCAGTTCTTAGTGTTAATTCGTGTTTAGTATCATAGCTTAATTAATAATATTTCTCCATACCAGTTACCGTGCACCGGCAGCCATCTTGGCACCCGATCGCCTGGCCCACGTATTATCCGCCCTGCTTTCTTGTTGGTTTTTTGCGAGCACCGCGTACTTTTCGGTTCTGACTGACTCATTTGTGCGTTTTTCCCCACCTTTCATCGGGCATTCCCTGTTACTGGTGGGTTCAAGCGTGCCAACGTTTTCGGTCGCCCGTACAGTGCGTCTATCGGTGAATGTAAATACCCGTATTTTTTGGTGAGTTACCTGTTATATTATAAATCTTCGTCCGTCCGTCCGGCAGATTGCTTACTAGCAAAATGCCGGCCTCTCTTCGTGGGTCATCACGGCCCCGCTCGCGTGTAAGCTCAATGAGCTACGATCACCGCACTCCGGCGTCTTCGCCAACCCCCTATATCATTATGTCGGGCCACTCTCCGACTATCATCGCGGCGCTGCCCAGACCGGTGCAGCTCTCGACTGATCCCCGCCTTTGCAAGCGCTCGCCTTCTCGCATGGACATAACTCCAGTATCCACCGCCGAAACCTGGCTCAGAACTAAAGTTTCGGCCCCCAAACGTCCCCTTGCGCCGTCTTCCCCCACAAAGACGAGCAATAAATTTCGCGCGCTCAATCCTGAAGTCACGCTTCTTTACGTGCCTTCAGTACCAACGTCAGTCGGCCCCGCTAAGCCAAAAAAATCCCGTGTACCCCCTGTAATCCTGTATGTAGATAGACAGGAACAGCACTCAACCGTCGTCAAGCGGTTAAGGAATATTCTAGGAGAATTTGTATTCTCTATTAAAATCAAGAACGGCACTTATGCCGTTCAAGTGCAATCGGTGGAAGCCCACCGATGTGCTTGACCGCTGGCCTACGCAATGGCCAAGCGGTCTTTCACTCGTTTACATTGCCGGAAGATAGGACCTGCAAAATAGTCATCAGTGGATTGCCCCTTCTTCCTGCAGAGGAAATCGCATTCGTGATTACCCAATGCGGGTTCAGCCCAGTCTCGGTTTATCTTCTCAAAGGGAAATCTCTAGAACCTAGAAATCCAGCTTACCTAGTACCTATGCCAGCTGGGACGGACATGTCATACATGTCCAATTCAATTAAATCTCTTTGTCACGACAGAGTGACAATGGTGGAATTCCACGGACGTTCAAACATCGGTGGCACCCAGTGCTATCGGTGTCAGCTTTTCGTGCTCTCAGCTCGAAACTGTAACCGTGATGCTAGATGCGTCAAGTGCCTAGGACAGCACGAGTCCCAAGCATGAACCCGCCCTAAGGGAGACTCATCTCTCAATTGCTTTCAATGCTGCAATTGCGGAGGTGACCAACCCGCCAACTATAGGCAATGCCCTAAGCGCATTGCTTACGTCAAGTCAATTGTGGCCCGCCGCGAAGCCACTTCCGCCCCCAAAGCAAACCTCCATAAATCAGCTGCCCAAGCAGCAGTACCAAACGTACTTTCCTACAGTAGCGCACTTCCTGGACCCCTAGTCAGCACTCTCCTCGACGGCGAGGACGGAATCACAAAAGATGATCTCTCAGCTATCATTGAGAGCATTCGTATGTCCCGCGCCATCCGCGCAAATCTCGCTATGTCTCTTAACGACAGACTACTTAGAGCCGAGTCACTCTTAGACAAGTGCGGACTAGCCACACCATAAAAAAGGCGCAGACCTTTTAGATAACGGGCAACCACTCAAGATCTTAACGTGGAACGCTAACAGCGTTTCTGACCACAAACGACCTGAACTTCAAGCTCTTCTCATATAACTTGGTATTGACATTGTCTTGATTCAAGAGACTTACCTTAAGCCGAAAAATCGTTTTTCTGTCCCCGGTTACGATTGTTACCGTGAAGACCGCCCCCTTCCCGCCAAGGGCGGAGGTGTCATGATATAAGTACATCGTGATCTAAAACACGCGCACCTCCTAACGTCCCCTTGAAACGGATTTGAATCCACAGCTATAGCAGTATAAATCAATGGTAGACCGCACGCTATAATTTCGTTGTACGGTAAGGCAAAGGAAAAAATCCTTGCCTCTGAACTAGAACAGCTGCTCAAGCTCAGAAACTGGGTCGTCTTAGCTGACGATCTAAACGCACACCACAGTGTATGGAATTGCTTTAAAGCGAATTCCCGCAGTAACTCACTTCTCAAGCTCTCCGAGAAATCGGATTTTTTTAGTGATCGCTCAAAACTCTCCAACCGTCGGCAAACCGAGAGTAATAAACGCACTACAGTCAAACCACCTCCATGTCTATTTTGAGATAGGAGGCGCGTACGAAAAAGATCGAACTCCGCAGTTTGATTACGCGAAAGCGAAGTGGAAACTCTTTAAAAAGTTTATTACGCAAAATATTCAACTCGTGTCGAAAACTGTGCAAACGGAGGCAGAGATTGATTCAGCAGCAGCTGAGCTGACTGAAACAATTTTAACGGCCCGTCGTCGCTACGTCCCTAAAGTAAAGCCATCGAACTCGCGAGCCGAACTCACGGACGAAACTCGCGAACTCATTCTTAAACGTAGTAGACTGCGCAAAGAATGGAATAAAGCAATCCGCGAAGATCACTTTGTCAAACGTGAGATTAACTCTATCACGGCTAAAATAAAATCCACGGTCAAAAGCCACAAAAGTGCCCTCTGGGAGGACACCCTCACAAGTTGTCGGATATACACCGACGACCCCAGAAATTCACTCTGGGTCCTCGCGAGACGCATAAAAACGTCTTCATCTGTTATCAAGCCAATCAGGCCTGACCCAACCAGCGATAAGTTTGTTTATTCCGATCTCGAAAAAGCCAATGCACTCGCCGATGCATTCGTTAAAAATTTTGAAATTCAGTCGGACACGAACATCGCTACGAAAGGGATTGTTCAAAAATCAATAGAATCACTTGCTGCGCAAAACATCAACCCAGATGATGTAAAAATCGTAGAACCGGTAGAGATCGAAAAACTCATCAAAACACTTGTAGTCAAAAAAGCCCCCGGAAGGGACACCATAAAAAATACCATTTTAAAACGACTTCCTCAAAAGGGAATCATTTTTATACCCAAAATTTACACCGCATGTCTTTTAGGTGGTTATTTTCCAGTAACGTGGAAAACGGCTCACGTCGTCGCGATACCAAAACCCAAAAAAGATCACTCACTAGCTGTCAACTACAGACCGATCAGTCTACTCGATTGCCTCAGTAAACTACTTGAAAAAGTGATACTTGAACGCTTTCTTCCCACCCATAACCCTATCCTCCCTGAATCTCAATACGGGTTCAGGAAAGGTCTCTCCACCACCCTTCAGCTATCCCGTATCACGGGTCAGATCACCGAAGACTTTTACAGAGGCAGAACCACCGGAATGGTACTGTTCGACCTGGAAAAGGCATTCGACACGGTATGGCACGACGGCCTTGTCCATAAGCTCGTTGTGACAAACACTCCCACCTACATTTCAAAGATCATTCAAAACTACCTGAAAGACCGCACTCTCTACGCAGCGGTAAAGAAAGAGAAATCTTCTCTCCGCACAGTCTCTGCTGGGGTACCCCAGGGTAGCCTCCTGGGACCTAGGCTATTTAACCATTTTATCTATGATCTCCCGCACCCTACGAACTGCTCCGTCACTTTATACGCAGATGACACAGCAATCACATCCACCCACAAGGATCGAGACGTAGCGTTACGTCGCCTTGAGGCTGGTACGGCCCAGCTGACTGACTTCTTTTGTCGCTGGAGGCTCAAAGTAAACGGCGCAAAAACAGAGGCAATCCTCTTCACACGAAAGCGAGACAACAAAATTTAAAGGGAAATTTTAAAGGGAAAATCACCGTCTGTGGTATTCCTTGCGCATTCAGTCCAGCAGTTAAATACCTCGGGGTATACTTGGACTGTTCCCTCACTTGGTCTACTCATATTGCAGAAGCTAGACGCAAAGCACACGTTGAAATCGGTGCGTTTTACCCAATTTTCAACGCCAGAAGCTACCTTAGCATGGCAAATAAAAAAGCATTATACAATATGGTCATTAAGCCGACCATGTTATACGCCTCCCCTATCTGGTCTGTTGACATTCCTGACAGCAAACTCTTTCTCCTACAGAGATATATGATATGATACTTAAAGACCCAGCATGTATTTCATAATATCACAATAGGCGTCAAAATCTTATATAATATTATATGAATTCCGCTTGTTACCGTCGTTTATGTAATTAATAATTTATATTCTATATAACTGTGATACCTAATAGTGGGAAGTTAAATTTTATTGGTTGTTACCACACATCGCATTTCTTGCCATTCGCTGTATTTCTTACAATCATTACTTAATTTGCATATATGGCCCTTCCGATGTATCGTAAATTGTAAATTAGTAACACCAACGAATCACAGAATATCCATATGAGAAATCTTTCAAACATACATGTTACATTTAACGAAAAATAAGCTCATAAATTGGAATTTAGAGTTGATCTACGTATAACCGCCATACAATTTGTTAGTAAAGGCAGGGATTCGACGGCCCGCTCATAATTTGCTGATTTTCTACAGCACTGCTTGGAACTTAAGACTGCTATGGTTTTATAGATTAATACCACAAACACTTAATGACTTCCCCTGGGATTTGGTTATAGTCATAGCGAAAGCAAGCCGTACTGGAAACTGCAGTCGTTTAAACTCAAATGGTACGTCAGTTGGAATCATTGGGATGCGGGGTATCAAAACGTCTTATAAGTATAAACTTTCCTTTCAATATGATTGCTTCTATTACGTTATTCAGTAATTTTTTTATCGCTTATCGTGTGCCGTTACAAAGTTGCGGTTGGTTAATATTTCACAACATTATAACTACAGATCCAACCTTTAATTGAAAATTGTGAGGCGGCAATCCTGGCAAATCTAGTGAGTTTTAAAATTCTGGTGGATAGTTCACGACATCATCTTCATTAGTTGCCGTATCAACTGATTTATATGTCCTCATTTCGCCAGGAATGTCGTCTTTAATTTTGAAATTCAATTCATTTACATCAGTGTTTTTGGCAACCAGTATAGCTCGTTCGCTTAACCAATCATGGAATAAGTAATTTTGAGCAATATTTGGAAATACTTTTTGAATGAGTTCAGCTTTTGATTGAGTTTACTGACAAAAACTATCAGGAAAGGTGATGCAGCCAGTCAGCATGTCTATAGAAAATTTGCCATTACCAATATCAATGAGTTGCTTAGAGAATATGTCTCGAGATTGATCATTTTGCAACATGACACGCATATTCTTGCTTAAATGTAATACCTTGACATGTTTCCACAAATTGGAGGACTTTAAACATGCATTCAGTTCATCAGCTTGCGTTGAACGTGGAACCACTGGCAATGTTTGCCGAAAATCTCCTGCTAATAAAATCATTGCGCCACCAAATTGGTTTTGGTTGTTCCGTAGATCTTTTAAGGTTCTATCTAAAGCCTATAAAAAAAAATTATGCGCCATCGTGCATTCATCCCACACTTTTAGTTTATATTGCTGCAAAACCTTTGCCATTGCAGAATTCTTGGAAATGTTTCAGGTTGGAGTTTCGTTGTTTTGCATATTCAATAGCGATTTTAGAGCTGAATGGGCTGTTCGACCGTCTTCAAGCAAAGATGCTGCAATGCCTGACGAAGCAAGAGCAAGAGCAATTTCATTTTTTGAGTGAATTGTTGCCAATATTAAAGTAATCAAAAAAGTTTTTCCTGTACCACCAGAAGCCTCCAAGAAGTATTTGCTAAGAATTTATTTGTATACTATATTGATTATGTTAATAACATTCAAATTAAAATAAATGATGGTTGAGCGATTAAGTAACAAACAGTTCTCGTAGAAAAAACATGTGAAGATGCTTCCATTAGGAGGCCATATGCTCCGCATTGGGGGCGGGCATTGTTTTGCCTTCCCGGAACCTCTCCACTAACACTTGAACTTTATGGTATGGTATTAAAGTTCAAATTGTCTTTTAAGTATTGTTACGAATCGTTTGTATGGGAGTATAGAAAAGTGTTGTTTTTAGACTTTTTCAGGCAATTTTTAAAAATTTTCTCTCCGTAAGAACCTACCTTGTACTTCAAGGAATATTCTAAAAAAAGAAATAGCGAAATCGGTTTTGCTGCTCTCGAGATTTGCGCTTAGCAACACATTCAGCGATTCATTTTTAAATTATAGATTATGTATGTTTGGTTGGGGGCTATTTATATTTTAAAGTAAATCTGATAAAGGTCTTTTGGACTGACTGGATGAGATATTGATATTAAATGTATTGAAACACAGACTTCGTTTACTAATTTAGAATTCGTTGTTTTACGAATACAACGTACACCTTTACGCTTTACATTCATAATTGGAAAATGGAAAGTAAGCTTTTCAAAAATAATAAATTCTGCAAGAGGTGTATTTTCATCGCCATTGGCTCGACAGTCTGGACTAGGCCAGTGCCTAGCCGACAAGAGTCTGTTTTTTCTACCTCTTCTTTTCTACTGAAACTACATGTGGTGTCCGAGAAGCGGACTCCTAGTTTCCTGGCTAAAGTTATTGCTAAGGTGGGTTCAGACTAAGTCTTTATTTCCCTTCCCGCATGTAAGCTAGCTTAAGTAATGATTATCTAAAAGATTTGGTCAGCTGAAGGCTTTGTGTGGGGAAAACAATTAAGAAAAACCCCTTACGAGAATGATTGACTTTGAATCATCAACAAAAATTCAATTCTTACCAAGAATTACTCGTAATTTTGACGTAAACGAAAATAGTTTACTCTTCTTATATTAGATATGCCCAGTCCCTAACTGAATAGACAAGTCTTACTCGTGTACCCTTTTTCAAGAGTACACATGTTTGTACAAACTTTAAGATGTATCTCTTAGGCCGATTAAATGAAGGCCAGCTGTCGGCCTCTTCCTACTCCACCTTCGCTTTAGAAGATGTTTCTGTAAGAAAAGAGGATAAAGTGCATAAAGATTGTAGCATGGTCTTGAACTCTAGAACCTGCAAACATATAAATATGTCAAGAGTTACGTTTTGAGAAGCTATACTTAAGTGTTATATACTCAGCAAAGTATGGAACATCTAACGCTTTAGGTCGGATTTGGACTATTACGTAAAAAATGGTCGAATTCGGCAATGTCTTTGAGAATTGCAAAGAACGGATTCCGCTGATGTAATCTCGTTCTCCACATAAATTCATATAATTACGAATCTAGCAAATGCCTACGAGTCCCCCTGCGCCGTTTATTTCCCCACTTTGCTGAGCCCCACATTCGCTTCACTTGCTGAGTGTTGGCAAATGTTACTGGGTCGACAAAATGGAGACTGTGGTTCACTGTCTGATGTTCGAAGTGCTCACTGACTGTTGAGTAAGCACGCCAAGAATCGCTTAGAATAATTGAGCCCGGTCTAATTTTTTCACGAATAATTTGTATCAGAGTGGCAGCTGATCGGTCAGGAACTTTTTAAACTTTGGTAACAAAACACTCTTTTGTTTCCCTACATATATGGCACCAAAAATCCACTGCTGCGGCAAAACCCTTCCAGCATTGTTTTTTCGGCGTGTAAAAAGGCTTTCATCGATTTCTACGTGCATGCCCTCCCCACCAATTACCGTATTCGTTAACGAAACTCGCCAAACGCAAACTTCTCTTAAAAAGTTGTTCCAGTCTACTGTCATATTTTTCGTAATAGACACATGCTTTTCACAAAAAGATATGGAAGTCATCTCCTCTGACCAAGAGAATATAAAATGCACTACACTTTCTAATGGAATCCGGGAGCCCTCTAGCCACGTATTTTTACGTGCGCCAACACGAGATATGCAAGTTGTTTTATTGCACATCCATCGACAACTTTGAGTAAATGACAGGTTCATAATATGACGATTGTCACAACTCATTTCCCTCGGAATACTGCCGTGTGTCTGTTAAAACGCAACAGCAGTTTTTTCATCATTAATATCAAGAAAAGGCGCTTTTAAACTCGTCATGTTGACAGTTGGTCAAGTAACTAACCGTTAATAAAGACTCTCAGTAAAACCATATAAAGAAAGGATGTCATAAGTATTGATCTTATTATATAATCGATACTACCCTTTCGATTATTCGGTATGTTATTTCATAGTAAAATATTAAAGTGTTACAAAGGAATCGGTACACACATGTGAAATGCATCTCTAGTGTGCGTCTGTACACAAACGAATATTAGTGTGAGTAAGCGTAAGTCCGGTAATTGAATACGCACCGATTAAATTAAAAACATATGATAGCGGCTATTGGGATTGTACCATTACGACACTTTTCTCTTACTCGATATTTTTCTAACTTTTACCAAAAAAATGACTGAAATATATATATATTTTTTATTGTTTCGGCATCCGGTTGCAATGAAGGTTCGGTTAAAAATAAATGGCTTGTATTTAAACGGTCAGAATTGTAATTTAGTTTCGGTCAGAATTTTTAATACATTGGTCAGAATTTATATAACACTGGTCAGAATTTATATTAAATGGTCATAATGTATCGGTCAGAATTACAGAGGGCAGAATAAATAATTTATCGTCAGAATTTATAGTAAGTGGTCAGAATTTATATTAAATGGTCAGAATCTAAATGAGATCGGTCATATTTATTTCGACAGATGGTCTGAATTTTTTCGATGATAATGATGTCATCGTATTGCGTTGCAATTGGTGCAAAGTGAAGTTGTTTACGGCAAATCGTCCAATGGGCGAGCGTTGCTACTAGAGCCACGGTCATTGAATAAATCACTATTATTGCGCGCCAAAAGGACGAATTGACAGTTCTCATCATAGACTAGGTTCCCACATCCAAGTGGCTGTAACTGCCGTATATTCACAGTCGATATAATACACTTATTGTAAGAAAAACACTATTTTTTTAAAAATTAAAAGAGGTGAGTATTTTTTATTTGAATTTAAAAAAGTGAAAACTAACAACATTCGTCATAAAGCCTTGGTTCCTCTTGGAATCCTACGTCCACTGCACTCCGGTGGATCCCTACCTTTATATAAACAAACCGAGTGGTATGTAATCAGATGATGCGTTATTTGTAATAATAATGACTCATTATAAGAGTCCGCTTTTCCGCACATACATGAATGTTGAAAAAAAAGGATTATTAATTTCATTTTTTATCTTTTTCTGACCGAAATATTTATAAAATCTGACCGTATAATAGATTTTATTCTGACCGTTATCATTTTTATTCTGACCAAAAATATTTTATTATGACCGTTGATTTAAATTCTGACCATTTATTTTGTTGCCAAAATAAATTCGACACATGCGTCTTTCTCTTCTTCAACGGCAATAGACCATATTAATGATTTATTTGGATTTTTAAATTTGAGATCGCAAATATTATTTTTGTTTGCTTTTAGTAGAAGTTTTGGTTATTCATAATGAATGTCGACAGTCTTTAATCTAATAATTTGAACGGGTTCACTTATTGATATCTTGAGAATCGTTATGTATTTTTTTGCTGTTTAGGGTTTTAGAATTGGGTCAGGCGCCTTGCTTGGGAATAATGATTGTTATAGAGCCTCCATCTCCGTTGAGGCCGTGCTTCTTGACTGGACGTCAAGAAGAGATCAGGATATTTGTTTTGCATAGCGTGGTAGGCGAGTTCTCCGCTAAGCTTTATCCTCTTATCTGAGGTCCCTGGATAGCCGGAGTCTATCCCAATTCACAGACAAACAATTAGAGTTAAGGATTTTTATTTTTGATTTTGTATTGCTTCGTGTTTTTTATTATTATTATTATTGTGAACTGTATAACTATGAAAAAAAAAATAGAGAGGCTGAATCAGCTCGTTGGGCGCGACTGATTATCGGCAATCACTATTGCATTAATTTCAAGTCATTCCATTAAATTCTGTAAGCCGATTCGAAGGCAGACGCTAATCTCTTGGCGTGAGCTGTGATTTTTTTTTCTCTAAACTCTTTTCTTGACGTACATCCGCGTACTACCTTTCTAAGTCCCCGTCAAGTAGGCCGGATTCCTTCAACCGGTAATTTATGATAATGTTGCCTTCTACCGCCCTTCAGTCCTAGTCCTAGTTAAGTTAATATTAAAGTAACTTAAAGTAATAATTAATTTTTGTATCGAATTGTTTCGTAGCATAATTATGTATCAATTAACTTCGTGCATGGGTAAAGAGTAGTTAAATTTTGTTGATTAGCAGTAGGTTGCTGTACACAGGACTATTTTTCTATTTATTGTTATCATCGTGTTAACAAGCAGGAAGAAGTAGCCCTGGGAAATGTATTGTAGTTATTTAGTAACTGAAGTCGTTAATAACATAATGTTGTATTTCAGTCAACTTATTGACA
Source organism: Himalopsyche anomala (assembly GCA_031772345.1). Taxonomy (NCBI): domain Eukaryota; kingdom Metazoa; phylum Arthropoda; class Insecta; order Trichoptera; family Rhyacophilidae; genus Himalopsyche; species Himalopsyche anomala. The sequence continues at coordinate 3,508,632 of CM062836.1, read as the reverse complement.
GTAGTAACTTGAATTTATGTGCAATCTAAAATTTTGACTGAAGGTGCTTGATGGAAATTTAATGTTAAATTAGAATTATTATCATTATGTACACTTCCATAAAAAAAAATGTCGAACACCACCCGGGTTGCGTCTTTCGGCATCTTCTGGTACTATTCAGTGTGCGAATGCACTTGAACTGACAAAAATAAAATAAAATATGGAAGTGTACATAATGATAATAATTCTAATTATATGTAATCAATTTTGTAATTAAGATTCGAATTCAACTGCTTCTACGAATACTCAATTATTTTCTTATTATTACGTTATTATGACCTTATGTCGAATATGGAAACCCATGAAAGATGAATAACATATTTTGTTTTATTGTAGTAATGAATATTATTCAGTGGCGGATTATCCCATAAGCGCAAGAGGCGCGCGCTTGGGGCCTCCAAATCTTAGGGGCCTCAAAAATAGCAAAAACTATATAAACCTTTATATTTAAATTTCAGTCTTTAATATTCATTATTATTCTTCGAAGAGTTTTGCAACACTTATGTTATTCGAAAAACAGGGCCTCCAAAATTTATTGCGCTTATGGCCTCCAAAGTGATTAATCTGCCACTGATATTATTGTATGTACTTTATGAAATTTAAGTACCAATGTACTACACATGTTTACTGAGATCGATCCTCTTATTTGGTTTTTTTTGATTTCTTTATAAAATAATTATGTAACCAGGCTGTTAAGGCTACACCAAACCTGGAAGATCGGATTAGGGGGAGTTTCCTCCCCTAGCTCTACCCAAGTGGCCCTGGCAATGTCAATAGGATTGCTTCGGAAACAATTGACCAATACTTAGCGGCTTGCACTTAAATGTGCGAAAAATACAGAGGTCCGGAGGTACTACGAGTGTAAATCTACTTTCTTTCCGTATGACGTCGCAAATTTACTGAATGCTAAGTAGTTTGACTTCGCATCTACCAATTCGGCGTGGTCGTTGGTCTCGGTAGCTGGTTGGACTGACTTGATAATTGCTCTCGTTCAATATTTATGAGATGACAATCCCCGAGGATGTGATCAGCATCTTGCATCACGCCACATTTGCATGTCCCTGTGTCTATCTGGTCAATCTTTAAGAGCTTGGTAGCGAAACTGATATGTCCTGAAATGAATTGGCTAGTCCAATAGTTGGGGCTAAGTCCTCCCGTTACCTCCATTCACCACTTGATAGAGGGAAAGAAATAATCAGTATAAGCCTTTCAGACAAACATCTCACCGCCTCTGCCAGGTCTAGGGCTGCGTTTATTGCGCATTCACGTGACACATAATGACGGCAGTGCCGTACCATGGAGTCCATGCCCGGAGGCAGCGACACCATTATGCCACCCAAGCGACAGCGCCTTCGCACCGCGCACCTGATTATGTAAGTCGAGTGGCAGGATTCCGGCCATTACCAGCAGCGCGTCCATACTTGTGCTTCTATATACCTCAATTATAGTTGTTGGGCATATAGGTGTACCCAACGACAGGAAATATGTCAAATACTTCTTCGGGGACAACGGTTTCCCCTTCTTGCTATTTCCAAAGCTTACCGAACTTGCTCAACAGAATGTCTTCCTGTAATGCTGGGACTTACTCCATTGGATCTAGAGGTCCAAAGACGAGCTGCAATTCATCACCTTTTGCACGGGAAACCAGCGCAAATTTGTCTCACAACTCTTCACCCGATGGATTCACAAGATTTTTTAAAAGTTAAAGTGAAAAAACTTTGCTCACTAACCGTTTTAACTAATTGGCAAAGTCGATGGTCAAAGTCCCTTCGTGGTAGAATTACCTATTTATTTTTCCCAGATATTGTTTTTCGTCAGAATGCAACCTGGCTCTCTCCGGATCACTGGACCTCACAATTTATCACCGGACACGGTGCGTTTAATGCCAAGCTACATAAATTTAAAATCAAACCTAACCCACACTGTCCTTGTGGTGACAATAATCAAGATTCAGAGCATATTCTCTGGAATTGTCCGATTATGTCCGTTGAAAGAGGTATATTGCTTTCGTTATGTAGATATAACCGTGATGGTCCTATCGGGCATCCAGATCTAGTTTCGTCTCCAGAAAATTTCCGTCACTTCAAGAAATTTGCTACTTCTTTTGGATAAAAAGTTTACCTTTCCTGCCCCTCACCATTCAATCCTTAATCATATCTGTTTCAAAATTAAAAGTGGTTTCATTAGTGCCATTAACTATCATTCTTGCTTATTATTATTTTTTATTTTTTTTAAGTGTAGTTATACCAATTCAATGTATTTAATTAACCTTTATTAATAGAGGAGATATCGTCTTAGATGTGATGCAGAAAGGAAAACAAGTTTATCAAATAAAAAAAAAATTAAAAAAGACCTCAATTATGGCAATCAGTGATGCTCACTGTCCGCTGAGAAGAATTCTCTTTATGTGGAGGAGCCCGCATTTATCGATCCACACGCATGAAGATATCATATTGACATGAATGAGTCTCTTGGGATAGAATTAGATACGCCCTGGTTCCTGAAGCTCCATACATTTTATATTTATGAAAAAATATATTAAGGAGGGTCACTAAATAAGTTACCTTACCGGATATCTTTACTCGGGAGTCACCCATGCGGATATTGGGTAGCTTCGCGGTACCAAGACTGTTGCCAGTTCAGTTTTGTGCTGTGTAACAGACAATTTGTTTTCGATACCCAAGCCAATATTGAGCAAATTGCCCCACTTGCAGGGTCGTTTTTTCGCAATTTCTTCCGTCAAACGCACCAATAACGCCATATAATATTCGCTATTGATGGTTCGCTTTTTCTCAAGGTAATCAATGAATAAAATACAACTTCAATTTTCGATCGGCCAAAACCATTTTATTCTTGAACAACTGCCAAATTTGGGTGACCAAAGCGCTCAACATCATCGGTATTTGTACCGCCGCATTTAAAATCAGCAAACCACTTCACTACCATTTATCTCGATAGAGCGGAGTTCGAATAACACTTTTCAAGCCATTGCTTTGCTTGAACGGTATTTTTTCTCATTAAAAAGCAATGCTTTATCTTCAAACGAAATTCTAATTTTTTCATAGTTTTAAAAATTACAAAACTAACGTCACTAAAACCCAGTGGCGGTTTGTGACCTAAAATCTTGGGTGGGCTAGAGAAAAGTTTAGCATTGTATACTATTTACGAAATTGTGCATGTTTCCACTTCACCTTATACATTAATCTACAAACAAATTAATAAATACTACGACACTACTTCAAAGCATAAATTATTGTATAATAAAATCAAAGCTAATGTAAATAAGAAATAATAGAATAGTAAAAACTGGACCTAAAATTCGTCTCCTTCGAAGTGAACTAACATGTACAAAAATCCGTAAGGGGGAACTGTCATACAATACAACGAGATTGGTATTTGTGTTTGTATGTGTGGGCTAGTTTGAAACCGCCCGCTGACGTATGACTCCAGGCTGTATCGCAAGGCGCAGTCGTGTACGATTAGATGACATTTCCGTTTGGCGAATCTGAATAAAATACATACTTTTCTAGTCGTGCTTGATTGCGCCCCAGTGTAAACAAAGTTCTTGGACTAATTCTAAAATAGCCCGAGCCTTTATTATTATTAAGAATATGTCGGTATCGCCAGACTGACGTCACGTTGCATGTTCTGTATGAAGTATGTACAGGTTTATTGCCTTTTTATGCCTGCTCGGCTTAAAATTGTAATACAAAACACAAACAAGAGTATTGTTGTAGGTAGACATAGCATTGTCTTATATTGACAGAGGAAAATCAAAACAAAGATATTGTATTAATTTGGGAAAGGTTAGTTACGTTTAGAAATGTATTTATTTTGTTCAGCGGCCGAGTTGCTGTTCATTTTTATTCAGTCATTTAAAGTTTTTTTTGTACACATTTTGGGTGAAAAACTCAGGTCGGGCTAAGCCCACCTAGCCCAGTACGTAGAACCGCAACTGCAGTAAAACTACTGTAACTTTAAATGAAATTTTAAGACGTTTAATTTAAAGGTTGTTTCTTCCTTAAAATCATATGGATTTGTCAATATCTATATGTCATCCTACGTTTACTACTAACTTATTATTAAAATAACTATCTGCGACGGGAATGCCCACAACTTAAGGGTTTTTTGCATTATCAAAAATCAGAAATTACTTATACTTACAAACTTACTTATTAATCCTCCAATTAATTAACTTCAAACGACTTATTTCGAAATATATATGAATGAAATTTGTCAATAAAAAAAACAAATTTATAAATAATATTGTTTTTTCAAAATCTGGCGATCCTATTAATTTTCAGAAAAAAATGAGAAAGAAGACTGATAATATTGTAAATGAAAACTACATTAGCTAAATCTTACAATGTGGAAGTCTGCCTCTTTCTCACCCCACATTCTTTCTTTCCTTGTCGCGATCTTTCGGTCACCTATATTTTGAGTGAACACCGGTTGTGGAATAAAAATACCTAGATACTCTATCAAAAGTTTAACCATTAACTACATTTGCTGCGCGAATATTACTGTCGGAATCCCAATTTGTACTATTTAAATGATTTATCTATCCGTGATACTCTACACTCTACACATAATTCCTTTTGGTGAAACTGTAATAAGCCAAGACGACCTGACTCGCAGCAAACATATGCGTTAACTGAAGAATGAATGGGATTAAGCTCAGTTGCTCGAATTCCTTTTATAAATTATTTAATTGTATCTATGTCATAAATTCAGATATGTATCGATTACATTCCTGTTCCTCATTTTTCTGATTCAACATAAGGCCGCAGTAAAAATTGATTAGGGAATCTCTGACAAGAAACAATTTCATGCCAATTTGTAAGGCCCAGAAATTTGTGTATTTCCCTTTTTTTTTTAGCTCTTCCAAAAATTTTCGAATTCAAAATCTCAGAAATTTACGAATTTACAAAAATTTTAAGAATTGGCCGATCAGGTCAAAAGGCCGCAGGTTCCCCACGACTGAGTTAGGGCTTTTGTTTGTTTTTTTCATTCACTACCAAATATTTGGTTTGTGTTCTCGTACATTTAAGAATAAAGTAAATATATTTTTGTTTTAAAATTTCTTTTATGTCGAAATAAAATAGGAATATTGTATAAATTATTAAATTTACAAACAAAAAAGTCGGCCGCCGATGGTTCTTAACTAATGTACATGTGGGCGGTTATGCAAACAATTATACAGGCTTTAAAATAATCAGACAATATTATTTTCACAAAACTTGTTTAAGTACGAATGATTTTTATTTTAAAATTCTAACATGATATTCTATAAAAATAAAAAATCAGGTAGCAACGAAGGGAGGACAGAAAACAAACGAAAAATAATGATACTACAAATTACAAAATGATTAACTAATGAGTTGCATCAATTTTGAGGAATTAAGCCCATTGGAAATAAATTTAGCAGTGTCGAGCAGCCTGTCCTATTTAAGATATTATTTGATAATACATCTTTATTGTTAATACTTTTTTATTTTTAAAAATTAAAGCACAATACGTGGAATAATCTAAATTATATTAAAATATCCACAAAGTTACCGCCGAATCCGAATCCATCAAAAGTATTAATGGTGTTCAAAAAATATTGAACTCAAATATTCTGTCTAATTACTGTAGAAATACCAAAATCTGCTTACTCACACTCACTTTTTAGGTTACTCTTTGTACCACTGTTTAAATCTCAATTGATATTGAGAATTTGTAGTTTTTCACGATTTCCTGAAAACTTTTCTCCCGAAATTCAAAAAAAAATATAGAAAAATTCCAACAAAATGTTACTGATCCTTAATGGCTCTCTTAAGAAAAATACGTTTTCTCACTATTTTGATGTGAAATTGCAAACAAATGTCATTTGTTTTAGTTTTTTCTTCTAGCGGTAAAAAACTAAAAACGCAGTTATTTAGAAATGGAAACACTTCATACATTTGTGGCAATCGATCTAACAAGAATGCTATGAAACTCTTATTTTGGATGCTTAAAGTTGAAGTGTCAAATAACTGTAGATGTCCCGTTTACTATGACATTCACCCTAGGTGGTAATCATTATATTTATAAGAAAGATAAACATATTATTAAGAAAGAGTTCTGTCAAAACGCAATACTAAATTAGATGAACAAACACGTAATTCGTCATATACCATCTGTGCAACGTTCCCGCTAAGGTGTGGGCGTGTGCACGCGCACACCTCCCAAAATATGGTCGCACACATTTTTCCATCCCCGCACAGGCCACACACAGAAATATTGTAAATACTAAGCTCACCAAATCTTCCACATCCAGCGTAAGTGAGTACATACAGTGACGTTTTTAGGCTACGTGCCGCCCCTAGACAGAGCATAGCGCTCTTACTATTTTTATAAATATTTTTTTGAAATAACCTTGTCTGCCGCCTACAGTGCTGAGATCGGTAAATGTCACATTTAAAGAAGATTTTTGCTACTACTGTTTACCCATCGGTCATAATATAATTACCATTGAAAATGTTTTTTGTCGTCATTTTTTGTTATCAAAGACATTGGGCATCATTTTTATTTTAAACTAAATTCGTGTATCAAAAATATTCAGTCATTTAAAAAAAACTGTGATCATTTGCAGCTCCCTTGGACTCGCCGCCCCTAGGCAACTGCCTACTCGCCTATGCCCTCGGAACGTCCCTGCGTACAAACATAATATATGCGCACATTATTCATTTTGCTGAAAATTTATTGCTTACAAAAGTTGATGGTCCGCACACACAATAGAAAAATAAGAGGGAACGTTACATCTGTGACGTTCTTTTTATTTCATTTCTACGAGTGCTAAAAAACTATATTCGCAAAGATACGACGATCCAAACGGCAACAGGGATTTATTATTTATTTGTTCCGTTTCCAATCGAAGATATTGACTTCAAAGTGATATCCAAAATGCTAACAACTTTAGCTCATAAAATGAGGTTTTGTGCACAGGTTTTTTTTAGATCTATTGAAATGTTCCGCCCTGTAGTGCCGGGTGTGTAACGTCGAAAATTGCGAATGGATTTATGACCCACCGGTACATTTGCTCATCAAATGATTGCATATATTTGAATAAGTATGCAGAAAAAAGTTATAATGCTCTCTGTACTTCTGGCAAATTTTTTAATTTGTTTGAGGGAGCGTTTACGCCTGGGAAGCAATTAAGCTGTAAGTTTTTAACCTTTCGGATTCACAGGTCTACCTTGTCAGCGAACGATTTTAATTTTCCTGTAAATGTAATGACTAGCTGTAAACCCGTTGAACTCAACGGGGGGATTTTTGTTGCATTAAGTCAGAAAATTTACCGGCGTGAAAAATAAATTACAAACGTATTAATTGAATAAGCCAGAAATTGGCAAAAAAGTTTGTTAACAATCATTTTTCGTAGTAGCAGAAATAAACCTCGTAAATTATTTATTTTTTGGAATAATGTTTAAGTTTGCTAACCATTTTTCGTAGTAGCAGAAATAGACCTCGTAAATTATTAATTTTTGGAATGATGTTTATGTTTGCTATCAATTATTTTTCGTAGTAGCAGAAAAAGACCTCGTAAATTAATTAATTTTTGGAAAAATGTTTAAGTTTACTAACAACTATTTTTCGTAGTAGCAGAAATTTCGTGAATTATTTAATTTTTGGAATAATTTTTAAGTTTGCTAACTATTTTTCCTATTAGCAGAAATTTCGTAAATTACCTAATTTTTGGAATAATGTTTAAGTTTGCTAACAACCATGTTTCGTAGTAGCTAGAAATTTCGTAAATTATTAAATCTTTGGAATAATGTGTAAGTTTGCTAACAATCATTTTTCGTAGTAGCAGAAGTAGACCTCGTAAATTATTAATTTTTGGAATGATGCTTATGTTTGCTAACAATTATTTTTCGTAGTAGCAGAAATAGACCTCGTAAATTACTTAATTTTTGGAATAATGTTTAAGTTTACTAACAACTATTTTTCGTAGTAGCAGAAATTTCGTGAATTATTTAATTTTTGGAATAATTTTTAAGTTTGCTAACTATTTTTCTTATTAGCAGAAATTTCGTAAATTACCTAATTTTTGGAATGATATTCAAGTTTGCTAACAATTATTTTTCGAAATAGCAGAAATAGACCTCGTAAATTACTTAATTTTTGGAATAATGTTTAAATTTGCTAACAACCATGTTTCGTAGTAGCTAGAAAATTCGTAAATTATTAAATCTTTGGAATAATGTTTAAGTTTGCTAACAATCATTTTTCGTAGTAGCAGAATTTTCATAAATTACTTAATTTTTGGAATAATGTTTAACTTTGCAAACAACCATTTTTCGTAGTAGCAGAAATTTCGTAAATTATTTAATTTTTGGAATAATGTTTAAGTTTGCTAACAATTATTTTTCGAAATAGCAGAAATAGACCTCGTAAATTATTTAATTTTTAGAATAATGTTTAAGTTTGCTAACAACCACTTTTCGTAGTAGCTAGAAATTTCGTAAATTATTAAATCTTTGGAATAATATTTAAGTTTGCTAATAATCATTTTTCGTAGTAGCAGAAATTTCGTAAATTATTTTATTTTTGGAATAACTTTTAATTTTGCTAACAATTATTTTTCCTATTAGCAGAAATAGACCTCGTATATTATTTTATGTTTGGAATAATTTCTGCTATTACGAAAAATAGTTGTTAGCAAACTAGAACATTATTCCAAAAATAAATAATTTACAATTTAAATACTGCAGGGCAGGGCTGTCGATATACACCCCGAGATATATTTCTTTTACTATTAGAATTTCTGGATTATTCAATAAATAGGTTAGTAATTTATTTTTCACGCCAGTAACTTTTCTGACTACTAAAAAATGCAACAAAAATCCCTCCGTTGAGGTCAACGGGCTCACAGCTAGTCGACTATTAATGTATAAATTTTTTCGTTAGCAAACTTTAATTTAAAATGTTTGATTTTTAAAATTATTTTCCCCCGATTTTTTCATCTCCGATTCAGCCCCAGTGAATCGAATAAAAATGTATTACGAAACATAATATATACGAGTCGTCTAGTATCAAAAGCAGAACTGTTCCATACATCATGTATGGAACAGTTCTGCTTTTGATACCATACGACTCATATACGCTATTATTATCAACCTTGTCACCGTCTCATTTGGCGTCAGGCTGTTTCTTTTTGATAATCTTCAAACGTATGCGAATATTTTTCTTGGTCGGAAAGGCGGCGGGAACCGTGTGCGTCTTCTGATGGTTCTTCAAATCGCAAGTGATGTAAAAAGTATGCAACAGAGAGAATGTACTTTTATGTAATTTACCACTTTAATACCTCGGAGGAAAAAGTACGTGATGCAATTTTAAACTTCACAAAAGAAACCTCAGGTCTAACAACGGAAGGCTATAAATCTGTAAGGCTAAGCCATAAAGCGGGACCACGTACCGGGATATGCCACTTTGTGGTAGCAGTTCCGGCAGCCGTACGGTCTGCCTTGATAAGGGACGAAAGGCTCTACATGGGATGGGAGTCGTACCCAGTTAAAGATTTTAGTGGCGTAGTTAAATGCACCAACTGCCATCTTTATGGACATATGGCTAAGGGGTGAAGCTCCAAAGAAATAACCTGTGGATTGTGCTGATTTTGGACATGATAGGACCGAGTGCCCAAAAAAGGAGATCAACCCAAATGTGCGGTATGCTCCAAGCACAAGAGGCCACATGATCATTCCGTAAACAGCACGGACTGTCCCACGCGCCAACATGATCTGCTTAAGGAAAGAAGTCAGACGGATTATACGTCGCAATGATTCTTTATGGTCAGTTAAATGTAGAGAAAGGAAAGGCTACGACTGGGGAACTAACGGAAATGATTGAGTCCATGGGTATCGATGTAGTACTCGTTCAGGAACCGTACTTCTGGGGAGCCAAACTAGGGTTCACTGGAGGACGATTCGAAATCTAAATCATGTATCTTTGTGGCGAATGCTGATTTGGGGGTATTGCACCTTTCACATCTTTCGAGTGAGAGAACGACGGTGGCCGAGATCACGGACATAGTAGGCAACTCCGTCATCGTTATCTCGTCTTATTTTCAATATGGTCTTCCCATCGATATCTGCGTGACGGAAATCGACTTGATTATTTCCAGCTGTCCCGGTAGTCAATTTATTATAGTAGCCGATGTAAATGCGCAATCTTTTCTTTGGGCACCAGAGAATTCGCTTAGGCAAGGTTGTCCAGAAATGGAAGAACTGATCGCCAAGCGTGATCTGGCAGTCGTTAACGACCCTAATAGCCCACCCACCTTTACACGATCAAATGGTTCATCTTACATCGATGTCACGCTATCGTCTGTAAATGTCATTGATTGGAAGGTCCATACAGATTCTTCAGCTAGTGACCATCGTCTTATTACATTCCAAATAGCTTTTCCGCATTTTATTTATCCACCTGAGAATGTAAACAGCCCAAAATCACGTTTTAAAACAAAAGGTACAACCTGGCATGACTTCGATAGAGATATGAACCGGAAACTAGATCATTCGGCTAGGGTCTCAGTTGATGACCAACACCTTGCTGTTTCACAAGTGATGGAGAATATAACCGAATCAGCAGAAGAAAAACTGGGCCGTGTATCTCGTAGACCGCAAAATATTGCGGCATGGTGGAAACCCAAGCTTACTACGTTGAGACATAGATTCAGGAAAGCCAGACGGAAGCTACAAAACGCCCGTAGTCAAGCAAACGAAATGATATCAAATGACCACACTCTCGTTATTGCGCATAAAACTGCACGACAATTGCTAAAAAAAGCTATCCATAAAGCCAAGAAAGACCGATGGAGAGACTTCGTCTCTGAAATGGGAGGGTCAAACCCATGGGGACCTCCTTTCCGTGCCATGAAACTAAGTCTTAGACCTAGTCAAATCATCTCTGCCATCGTACGCCCGCAAGGCGATGGGTACACCAGTAGCGCAGAAGAAACAGCTTCTGTTCTTCTGGACGCACTTATTCCCCACGACAACCCAACTTGGGATGACGAGCGATCCTCGCAAGTACGAATGGCCACCAGTCTGCCCCTCCATACCCCCCACAGTCAACCACCCACGTCACAAGAGATTGGTACGATAATTTATAATCTACCTAAAGATAAAGCCCCGGGCCCAGACTGCATAGACAACACACTGTCACAAAGGGCCTGGTACCTCGCATCTCACGAGCTCACTAAAATTTACCAAGACTGCATGGCAAGTGGTATATTCCCTGACTGTTGGAAGAAGGGGCTGCTTGCAGTGATTTCCAAGACTGTTAATCACCCTCCAAGTAGTCCTAAAGCTTATCGTCCAATTACTCTGCTTCCCATACTAGGCAAGGTGCTAGAAAGGCTAATATGCACCAGAATTGAATCACATCTGAGTGAAAATTGCCCTATCTCGGATAAACAGTTTGGATTCAGACCCAGTAAATCAACTGAGGATGCAATTCGTTTCGTGATAAAATCAGTAGAAAGCTCTCACAAGAAGTTAGTTATAGGTATTTTTCTGGATATTGCTGGAGCGTTTGACAATGCATGGTGACCTTTAGTTCTGACAAAGCAAAGGCTAAGACAGATACCTGGCAATCTATTCGCATTGATACAGAGCTACTTTAGTAACAAGGAAATAGCATATAAATCCGGCCTTATAACAATTCACAGGAAAACTAACATGGGGTGTCCCCAGGGTTTCTGGGTCCGCTACTTTGGAAAATATTATTTGATGACCTTCTGTTTTTGCCACTGCCACCGGATTGTACAATTGTCGCTTATGCCGATGATGCGCTTCTGATGGTAGGGGCAAATAGTCGCGTTGGCATTGAGCGAGCTGCTAGCGCTGCACTTTCAAACATACTCAATTGAGGAAAACTGAACCAACTTTCATTTGCCCCGTCCAAGACAGAATCCCTTCTTTTAAAAGGAGGGCCTAAGCTTGACATTTCTAAGAGGTCCCCAAATATCCGTATGGGCGATTTCTCTGTACGTGTCTCTAAACAAGTCAAGTACCTAGGCGTCATTCTTGATGACAAATTGTCATTTCAGCAACACGCCAAGACAATCGTAGAAAAGGCTAACATCGCTTATCTCTGTATGTCGAGATTGGTTGGTAAAAACTGGGGTTTCAAAACTCGCGCGCTTAAAATAGCATACGGTGCAATTTTTATGGGAATAGCAGGATACGCAGTCAGCGTATGGCATTCTAGAGCAAAAATTGGATTTGTTAAGAGAACCTTACTGAGCGGGCAACGTATTTCACTGATCTCACTCACTAAGGCTTACAGGACAACTTCAACGGACGCTCTACCAGCTCTGGCTGGCGTGCTACCGCTGGACTTACACATACAAGTACGCAGTTCTATAACTCTCTTGTTAAAAAGCATTAGCACGGATATTGAAGGCGTTCCTCTGATGCCGCCCTTGCCGGAAAATATACACGAGCCTCACACTTATCGTTCTTTCGTATACGAGTTGACGTACAAAACGGCTTTAGCAGTCTGGCAAACTAGGTGGTCTACATCCACCAAAGGACGTCAAACATATCTTTTTTTTCCAGACGTGACTTGGAGGCTCAAGGTGAAGTCACTTGCACCTGGACACTGGGTTTGCCAGTTGATAACCGGCCATGGCAAATTCAACGGTAAACTATTTGGGCTGGGCAAGTTGGTTGAACGGCCGGATTGCACTTGCGGGCACAACCACCAGGACGCCAATCACATACTGTGGGACTGCCCTGAGATGAATGCCGAACGAGCAGAGCTGTTTGCTGTGGTCCGACCTCATACGGGCCCAATAGGCCACTCTGATCTGATCTCAACCAAGGCCAATTTTGAGGGATTCGATAAATTTGCAACATCATATGGGGAACGGGATATTCTTGATTCCTCTTTAAATTCAACGCGGTGTAGATTAAACTCTTCCGCCACGGCGGATTCTCAGTATACGGATACACAGGACACTTAATATCACTTGACTAAATGACTAAGCAAATCACATTCTCTTTTTTCTTTCTATCTTTATCTTTTAAGCACAACAGTGCATGGGTAAAAGATAGGTCCCGTGCAGCTCTGTATCGGGCCAAAAATATGAGGAATAAATTCTTTTATTTTCTTGATCGCATTGCGCTATGGAAGGCGGCCGTGAAAATGCGGCTGCATACACATAACGGGTGGTGGTGGGATACTCAACAACCAACTTGTTACCACTTTAATAACGTTGCCCATCGTCTTCAAAAGTTGACCAGGCAGTAACTGATGCCAAAACTTTGCGGTGAGTCAGTCAGTGTACAATCTTCATTTGTATTTTGTTGTAATACATGAGCCACTATATTTATTGTCAATATTGTCAAAATGATGAAAGATAAGGATATTTTTACTTTCATTCTGAAAATTTATTATTTGTCTAAGGGTATAAATATGGCTTTTTAAAACCATTCCTAAGCTTAAAATCATAAATTATAAATTTCAATCGCTAGGGAATACACACATATAGGTCAACACTCACTTCTCTTTAAAAAAGATACTCAACTTTATGCAAATTATCAATCCATTCGTTTCGGTAATTGGGTATAAATTATAAGATGTAAAAAACTAAGCTTTATGAAGATATTAAAATGAAGTTTTTGAGCTCTATATTAATCATGTTCAACTACCTTTGTGACTCACCATCTAGTAGATAAGGTGGGTTATCTGCTTTACGAGATGAACTTATCTGATGAAGATTTCAAAATCGTGGACATTGGTAGAAAGAATATCAGAAAATTGCAAAAAAAGAACATACAAAAATATGCGATTCAAAATTAGAAGTGACCATAACAAAATTGAAAGGAACGGAACGATCACATAATTTAAATTAACCAACATTATTTTCTACTAATATGACGATTGTTTCATTTTCAGTTTCAATCTGAAGATTATAATTCGCACATGATTGTAAATTCAAGAGTTTTGATTATTAACTTTCTTTTTTTTTATAATCACAGGTGTAAAACGTCTGATCGGCCGCAAATTTGAAGATGCCACAGTCCAAGCAGATATGAAACATTGGCCATTTGATGTCGTAGATGATGCAACTAAGCTAAAGATTAAGGTCAACCACAGAGGGGAGGACAAGACTTTCTACCCTGAGGAGATCAGTTCGATGGTCCTCACCAAAATGAAGGAGACAGCTGAAGCTTATTTAGAAAAGACTGTTCAAGACGCTGTCATCACGGTACCTGCCTACTTCAATTATTCCCAAAGACAAGCGACGAAAGTCGCTGGCACTATATCTGGCCTTAAAGTCCTGAGAATCATCAATGAGCCCACAGCCGCCGCCATCGCGTACGGATTGGATAAGAAAGGAAGTGGCAAACGTAACATTATGATCTTCGATCTGGGTGGTGGAACCTGCGATGTGTCTATTCTCATTGTTGAAGATGGCATCTTCGAAGTGAAATCCACAGCTGGAGACACTCATCTCGGTGGAGAAGACTTCGATAACAGAATGGTAGATCACTTTGTCCAGGAATTCAAGAGAAAACACAAAAAAGAACTGAACACTGATAAACGTTCCCTCATAAAGTTAAGAACAGCATGCGAAAGAGCGAAGAGAACTTTGTCTTCAACCAGTCAAGCTAGCATCGAAATTGATTCTCTATTCGCAGGCATTGATTTCTATACTTCCATAACTCGTGATTTTTTTGACGAGTTGAACGCTGATCTGTTCAACTCCATCATGGAACCCGTAGAGAAGTCTCTTTGTGGCGCTAATATGGAAAAAGCTCAAATAGATGAAATCGTTTTGGTAGGAGGTTCCTCTCGTATCCCCAAGATCCAGAAACTTCTCCAAGACTTCTTCAATGGCAAGAAACTCAACAAGGCAATCAATCCTGATGAGGCTATAGCACGTGGTGCTGCTGTTCAGGCTGCATTACTCAATGGAGAGAAGTCCAAAGTGTTGGTTGATTACACTATTTTTGACGTGACGCCCCTGTCTCTTGGTACTGATATTACCGGAGGCTTGATGTCTACCGTCATTGCGCGTAATACCACCATCCCTACCCGGAGCACTCGAAATTTCACCACTTTTAAAGATAATCAAACTGGTGTAAGCGTCGCAGTAGTTGAAGGTGAGCGTGCTATGATTAAGGATAACAATCTGTTAGGCCTGTTTACGCTTAATGGCATTTCTCCTGCACGCGCTAGAGAGTCTTGCATTGAGGTGACCTTTGATCTAGATGCCAATGGTATATTGAAGGTGTCAGCATTAGAGAAGAAAACCAACAATAATGCCGAGATTTCAATCACCTATGACAATGGTCGTCTTTCGAAGGAGGACATTGATCGTATAGTTAATGAAGCTGCAAAGTACCGCAGTGAGGATGAAGAAAAAAAGAGCAACATTGCTGCTAAGAATGCTCTGGAGTCGCATTGCTTCAAAATTAGGTCTACTATGGAAGAGAAGACGATCAAGGACAAGCTTACAGGAACTGAAAATAAAAAAATTGTCGATAATTGCAACGAAACTATCAAGTGGCTGGACTCTAACCAACTTGCCGATAAGGAAGAGTTTGAAGAGAAGCAGGTGGAGCTGAATGCTGTCTGCAAACCGATTTTTAAACGAATGTACGATATAGAGGGTGGTGACCCAGAAGTCGAAAGAATGTGTTCTAAAATATATGAACGTAATATAAATTGTGATTTAAATTTCACTGTAATGGGAGTGCATGTCTCAGCTTCTTACAATGATAATGAACAGAATACAAGTTATTGTGGTTCGTCGAAAAAAAATCCAACACAATAATAATTGGTATTTTACTCAATGAGTATAAAAATTAAATTTTCTAATCTTTTACTGTTATATAGACTATAAAGCAATTTTTCTTAACCGGAGGTGCGGAAAGGTATTCATGGGAGTGCGGGAGAAGATTAAATGTACATTTTTTTTAAATAAACAATATATTCCGCAAAAAATGTTTTTTTTCTAAAATAAAAAATCGAAATACATTTTTAATGGGGGTGCGGAGACCTATTTCGAGATTCAAAGGGCTGCGGCTCACTTAAAAGGTTAATAACAACTGCTATAGATGGTCAAACCAGTGGTTGACAACCTTTTGAGAGACCGGGTAAAAATGTATTTTTTTTAAACAAAAACAAAAAAGTTAAAAAAAAGATTGTAATTAGTCAAAAAATAGAATAAAAATATTTATTTATTTATATATATATATATTGAAGGGGTGCTGGACTGAAATTTTACAAAATTGCCTTATCCAACCCGACTCGGCCCGGCGCTAGTAATACCTGATATGACAATATCCACAATACTAAGCCGAAAATGTGAAATTCGTAGATAAATGAAAATTTCCATTTTTTTATTATTTAGGCTGGAATTTACAGCTCATTATTTATTATATAAGAGGTGTGCCCTAAATACAAGGACCAACATAACATAACTACTGAATGAAGAGATTTACGCACTATCTGTTGAATGATTTGGTAGTTGATTGTTGATTACGTTACAAACAAATTTAAGGATGTGAATAATATGCATAACTCAGTAAAATAAAATTTAACTTTATTTCATGCTTAAGACTCGTTGATCTTACACTTACTTGGTGACCCTGCGTTTAAAAAATTGATGACCTTGCACAAAATCATGTGATGTCATTCTGCTCTATAACTTGTTTAGATACTATGCATTTATTATATTCGTTAAAAAGCACGTTTTAAAAAACGTGTTTAGTCTCAAAACCTACTAAAATCTAAAAAGCCCACATTAGCTCTCGCGGCTCGGAGACTAGAAAAATACTTCTCGGCCGATGGGGGTCTTTTAGGGACCCCAGTGGTTTCCTCATTATTGGCCTTATTCTTATGAATTTCAAAAAAATAAATAGTCTAAGGGCTTTAAAATATCTCTCTGCATCATTCCTCATACATTTTTTTATAAAAACCGTGGTTTTTTAATAAATAATCATATTTTAAGTTGCGCGTAAAATATACGTGGTTTCAGTGCAAATGACAATGCGCGACTGGCCTGCTTGCTAAGCGGCGTTCAGCATATAATCTTACGAACGATCGCTGATAAGCGGGCGCTTATCTCTCATCTTATCGTATTTATATAAACTACAAAAGGTCCAAAAAACTATGATATAAGAATACCTTAATTATAAACATTGTATCACCCATATTAAAATAGATATTTAAGAAAATGTGGGTATTGGGGTCGCATTTCTTGAGCTTAGAACCGGAAAAGTTAGTTTTTTGCACTTTGCCAATAATTTTTGGGTTTGGAGTTAGGTAGGTTTTGAAACTAAGGCGCTCATTTCCTCTCAACACATGCCTCAATCAATTTGAAAGAACAGTCATTTGAGCGAAAACTGGGTTCTTCTCGCACTGTGGTAAGCACAAGCCCAGGTATGGGCTAGAGGGGGCTCAGAGGGGCTCGCGCGAGCCCCTTGTTAATTTAAGAGAAAATAATATTCTCAGATCAAATTAGTATATAATTGCAATTCTGACTTATATAATATCTAAGACAGCTTCAGTATACACATTCGTACATTTTTAGCGATTTACATTGATATGTTTGCGGTAAATTGCATCTTGTTACATGTTATACTTGTATTAAGTGACAATCGATTGCTTATTTAAGTATTGCATATTATTGCATAGGAGTGATAAAAAAATCACTACTTCCCCAGAACACCGAGAATTGCTTTGAGATTAAGCGAGCCTCTTGTTAATGTATTGGCAGCCCATCGCTGGCCAAGCCCCTTCAAAATCTTTCAAAGTTGGTAAATCTGTATTCTTAAAAAAATAGCCAAAGAATAACTTGTAGCAGCAGCAACGTCGGAAACATAATGTTTTCTTGGCTTTAAATGGTGATCAACATCGCTAGCACCCGTATGTGCTACTGACATGTCCCGTAATTTATTTTGAGAGCGAGTTTGTTACACAATGTTTGCACAATGTTAATACCCCAAGAATAAATTCCCACTCATGAAAGTCATTTCGACCAACCGCAGTTAGAATGATAACTCGAGGTATAACAAGTAAGTGGGAATAAAAATAACGCTCAACTGTTAACCGGGAAAGGATAATTGTACGGCAGACGCACTAAGCAGGATTACAGTGTCAATGGATGATTTAAAAATATTATTTATGGGAGTAATTACAAGGAGTAAAAACAAAATAGAAAACGAGAAGGATGAGAAACGAAGTAATAACGAAGAAGAAACAAAGAAAGAGCTACCAACGATTCAAGAATTGTTAAAACCACCAAAAACTGACGGGTCAGGATATAGTTCTAGGACCAAGCAAGTTATTGGCCTATATTAAAGAGAAAAACTTATTAATTATGGTTAAACCAACGGAGAGCACTACAGCTTGTTTAGCGACATTCGGCAGGATGTTGTTAAGAGACGTGCAGAAAATCTGTGGACCATTGAATTTGAAAAATATATATATTGAGAAAAAAGAATTGAATAAACTTACGGTCGGCCGGCCAGATGAAATAATGAATAATAAAAAGATATTGAAGGAACTATTTAAAGGATCAAATATAATGATAAATATATGGGAACATCAGATTAAAATAGAAGACCCAGGAATGAGAAGGTTAATACTCAACGATTATCACATTTTACCAATAAGTGGACATGCGGGGATAAATCGCATGATTAACAACATGAAGAGAAAATACTTTTGGACAGGGATGCAAGAAGATGTTACAACATATGTAAAGCATTGCGGTGTATGTAAGAGAAATAAACATATAAATGCGAAAAGACAACCAATGATGATAACAACAACAAGTAACACGAGTTTCGAGAAAATTTTTATAGATTTGGTAGGTCCGTTACAAGAAACGGAAAAATGATATAAATATATACTTACGATACAGGACGAATTAACAAAATTCATCGAAAACGTACCATTGAAGAATAAGGAAGCCGAAACGGTATCTAGAGGACTGACAGAACAGTTCATCCTAAAATATGGAATACCAGAGAAAATAGCATCAGATCAAGGCACCGAGTTCATGAATCAAATATTCAAAAATATTTGTAAGTTATTGAAAATCGAACAAATGTTCTCAACGGCGTATCATCATGAGAGTATTGGAGCATTGGAGAACTCACACAAAGTTCTAGGATCTTATTTAAGGACGTATTGTATTGATTGGCATAACGAATGGGACGAGTGGCTGCCATTTTATATGTTTTGCTACAATACAGCAGTACATTCAGAAACCGAATATACACCTTACGAACTAGTATATGGACGACAATGCAAACTACCATCTAACATAATCAAGCAAGTGGATATAGTATATAACTATGAAGATTACATTATCGAGTTAAAAAACAAACTACAAGTAGCACACAAGGACACGAGGGAGGTACTGATAAGAAAGAAGGAAGAAAGGAAAGTAAAATACGACAAAAATTTCAAGGCAGAGGAAACAGAGTACGAGAAAGGAAGTTTGGTGATAATAAAAAATGAAGGTAGAAAGAAGATGGATCCAGTGTACATAGGACCATACGAGGTAGTAGAGGATAAAGGAGTGAACTGTACGGTGAAGAAGAACGGAAAGAAAATAATAATACATAAAAATAGAATAAAACCATTTATGAAGCTTTAGAAAATTAAGAATAGAATTAAAGGACTGATCACCCAATTAGAACGATAGGAGAAATAAGAAAAATAAAGTTAATATATGATAATGATTATGTGTAAGATAGAAAAAAAAATATAACGATAAGATTAAAATTATGTAAAGAAAGAAGGAATTTAACCATAATTAAATTCCTCCTTTTTCGTTAAGAGGGGAGGTGTGACGATGGCCATATATATATATGTTACACCGAATCGGTGAAATTGCCTATTTCACGCAGTCGGCAGACATTTTGCTGAATGCGTGAAATCGGTAAGCCCGTTGCCTATTTCACGCATTCGGTAAAATTTCTGCCGACTGCGTGAATTCGGCATAAAATCTTTTGCTTATTTCATGCATTCAGCAGGTAGATTCATAGAAACTTTGTAGGTTGTCTATGATCACAGCGCTCTGGCGGTGTTTTTTGCAACTAAACCAAATGTCATTTCATAGCATATAAAAGCATATTGTTAATTAATTACTATGTCGTTCATCTCCATACAACTTGCAAATAAGTTAAAACTGTAATATGATAGTCAGCACTCGTCGACATCAACTCATCGGGCGTCATTTTAGAGATCTATTTTCGACTTTGGAATGTCTCCCTTTGTGACAGTTGTCAAAATAAACCATAGACCATAATAAGTTATATTGGAACTATCTATGGTATAAGATTGAGCTGCCGCAGTGATGATAAAATAATTATATTTTAATTGTAGAAAGCTTATAAAAATTAGAAATTAAATTTACTCGCATTTTTGCATCCAATAAAATCAAATAACGTTTGTTCGGACACAGCACTGTACAACATAACCTCAACGGGTGACGTTTCTATAATGTACAAGCTGTAAGCCCGTTGCCCTCAACGGGGTGATTTTTTTGCATTTTTGATAAATCAAATATTTACTGGCGTGGAAAATCAAATGCAAACTTATTTATTGAATAAGTCAGAAGGTTTTGCTTAATTAATTCTCTAAATGGTTTTTAAGAATACACCCAGACCTCTTTAAGAATTAAAATAATTGGGGTTGTAAAAAAATACGCTAATATCGGAAAACGTGAATTCTGGACGTGCTTAAACAGGATTTCACTGTAAATAATAAAAATTTACAACTGAACCAAATTTAAATTAAGAAACAAAAATTCGACCCATGGTAAAAAGAAATGTTATGATATTTTTATTTTAAACAAAGAATAGTGTGTCATTCCACTGTGACAGTAACAAAAGACAGTGGAGAATGTAGACTAATAAAATATTGAGAAACCGTGTTACATATAGGATGACAAAAATCATAAAAACAGAGGGCGGGGGTGTTGACTCTAAAAATTTTGGGAATCCGTATCACATATAGGATAATCGAAATTAATTGCAAATTTTATCCAAATGTATGAAAAATAGTCAAAATATATTCTCATACATTATGAAAAAATAAAATTATAATTATAATATATTTTATCTAGTATGGAAGATAGTCAAAATATATAAAAACCAAATGCAATTTTTAAATAAAAAATCAATTGCACATTTTATCCAAATGTATGAAAAAAAGCAAAATATTATTCTATGATAAATCCATATCATTATTCGAATATTCTTAATGTATTAAAGAATTCAAAATGATTTTCAAGGTCAGAAGTGAAAAGATTTTATCATTATGATTCAATTGATCAAATCAGCTCCAAATAATATTGCTCTCACTTGATTCACACGATCCAACGATTCATTTCGATAATCGAATTAAAATCTTTGATTATTCGAAAATTTTCGAATATTATGATCCATGGTGATAGAATACTTCAGCTCTACACCAAGAAATATCGATTTTTCAAACGGGAAGATATCAGAACATTCACGCGCGGCTTAAAATAATCCGCTCTCATTGGATAGAACGACATTTCGAAAATGTGCTATTCAAAATACCGTTATCATTAGGCGAATTCCACGGCAAGATCCGCATTGAGCGTTATTAATAATATGAAGATTGGCCCTTTTAGTTAGTTCGTGAAAAATGGTTGGAACATGGTATAGAAATAATCTTTTCAAAACGCGTCATCATTCTGCATTCACAATCAAAAACAATAATGACAATATTACAGCCAAGCTAAATTTGACTTCTGTGTCAAAATTATTTTTTCAACTGTCATGTTGACAGTTAAAGAATTTATACACTGACCATAGACAATAATTATACACCTTGGCGAATTCACTCAGTCGGCAGAAATATTACCGAATGCGTGCAATAGGCAACGGGCTTGCCGAATTCACGCATTCAGCAAAATTTCTGCCGACTCCGTGAAATAGGCAATTTCACCGATTCGGTGTAACATATATATATATATGTCAATATGCAATATTTGCAAAACGCACAGTCAGCATGACTGCACGAGTAACCGAGTTATGCTGTGTGGGCGATATTGAATATATATAATAAATGTATACCAGCTGTCGCTATGCAATATTTTGCAAAACGCACACTCAAGCATGACTGCACGTGTAACCTTTAAAATAGAAATTATGCTGTCGATAGATACTATTGTTAATGACGACACCTCGAATTATGAAAGCACAATAGAATTAAAATATAGAATTTTGTTAACGTAGCATTTAAGAAATTAGTATAAATAATTGGGAAAATCAATAAAGAAAGTCAGTAGTAGTTACTTCAGAGTCAGAAGTCAACCCAACAAGAGCGTTTTATTGAACCTGAGTTAGAAAGGCGAGAGTTACATGGAGGGGACACTCGGGTGTCCCCTCCAAACGTTACACGAGTATGTTTATTAGGAATTTACAAACATTTCATTTACAAATCACACAAATTATTAACAAATAGAATTTACATTACTACAAAGTCATTAATACCCGGCATGCACAAACGAAGTTATATAACTTAAGAAAATTTATAATAAAGTCTGCGCGCGACAGATAACCAAAAAATAATTTTAATTATCGTCGAGATGGACGACAAGCTTTACGATACGCCATTCTATGAATCACGTATCGCACAAACCACAAAGAAAAAAAAACCACTACTGAGTCTAAAACTAAAGGCCACTGGAACCAGGTTCCAGAAGCGGGAGGCGTCCCGACACACATTGTGTCCGCTTCGTGTCCCAAAAAGCAAGAAAGAAAAAAACGAAAACTTGTTTTGGGTTACAAAAACAGTGTTGCCATTTACAGTAATAAGCAATAAAAACAATCGATTATACTGGTTACACGAAAAATTTAAGCACAATTTATCAACTAAACTTTTAAATGTCTGCCAGTTGTCATTACAAAATAAGTAGGGGGATATTATCGAAGAACCATGATTATTTGATAATGGTCACATAGGTAGATGGGAAGAAACCTTGTACAATTTCTTCTTCTTCTCTTGTAGTCTTCACCGTCAAAGCTTGGCGACTAGATCATCAATCCCTTCAGCATTAAGTAGCTTAGATTTCAAGAAGAACATGTTTTATTGACTGTGAACTTTATAAAAACTTCTTATGGTTTCAAAATACATAATAGCAGTTTATTATCTACAGCCAGGGTCAGATTCTCAACGGCTTTGTCTTTATTATTTAAGAATGAACATATGTAAATATTCTTTTGGTTTGCACAATAGTTTTAACGAAAATAGGATAAATATACCATCATAGTACAAGACAATGTGATGTGCAGGGTGTTTTCCGGGAAGTTTTACCCTTTTGTTTGGAATTTTGATAGCCGTCAAAAGTATAAATGTGACAAATTTAATCTGGAGAAATATTTGAAAAACCAAAGTATTAAAAACAAATCAAATCAAAGTCAATCGTCAATTATTGTGGCGGTTGGAAACTTTTGTAAAATTTTGGATACAAATAATGCGGTATCCGGTAAATTGCTCGAATACAATTGCTCAAATGTAATTGCGGATCACCCTAACCAATCTATCAAAAATTTACTTAACGGCTACGTTGATTACCCTCACACAAACATAGCACGACCGCAGAGAGTCTTCTTACTGAAACTTCCTTCCAAACGTTCAAACAGTATTTCATTAAATTCGAGTAATTTACAATTAGTTGCTTTCTTCTGTATGACGACAATTTGTTCAACATGAAAATTTTACATATGGCAATCATTAGATAGTGTCAAGCTTTTTAAAGAAAAATAATCTCCAGCATGTTTGTAAATGTTTCAAATGAAGATAAAAACACTTTTTTAATCAATTCAGTATTCTCAGTTCTTCCAAAGATCTAAGAAATATTCACAGGGGAAAATGTAGCAAATCTACACCCTTGGACAAATAATTTTGACCAATCAAAATAGATTGTATTTATTTAATTTAAAAGCTTTGATTACAATCGATATTGTTTACATATTTTTTCCATTTTTAATGAACACAAGCAAACATCTCCCTGTGTCAGTGTTCCCTTTAAGCTGTGCGCGAATACGTGCGTATACAACTCGCCAAGTGTGCGCACAAACATTACAACAGAGCGCACAAAAGTTACACCAGCCTTAGGATGCAAGGTTTAGTAAATTTTAATTTCCTTTCAAAGTTAGGCACAAAGCCTTTTGTCTGTTGTGCCCACAAACTTTGGAAAATTAGAGGGAGCATTGCCTGTATGTACTTTTGTTGAGAGCCTCTGGTCTGTAGTATAAAATATTTTAACAAAAAACACATAATATACATTAATATAATTTGCAATTTCATTTAGGATATTTTATCCAATTTCCAATACATCTTTTGGGTTAATGCAATAAATAAGTAGCCGACACTTTTTACCAAGCAATATTTTTTCATTAATATCACGGGAATGTAATTTCTGGACTACATATTTTATTTTCCAATAAGAATAGTTTATTTATTGTTAATTTTATTCCAAATATAAGAATAAACAATAAGTCTTTTCCCTCAATTTATTGCAACAAATATAACCCTCTTTTCTTTTACAGTTATTTAAGTACATTATATAATATTAATATCAAATTCTAAATTTACACACAGCATTTATAAATATAACTAGTTAATTCATGGCATTGCAAAGTGACTGATTATAGTATAATAGTATTATTTAAAAAATCAATTGAAATTGGATAGATAGGAAGCTTATTTTTCAATCAAGATTTTTTTTGTCTTTACTCAAAATTGGTCTCTAAAATATTTCCTGTGATACCTATAATAAAAGCAAATAATTTTAATACATTTTATAAAGAACTTGATGCACAAATGAACTTGATTAGATATTTATTTCTGAATGATTAATGTGTGTCATGTTTAAGCAGTGACTCCAATTCTTTTTCAATAAATAATCACATCTCAACCAAAATGCACTATTTATTTTTGAAAATTTCATTAAACATCAAAATCAAAAAAATTAACAGTAGCACTAACTTTAGATTTTTTCCAACATTTATTGGACATTCATAGTGGATCAAATATTTAAATTGTAACTGTCAAATGGAGAATTTTGCATTTGATTTTGTTAACGCTGAATACATTTTTTAAATATAAATAGTATGTACATTTGTTTGAGATGCTATTTGATGGAATAGTAATAACAAGGACTGTTTTCATTATTTAGTTGTGCATTTTGGTTGAGATGCGAATATTTATTTTTAAAAAAGAGGTCACTTCTTAAGCACGTCACAGCCTTCCTATTCATTTTTTACTGATAAATGTTATTGAAATATAATAATAAGGAATTTTAACTTGACTGGGGTGTTTTAGATCTCTTATAATAATATAGCTAAATCAAAGGTGTTACTGTTGACAAATACACTCACCCTTAAGATGTCTTAACCCTTTGTCCGCGTCACCAAATTTAGCGAACATGCCCTGTACGCTGCTGCTTTATTGCGGATTTTGTTATCGCGTTTTCGACTATAAATATAGGTTGTAATATTTTTTTAACTAATCAAATATGTTAATTGCCTCCCAAAGTAACTTTTTCAAAAGTAAAATACAATATATTTCTTGTATTTTTGGTTTAATTCAACAATAATCATTCTTCATACAATTGCGGCGTGATGTCGCCATATTGCAAAATATCGCCACGCGCGACCGAGAACACTGCGCCAACACCATACCATGCTTATAATATTAAATTCTCGGAACAATTTTAATTTCACCCGCACTAGATCGCTTATTTACACTATCCAAAATCTTGCATTGGTGACATACGGCGTGTTCCAGAAATAAATTGTTTTAGCCTATATTGAATCTTTTTTGACTAATGCCATCTATTGAATTTGGTAAAATATACATATAGAAATATTTTCAACCAAGTTATACAATTTTAACACAATAGATAGCTCTTATATAGGGTTTGAAATTTCCATGACATCTATATGTGTCACACGCGCTGAGGGCATATTCGCTAGGACATGCATAGATGTCATACGCGGTGAAAAGGTTAAATAATAGCTTGGTTAGAGGGGTTGTAGAATATATGACATTACAAAAACAACAAAATAGAAATTATGCATTCAATTTTTATTTGAGAATAAAATATTTCTTAATGACATAAACTAACACACCACACATTTCTAGTGTCCCCTCTCTTGCTTAAAAACCAAAAATAATTTAGTCATTGGTGAAAATGTGACAATAGAAGGATAAAAGTTATCAAAAACAAGAAACAACTCTTTCTTTGATTTAAGGATGTCATAAATAATTGTTTTACAACTAAATCAACCAAACTATTCTAAAACAGCCCTTTTATGATACTGACGTGCGATACCATTTTACTTCTGTCATTTAATTGGTTAATGAAACAGAAATAATACTTTTCGTATCTTTTACTTCCACGGTTTTAGCTAATGGAATATCGCCAAGTAAAATTTGATTAATAATTTTTACAACCGATAAGCATGATGCCATTTCCTTTGACTGATTTAAAAAAGTAAATAAATAAGCTTTTATATACATATTGAAACAAACAATTTACATAAAATAAAAGTGTAAATTTGTAGTTATGAAACAAATAAAAGTTGTATATTATGTTATTGAAAAAGCTAGATGGAACTAATTACTTTTATTTGAGATAAAATCAAAAAGTTTTAATGTATTTTTTATTACCCTTTTTAATTTGAATGATCGGAAATAGCGAAAGTGTCAAAAACTTAGTTATTGTTTTTATTTTGATGCAAAGTACTATAAATATTTATAACTGATGCTGCGAATAATAAATACTGTATTTCAAAAATATAAAATGCACTCCGAATGCAGAGACACCAAAATAAGAAAAAAAAACAAATTTCTTATATACCTACTTAAGAAACATGGTATATTATAAATATTAAATGTTTATTTGTAATAAATTCATAAACCTCAACCTGATTGGTTTGTGATGCCCCAATATAAAAACAGGTTTTGGGCACTTTTGTCCTTTACCATCATGAGTCGATAATAAGATTAAATTTTGTCAGGCCTTTTTAAAAACAATATATAGGTATAAGAGATTTACAAATTTACATGTCATTTTTATGGTATGTATAATGGAAATTATGACAAATGTGATATCAACTGTCTACAATTTTTCAATTTCAACTTCTAGTCCTATATTATCATGTCCGAAATTTCTAGTACTAATAATCTTGCTCTCATCCATTTTCAAAGAAACTCGAGCAGCCTTCTTTTTTTCTCTGTGACTTTTGATTTTCTTCATAATATAAACTAGATTAATGATTATGACTAGGACTATAGAGAACACCCCGATTCCAATGGCGATAGCCATATACTGGTTCTTGGCTGGATTCGACGGCTCCTCGTAGGTGTCCATAAAGATTTTCAATGGTCTGAAGTACTCTAGAAGTGCGTCTGCAGAAAGCTTTAGAGTTCCAGTGATATTCTTGTAAACTATTCGCCAGTCTTCTGTACCATCATCAGTAAAGAATTCTCTGTAATGAAGAAATGATAGATGATGATTACATATTTATTTCAATGATTTATCAAACGAGTGGACATCTGTTATTGAATTAAGTGCCTACAACATGCATTTAATAAAAAAATGTTACACATTTAATGGTTTTGGAATGACGGTGACAAATTGATTTGTTGTTACCTTACTTGGAAAAGGTTCTATTTGCGCTTTACCATGTCTTAAGATACGAGCGTTTGAATATTTGACTGATCATATTTTGAAATTGAAAAGAAAAAATGCCCTTTTAATGATGAGCATTTACATAATAATTTTACTAATTTTAAGCAAAATTTATTTCATCTAAGCCCTATATATCTGGAGATAATCAGTGCTTAAAACTGTAATAAGAACTTTTTGCTCTGAACCATTGGCGGATCCAAGGGGGGGGCCATGGGGGCCATGGCCTCCCCCTGAGGAGATTTTTTTCCTTCATTTTTCTATTTTATTAAAACTTTATTGTGAAATGGGATCATTAATTGTTTAGTTTACGATTTTTTATAGAATACATACTTAATTATGTATTGACTACTTTTATATAGATATATTATTTTTAAATCATCTATTTTTTAATGTATTATCTTTTTATGATGTTTATTTTCGAATTGAATGGCCCCGTCCTTGGACAATTTCTGGATCCGCCAATGCTCTGAACTGACAACAATAATTGAGTTTGAAAAAATTGTAACGTCCAGTAGAACTTTCTAGACTCGGTCTGTAGTATGCGTTTGACAGTTGCCACCTACCGATTGATTGTCTAAGCTAAATGTTGTCGCAACTTCGTTCAATAGATTTAAGTTTTATAATAATATACTGAGTGTAATACTGTAAGACGAATGTTGTATATAAATCGATTATAAAAAGTCCTATTGTTTCTTAGAAGCTTGTAAAATTACTGTATGAAAGAAAGTGTGTGGATAGAACTCGTGAATCCTGCCAACTTCTATATTTAAAAATGCATGACTCTGAAACTAATATATATATAGAACTCTAGAATCCTGCTAACTTCTTTATTTAAAAATTTATGACTCTGAAATTAATATATATGTTAGATTGTGGCAAATACGACATTTTCCGACCAAAAGGTCATTTTATGCCAAAATGTCAGTCAGAACATTTTCAAAGTAAGGTAACGTTGTGTCTAATGTTGCAATTATTATTAAAAAATAAAACGCATAAACAATAATTATGCAAACTGAGGAAACATAATTTATTCAATTTATTTGTGATTATGAATATCAATTTTCAACCCTTTCCGGTCCTATCTCGAATCTCATTCGACAGCAATTTAATTCTGGTGGATCCTATGTCGAAT
Source organism: Himalopsyche anomala (assembly GCA_031772345.1). NCBI lineage: Eukaryota > Metazoa > Arthropoda > Insecta > Trichoptera > Rhyacophilidae > Himalopsyche > Himalopsyche anomala. The sequence continues at coordinate 3,479,728 of CM062836.1, read as the reverse complement.
GTCATTCGACATTTTTTTTCATTATTAGTATTGAGTTAAAATTAGTTAAAATGTATTGAATATTTTTTTCTCACTCTTATCTATAACAACGGTATTCTGAGCAGAGAATGAAATGGTTTTTAAGAACATTTAAATTTGTCACTGTCTTCCTGCAATGAATACAAAAGGGTCGTCTTAGGGGCTGGCTCGGCCCGCGCAGCACGGGCTTTCTACATTTTTCTCTCTGACAGTAACGCTTGCCCAGCGCACTTGAAAACTATCACCAAAATTTGCTCTGGTTCAAATAGTTCTAACTTTGCGAAAATGCTTAAAATCTCGAAAAAAAGAAACTTGATACATAAATTGTATGACATGTGAGAGAATGCCTTGACTATGAATGTTTTCACCGTTATCACACTTTAGAAGTTTTAAATTATGAATAATAAGGTCGTGATTGTATATATTTCGAAATAAAAAAAAAATTGTTACTCAAAAAAAAAATGAAAATATTAGTTCCCCTTGTAATACTGTAAATCAATTATGGACCTGGTGGAATTTTTTTTTTTTTGTGGACCGGAAAGGGTTAATGAGACCGGAAATATTGATATAATAACAATTCAGTCTGCTTATTAAAATTCCCCGTGTAAAAAAGTCACCGTGAACAAGAAAGAATGGTTCCTTTACTTTGAAAAGCAAAAAAAAAACAAAAAATTAAATGTAAAATTGACATATTTTCTCAGGCATTAAAAGAAAACAGAAATGATATGATGTAACTTTTGTTTGCAGTTATTTATTATTTGATAATAAATTTTGATATAATTTGATATCTGACAAGATTTGATAACTAATATTGATTTGTGACCTCATTTGGTTTGGAAAAGAGAAATTATTACCTCAGCTTTTTCCCAGCAGATTTTAACCCAAAGAGGTTGCATTGATGAAGTCGGTTATTGGGCATCTTTTTACCATGGACTCTTGGGTTTTCTGCGCAGAGTTTCTTTAATAACTCGTAGCTCATGATGTAGCCTAAAAATTTCCTAGAAAAATAACACAATCATAATAAGTGCTGAAGTACAATAATTTGCATAGGTTTTGTGGTAAAGCTTTTTTGGTACAATTTTGTATACCCTATATTTACACCCCTTGTTTATACCAGAGCTGTAGAGTCGTGGAGAAATTAGACGACTTTGAATATAACTTAAAACAATGTTTCTTAACCAGTGGTCCGCAAAAAAAATTCTACAGTTCAAAAATAGTTAGTATCCATTTGTAAAAGCTTAAACATTGACTCAAAACACGACTTATTTTAATTTTCACTAATATTTTTTTAAGCTTGGAAGCAGGGGTGGGCTGGAGGGGGCTCAGGGGGGCTCGCACGATCCCCTTGTTAAATTTCAGCGCGGCCGGCGAGCCCCTTGTTAAGATAAGAAAAGCATTCGTCTAAGATCAAATCAGCACCTAACTGCAATTTCTGTAGATGATTAAATTTTATTATGAAACAAGACTTAGTACCCCCTTCATTTTTTTATGCAGCGTTGTGGGCTTCCGTGCCGGACCTCATGGGTTCGAGTTAATCACTAGTCCTGTCTTAGCCTTATCATTCTATCCCTACTACTCTTTTTGGAAAAGAAAGGATGAGCGACTTAGTAACAAACAGTTCTTGTAGAAAAAAAACTTTTGTTGAGATACCTTCATTAGGAGGCCATACGCTCCACATTGGGAGCGAAAATGGATACAAATAAATGGATAAGATTTACCGAGCCCTTTGTTAAGACATTGGCAGCCCACCGCTGCTTAGAAGCATGCAGTGGCGGCACTTTTGACTATAGCAATTTCAATAATTAGTTAATTTTTTTTAGAAGGATTCTAAGTTATTCGTTTTTTTCGAACACAACTCCAGTTAAGCCAGTCCAACTCCACAACTTTTGTTTCTTACGGAGTTTTCTCACGATCCATTACGATATCATAATTTGCTGCAGGGTCAAAGTCATTCTTTAATCTTGGAACTGGTGGTTCAATAAATTGGTACTCCTTCCTGAAATGTGAAATAAAATAATTAGACATTGCATAGAATTTGCAATCATTTAGCCATTTATCTTTTCAAATGTATTGAAATGTCGACAGAACCATATAACGATATTTCAAGTTGAATTTATATGGAAATGGTTTATATTTCCACTATACAAACATCTGCCTACCGAAAGAAAACTAGTATTTAGTTATATTAGTTGTACTTTTATGGAGTTATAGAAGAAAAATATTCAAATATAATGGCTAATATTACTATAAACATCAAATTTTTTAAATTATCGTTCCATATAACTAATTAAGTCATTGAATCATTTAGTGTCAATGATTATTTTGAAATTTTGAATATTGAAATAAACATGCATATCTTTGCCTTAAATTCCACCAATGCTCATTCCAAGAATCTTTCGTTATCTCGCCTATCATCGCATCCCATCTGAAACTGTCAACAGCTAAAGCGTACGCTATTGTGGGGAGTACCCTCAACGCCTCCAACATCAGGTTGTTCATTTCACTCTCTTGGTTTTGTTGCAAGCCATGCTCGTCCAGCATCATGTTCTTTAAGTGGAAATCCATCGAGACTTGAATGGCGAGGATATTTCCAAAAGCTTCAGCAAATCCTACAATAGAAAAAAATATGGTTTACAGGTTCTTTAAAAGTATTTTTATAACATTTTTGTAATGAATGTGATTTATTTTACCTTGGTGAGGAGACCTATGGTGTGACGAAGGAGCACCATTATAGTATATGGAATATTCCATAAGTCCAATATGGTAATAGATGTCTTTCATTGCATCTACACCGTTGAAGTTGCACACCTGTAATCTATAAACCACCATCAATCTAAATAACTTTTAAATATCGAGGGGATTGGTAAAGTTATAAGCGGTGAGTTTTATATTTTTTAAGAAGATAAAAAATAACATACATTGCATTATTATTTCTATATTTTAACGTTGCGTAAACCAATTTTTTTTATTGTAAACTCATTTTTTAATGAAAACATCACCATTCAAAGACTTTAACCTTTTAGCTGCCGTAGATAATTAATAGTAATTATCTAGCACGCCGGCTATAATTTGTAAGTATTAAAAGGTCTGTTCTTTTGCATACTTCTGATGGTTAGCAAACCGTCAGCAAACCATCAGAAGTACGCAGAAGAACAGACCTAAAGTAATTAGTTATTGACGAGATATCTCATTTGTGGCCGCTATCGAGTTAACAAAGAGGGTTTCAAATATTTAAAACAATTGAGGCTGAGAGATTAAAGGTTTTGTGAAGAGAGGGAGAAGCAAGAAATAATTAAAACAGCTTGTGGAACGGTTCATTGTTCACTTTATCTTGTATGATGTCGCAAGTAATGCTAAAAATAAAGGAAAATTCCCAAGAGTAAGAGATTCATATACAAGCGATAAATCAGAGCCACAATGTGTACGCTATAAATAAAAATCTTATTACAGAGTTTGTCTGAAAATGTTCTTCAAACAAGTAAAGCATGTGTCATATCTTGTCGCGCCACCAGTTTAATAACAAATTAATCAATTTTAATTTTATATTATAATACTTCAGTATCAATATGAGCCTTTATGGATATTTTTAAAAACTCACCGGTACTCTTTCCCGTTACAGAAGTCATAAACTTTTGGATGACAGTCTGAATCGCGGTCCTCGTACCTAAACGTTTTCAATGTGGACACGCAAGGATCCGGGAGGGAATCAAGGCCCAGGGATTTTAAGAAAATGTCGACACCTCGACAATAACTCCAGTCCTCTAAGCCTTCAGCTAGGGATTTCGATAAGTCATTGGAGTCAGGGTAAGGCTTCACAATGTGGTACAATGAAGTCCAGCTTTCACCTGAAGTGCTTCCTGAAAAAGCCATCACTCGTATTAATCAGCATTCTTTACAACCGTTATGATCTCATTCAATAAAACACAACTATAAAGAAATCTGAAATCAATTCAATGTTTTTTCCTGAAACAATAAGTGAACACATTTTTTATATATGTTTTATTTTAAATTATATTAATTTATTTTACATTATATTCATTATTTAAATTATATTAGAACAATAAATTCTAACAAGTCTGTTTACATAAAATGAAGTATGATTTATGACAAGGTACACAAAACAATTGATACTAGAAATATGACAAGATAGTACAGATAATTATATTTTTTTTTATCCATGTCCGCTCCCAATTTGGAGCATACGGCCTCCTAATGGAGGTATCTCAACAGAATTTTGTCTACAAGAATTGTTTGTTACTCATACTCTCAGGTTCTCTTATTCAAAGAGAGTAGTAGGGATAGAAGGATAACGCTAGGACAAGACTAGTGGTTAGCTAATTTTGCTCGCTACAGCCAATTATTAAAAGATCGCAAATGGTGGAAGGGAATTTTTAGAGATCACAAATACCCATGTCTTCAAACAGAAATTGATCAAAAAAATGATGTTCGTACTGGGACTCGAAACCCTGAAATCCGGCACGGAAGCCCAGAACTCTATCTGCTGCGCCATAGGACCCAATAGATAATTATATAAATTATGAAAAAATAGAATGAATATCGCCAGCTGTGGTCAGGTTGGTAAAAACTTAATTCTACCAACCGGGTGGGTCTGGGCTCATTTCCCGGTATGGTCAATGGTATTTATATACAATGTAAATTTGAGATCTAAAACATGGGTGTTTGTGATATTAATTCATCTTGAGTGACATACAAAAAATTCTCATCAAATTTATCATGTATGGACTTTTCAACTTCAAAATAGTTGGCACATTGGCATTGGTCAAATATTTTCTCTAAAAAATATTTGTGATGTCTGAAATTCCCTCCCAACTAACCAATTCTTAAAAATGGAACATAGCAACAGCAATTAGCTAAATTCTAGCTATCGCCTATCAACTGCTTCTCTACTCCTCTCTCCCAAACAGAGAGGTAGAGTGATTAAATAACCAGCTGTTCTTGTAACAACTCTTGAGGAGATGCCTCCGTTATCAGATTTTCCAGGAATAATAGCAAATTAAATATGCGTTTTTATTGCTTAGAACTGATTATCAATGTGCATTCATCTTAAATGTTTATAAGAAGCAATAAAAGAGTTGTTTGTTCATGTATCAGCATTGTTAGGTTTACTCAAGGTTTACCATAATTTATAAATCTATCTATGTCTATCCTCAAGTACTGTGTCTTTATCTCTGTTATTGTAAAGTTACATTTTATAAAAGTCTCCACTTAATTTTCAAATTTATTTGTTTATATCAAATGGTTTGAATTGAATCAGTATTTTCAGCAATAAGAATTTAAACATTTTATTTATACTATTTCTAAGATTGAAATAGACTAAAGGTTATGGAAGGTTAAAATTCTGACAAATTTTCCTGTTATCGTTGCATCGATGGAATTCCCATTGTACAAAATTTTACAACCTGTCATTATAAAATAAGTAAATGAATAATTTAATTTGTGTCATTTATGATAACGATTTAAAAAGAATTTAATAGCATAAAATAAAATTTTATAACATATTTTTACAAAATTGCCACTGAATCAATCAAAAAAAATACCATCATATACATATAAATATGATTAACACGGACCCCGTATCGTATTGTAGGTTCTTTAGGGCTTTCGTCTAACTCTGTTGTACTCAGGGCTGGCACCACCATACAGGCTAAATAGGCAACTGCCTAGGGGTGAACCACAAGGGGGTGCATAAATGGAATACTAAAATATTTTTTTATACTTTAATAAAATTTAATAATACGCTTTATTCTGTTTTGATTTTTGTATCTGTCTAAAATCTGTGTAAAAAAATATGCAGCCTCTTGCAACCCTTGAGGTTTAAATATTTTTATTTGTATGAATATGGTTCTTTTTATTTTGTATCAACCGTTTTTGTTACGACTACAACTTTTCCATCTAGACGGGTTAAGTTTAACGTTAGGTAAATATAAAATATGACCCTTTACGCATTTATCGCAGCATATTTATATTTTATCATTGTAAATTCATAGATACCTCAAAAAATCTTTCAATTAATCATAGCTATGTACTTTAATCAATAAAAATGCCATCTATATACCATTGTATTATTTTGAATTGGAAAAAATCGGATAATTTGTAAAAAAGTTCGCCAAAAAACATTGTCAAATAACCTCACCCCGGCATAGATTACACTGACAATGCATCAAATTACCATCAAAACACTTAAAATATTTTTTTCACTCGATTAATGGATTTAGATGTCAAGGCATGTCTGTGATGTTTTCACCTCTTTCCATCAACTCCACTGGATACTTATTATGAGATGTAGAGAAAGAAATTGGCAAACTACTTTATATTCTTAAAGGGAGAGTAATATCGTAGCCCCTCTGAAAAGAGAGATTCAGTGATTCACTTACGATTATTTCCACATTGGGCACAAAACAAAGTTTCTAAAACTATTAAGATAAAATAAAATATATACCCAGTAAATGTGCAGGAATTGAGTTTCCTTTCTGTCTGTATTTGTAGCCATAGCGATGTTTGATTTTCGTAATCAAAAATTCGTGCAGTGATTCATAAAGTGGCTTTATTTCCAGCCATAAATTTTCCAAAGTGTTGCTTAGATTTTCATCATCATACTTAATCTTGAGCATCTTGGAGCCGTCACTTTGCCCTTGCAATCTAGCAGCCAAATTATTCTTTTCAATGTATGTTTGAAAGTTTTCAATGGCTTCTTCGCTCGAGCAGTTGTGCCAGGACGTCCAATAGTGGAACAGTCTGTGGTAGGAAGATGGTTCAGATAGCATTATATCCACAGCTAAAAGAATATTGAAACACTTTTTAATTCTCCTCCAACATCAATTGATTTTAACTGAAAGTAACCGCCAGTTATATATTAAATAAATAATTTTCAAGAAAGAATTTTTAACTGTCTGAATAAACAAATTCCTTGAAGCTCTGATTTCGTCATTTGAGATCTTTCTAAGCATAAATACGCAATAATGGATTTATTTCAATTTTTCGAGTTCTACCAGAATATGTTACCTGGTTGATGAAATTTCCGATGAGCTGTATGAGTCCCATCTCTATAAATGTCTACGCTTCTATCTATGTAGCTTGTTTCTAAGGAAGCCAGGGCGCGTTGCAGCTGGAATAAAAGATGAAGACAATACGTTATATTGAACGAATATTATTTTCTAAGAATTGATAGTATATTAAAATACTATATAAACATAAAATATTTTGTTTGTATCATAACCAGCAGACAAAATTCTGGCACAACTAAAACCGATTAATAATAGTTTTTCTTTGCGATTGAGTCTGAAATGAAATGAAAGTGAAAGAAATTATTAAGGATGGAGAATTTGTTTGCTTTTAATTTTTTTAAATAATTACCTATAGAAAAATATGCTAATTTGCCATCTGGTACAATAAATGCACCAAGTGAGTAATTCCAGACATTCATAAAAGAATTGATATCCAAGAATCGTATTGCATACTGAATCATTTTTTGTCAATATTGTCAATTACCAAAACATGATTTAAAAAATATGTTTTTATAAAACTTATCAATTATTTCGTGTTAACAACGGCAAAAAATCCAATTTGACTTCTGAGAAACTCTTCAAACACAAAATTTTCATTTAAATTGTATTAGTTTGTTTTCCTCCTGTATTACTTTCGCATTTGTTAAATGTTGATTTGCTTGAATTGCTTTCTTTAGAGTGAAATGAGGTGGCCATGATTTATTTACATCTGTGTTACGAGCATTCACTATGTAGCAATAAAATCAAGTTTTCTTCATTATTCCTAAATATTTGTGTTAGCTTTCAGTCTTAAAAAGTACTATCGAATAGAAGACTACTACGAAGTTTAAATTAATACAAATAATTACACTTTTAGCATCATCACTGGAGAGTGCTGATATTCCAATGTTGCTTATGGCTATTTCCAGTGTCTCTGCGAGATTTTCATCATCTTTTGATATCTCATCCAAGTCTACGGATCTCAGAATTTTCAAGAATGATCCTTTGACCATATTATAGGCGACTGCATCCTCCACCTTAGAAATAATATTTTCATAAATATTAAAGTAGTATACTTAAATTTGAAGTGCACGGATGAACTTGAACTGACACCAGTTCAGATCAATGCCGAAAGGCAAAACACGGTTCGTTAGTAACAAAACTAATACAAATGCACTAAATTTGAATTTTGATATTGTATTTGCATCAAACACCTTTTGTAATATATTTTTAAGATTTTAATTTACAACATAATCCTTGTTTTAATATTTAACTAAATGGCTTCCTTACAATTTTTCGTTAAGTTGAGCTTTGGCTCCCATCTTCTTATTCATTTAAATTTCAAATTATTCAAAACTAAAATTCTTTCTACATAGAGTTAATGAAAAAGGAATTGTATTAAATTTGTTGAAATTCATCGAAAACAATAAATAGTCTTCTTACCGATTTGCCTAAAATACCAGCGTGGCTCGTTTTTTTTAGCTGTTCGTAGACTTTCAAATCTAATATCCCAAGATTTACCGATTTCCCCAAATAATCAGGGTGACATTAACAGACTCGTAAACCGGGTCATTTGGGCATCCCGAAAGGTTGGTTCGGGACACCGGGACACAAGACTCAAAACCGGTGACAGTCCGGATTAATCAGGACATCTGACAACCCTATTTATTCTAACCTAACTTATACTATTTTGAAATCAATAATCAACAGATAATTAGGAATAATAATAAGTCATGTGTAAGATTGAACGAAGACATCAAATTTAGTAATGAATCTGTCAAAACTTAGTTTAAATAAATACAAACTAACTTTTTCTTCCATTTTCTCTTCATCTCGAAGATCTGTCAAATGATTCCATAGTGATTCACTACGATTAAAACACTTTTCTCCAACGAATTCATCATATCTAGTCATCAATTTCCTCACATCTTCAATGTTCAATTCAGCCGGATGACCAGAACCAAAAATGTCATCCAATTCTTCGCCTAATGTATTTTCCAGATCTTTAACTTCTTCGGGTGTCACGTTAGTTCCTTTATAAACATTATTTTCTCCGTATATATAGTCTGTGGAATTGTTTTCATCGCTTTTAGCAAAGCTTGCTTCATCGCCTGTATCACTAATTATTTCTTGTGGCTTTGTGGAGTCTAAATTTTCTTCTGAGACAGTTTGAGAATCAGTGGATAGTGTTGTTTGACAGTAGCACAGTTGGAGCAACAAAAAGTAGTAGAGTGCTGTATAAATGTACTGAAAAAATAAAACAAAACATCAACACAAATGAAGAACTGACTGGAAAAAATCATTTTACCCTTGAAAGCATGTTGTAAGACGATGAGTAACACACGACCTACAGCTGGGTAGGGAAAAATCTTTCTAAGATATTCAATGTTAAGCATTCAAACCATTTTCTTGATATTATAGGACATACGTACACATGAGGGTATTATTTTCAAACACGGCTCATTCCAAAATGGTTAAAAAATGAATCTTGAATTTCATTTTGAAAAACAATGTACATTTTAAAAGTATTTTTAGTTTTTCATTACTTTGGAATGATATTTTGTATATTATCAAGCCATATTTGAGACTGATTTCTAAAAATACTTTGAAATACGTTTTTATTTACTAAATTACATTCATGTTTCATGTTTCAACAATTTTGGAATGAGCCGAGTTTGCAAATAATAACCTCACATGTACTTTTATAAATAATATTGTGCCAATTCGACTGCTATAATAATGATAAAGAAATTAAAGCCTGTCTTTGGTTGTTATTTCATCCGGCAAGATATAAAAATGCAAGAAATGTTTTTTTTTATTTTTAATGAAAGCTAAAAAGGGAGGGGTAAGGTGCATACATATGTATAGGGAACAGTGTTTTACAAAATTATATCAATGGATGTCGTGAATGTATTGATACCTTTATAGGTATATCACATGTTTGCAAATAGTATGCACCATGGCTAATATTCATTACTCACCCAACAAAATTGAATATATTGAACCATCAAACACTTTTCTGGTATTTCCTGTTTAAAAATTTGAGTGAATCTAGATGTTGTACAAAGCAATAAACAATATGAATGAATTATGTATCTTGACTTATCAACATACTTGTCATTCTAAAGATTCGCCATGAAGTCATTTTTCAAAACCACATCCACATCCAAATTGTAGTTTATGAACTGTTAGTCAAGCACTTCAACAGAAGGTCCACGAAAGCTACTTTTCATGTGATCAACATCGGTTTTGTGGGAAGTGTAAGTGTACAAGGTTAAGTATTCGCTATCAATCCGTTCCATTTTACAAATATATTTATAGAAGTATTTGCACTGGGTTGATTTGATAATGCCATACACTGTTTATTACTAGAATTCTGTGCAACATATTAATTTATGTCAGCATTCGCTGAATGAAAAAACCTAATGATATCATTTTACAAATGAGTATGGTAGGGTAAGATAGCACAATGGGCTATATTATAAATGATTAAAACGCTGTACCTTTTTTTTGTAATAAAAAGTGGTAATTTTTTTACAAATTTATATAATAGATATTGTTTCTTAAACCAGTGGTCACCCAAGAAATAGTTTAAGAACACGTACATCCATTGGGGCACGTGCAACGTCCCCTCTAAGCCGAAGGGTCAGCTGCGCGGAAATTTCAATGGCTGCGCGGACCGATCATATATTAATTGAACAACTGCATTGCAGTACGCGCCAACCTGGAATGAGTGGGCGGGGGCTTCCCAACTGCTGCGCGGCCGCGCACGCGCGTAGCTTAGAGGGAACGTTGGGCACGTGTATTAATTATAAAGTATACTTATATTGAATGTGAAAATAAAACTTGTATACTTTCTGTGAACAAGAATTTTTGATCATGAATCATGACTTTCAAAAAATTTACGCATGCATTTGTAAAAATTGTTCTAAAATAGGATGTCAATTTGTAGCTGCTCTAGAAAAAACAATACCCCAGACATGGTCAAAATAGATTTAAAAAAACACATTTTTTAAAAAATATAAATCAGTTTTAGAAACTTGAGTTTTTTATGAAATAAAGAATTCAAACTGTCAAGTATACACATATTATTTATTAATAGCATTGAATATTATGAAGAAGTGCGCTGCAAACAATTTTTTTTGTAATTTTCTGAGGGAATTTCATACATTTCTTGTGTAATTATCTATGGTGGAATCTTTAAAATACTTTTTTTAGCACTTATTATATTTAGGGATTTATTTTGCTTCATTTCGGAAATCCTTTGCTTTCTGTATGCTTGAAATGGAAAAAATCTACAAGTACTGGCCAACTTCTTATCTTAAAACAATGTGTGTTTACGATGGTACCTTTTTTGTTTTTATAATATTTTTATTAACTTCTTTAAAGTTTATTTCAAATGCACGACTGTTATGCATTAAAAACACGAATATCAAATTGTATGAATACATGCCTAGAGTGCAATTGTGATAACATCACAAAACATAACTTGACAGCAGCGAGTAAAAAATCCTTTTTATTGTTAAAACTATTTTTATTAACAGTAATAATGCCACAAGAGTGTTAAAGGGTAAGATATAATGTAATGTTATGTGTCAAAGAGATAAGGGGGTTATAGTAAAGCAATTGAAACCTTTATTCCAAAAACTGGTTATGTCATGAAAATCAAATTTTACAACATAGACTAAAAACTGTATAGCAAGAGTAAAACAATCCATGTGGGATTTAAATTAAAAAGTAGCTCTTGAAAATATGAGTAGGCATGTTGATACCATTAAATAAGGGGGGGGGGGGAGTTTGGTCTACCCTGATATTACCAGTTTTGTTTTTGTCATTTGACATGTCATGTTTTTGTAGTACTATATAAAAGTCTGTGCCTCCATAGAGAGATACATGCTCAGTTTTTGTAAATTTATAGTTCTGTTGCCTACTCAATTGACTAACAGGTGGCAATCATAACACATTTCATGATCTGGACCAGTGTTTTCTAAAGTGTGGTACGCGTATTCCCTGGGGTACACGAAGCGTTTGGTGAGGGTACGCGGGAGAAAGTTGCATATTGCACCAGGCGCAGCCTTATTAAATTATAATGATCTGTCATTTTAACATAATCAATTTCATCCTTCTCATTGATTATAACGAATGTTATTTATCACCAAACATTTATTTATTTTATTTTAATTTTATTATGAAAGATTTTTTTTCGGTTTTTGTTATTTTGTTTATCTACAAAAAAGGGAAAAAATAAATATATTTTTACTGTTAAGTATTTACGATTTTTATTGACGAGGGGTACGCAGTGTAACGAAAATTATAAAAAGTGTACACAGATGTCGAAAGATTGCGAAACACTGATCTAGACTGAAATAACCAATTTTTGAAAAATGCTTGCATTTTTTAAGAGCATTACATTTTTAGGTAGAGGAAGTTTAATGTAAAATTTTAACACCGGTATAAATATTTAGTTACGAAGTTTGACAACAGAGTGAAGGGGTCAAACAACAACAGGGACAAACCCGAATTGGAAAATGTTGTTCATTGTATTAAAAATAGTTTTTCAAGTTTCAGGATTGTAATTTTTAAATTTCGTTTTAAGTAATGTATTTTTTGAAACCTTGAGAGTGACAAGCACTGCACTCTTATCTGATACCATACAAATGCAGTACGGTAGCCGGAAATTGTTCATTCGTATATTATGTATTCCGTGCGCTAAAACGTATGTATTTATAATATTTTAACATCAAGGTAGTGAACAAAATAATTATTTAAAATATTCAAATCACGAAATGAGGAAATAAATGGAAACGACATAAAAAATCATTTTGAAAAGACACTCACGGATTGTGACAAGTAACTACCCAGTGGCGGATTCCCATATAAGAAAATAAGGCGCGCCCATAGGGCCTCAACAATAGCTTATATAATATAATATAACATATATTTTTTATTACTTTCTGACATTTTTATGTTATCCGGAAAACAGGACCTCCAAATTTTATTGCGCCTGGGGCCTCCCAAGTGCTTAATCCGTCAATATATATACCAAAATTTCGAAACCATTAGTGGCTTAATATTAAATTCAAAATAATAACTGTATTGTTCCAGTGGCCGGACGGTATTACAATGTTATAAATCTGATTTAAATATTGGAAAAGAATTTCCAAAAAGTTACCTCCGAATCCACCAAAAAAAAGCCGTCTGGGTTCGCACGAAAATGTACACCCCGCCCCGGGCGGCAAATTTTTGGGGGCGGCATTTTCAAAAATAAATACAATATTTTGCGAGAAGTTATATTTATACTTAAAAAAATAATAATCCACCTGTGGTAAAAACTCAACATTCATAGTTTATAAATAGTTGAAGTGATTTAAAAACAAAATTAGAGGACATATTGGGGGCGGAAAATTGAAGGATCGCCCCGGGCGGTAGGGACCCCTTCCTACTCCACTGCACACGACAATTTTACAAAATAAATTGCGCACAATGACCAATGCAGGAAACGTCAGATCAAGGCCTCCTCAGTCGATAAAAAATCCTCGCTGTGGAAATTGGATATAAGACACTGATGATTGCGCATATAGACAAATGCACACGTATACACCAACATTTTAGGCAACCCTAGTAAATAGTTTTGGTACATAATACATACGATTTTTCGTCCGAAAAAGTGCAAAAAAAACATTTTATTATCGATTCGCAGGTATTGGCCCGAGACCAATTAACGTCCGGCCTCTCTTTTTGATATGATGTCGGAATAAGTAACGTATTTAAAACCAGATCTTTTATTTACAAATCCACCATAACAAGTTTAGAATTTTACATAACACGTATTTTTTTATCAATTATTCTAGATTTATATGAATGTCAAATGCATTTCAGACAATATTTTTGTTCAAAAATGAAACTTTGCAAATAAATTGTACATAGTAAAATTTCCCTAATAAAAATTGACGGTGTAAAATATTGCATGGTGTGAGTTTTGTTGTTATTTTAAAAAGATGTCTCATAATTTTCCGCCAATTAACGGCATTTGGCTTCGCTGTGCGATCCAGGATTAAAGGATGTTACAAAACAAAAACGATCTAATATAACTTGGTGTTGTTTCTAGATTTACATTTTTATTTGTGGATAATTTTTTAAAAATATATGCGAGATGGTGCTTATTGTCTTTAATAATAAAATTATCACTATGCCATAACTGAAATCGGGCTTAATTCAAATCAAACGTATTTTCAGATATGCGTTTGTGATTCTAAGCTTCCGAATTAATACTCTCAAACAGGTTTATCAAAATAGTATTTTTGCAAATGGAAAATAAAAAAATGGGCATATTTTATAGTACAGTAGAACCTCGATCTACCGTTATCGGATTCTTTGTTTTCCAGCATGAATCGTTTATTTTCCATAGTCCCGGCCAATCACCCATAAGAACAACACAAGAACATCGTTTTTATTGAAAATATCTCATTTCACTCGTAACTTATCTTGCCTTGCATCTCGTTTCGTTTTTTTTTGTATTATTTGAAGATTTCCCTCACTATTGGTTTCCCGCATTTTTCGTTTTTTTATTACTATCTTGAGAAACGTAGAATCGGGGTTTCATTATGATTAGTTATTAACTATGCTAAATCTAGTCGTAATCAATAAAGAATCCTAAAGATGATTTTATGAAATATAGCTTATTTTTTAATATTTATCTTTGGTTTACAACTATTATCAATTTACCAGTTGAATGATAATTTGTGATGGTTTTCTTTTAACTGATAAATAAATTTCTAATCTCAAAATTAATCAATTTATAGACTTACTTGATCGTACGATCAATATAAATTTTAATCAGTTAAAATATTAAAATGATATTTTTTTGCAACAAATAATATAATCAAATTCCTTATTTCCTGATGAAAATGATATACGCTAGCAATTGAGATTATTCATATCTTTAAGTACTTTTAAAGTAAATATTGTATTATGAACGCATTATGTAACGTGTACATATTTAAAACAGGGGTATTCAACGTCAAACGCACAAAACGCATAGAGAAGTGTGTTATTGTACCACTGTTAGCATTTAAGTGCATTATTTTCTACATTTTATAAAAAAATACGGTTTTTACTAAAAGCACTTACACAAATTGTCACATCACATCTTGCTTAATTAAAATTATTTTGACAGCTATTTTATCGTAAATAATCAATAAACAAGTTTTAAAGAATTAAGTAATGTTTTTTCCCGGCGAAAATGTGAATTTAAATATTGCCTAAAAAGATTTCTAAAAACTCCTGCTTCCTTCTTCTGATTGCAGATTAGAACCAAAAACCTCTTACCATCAAAACTAATGATTTGTATTTTACCATCGGGTATACAAAAATATTGAAAATCGACTTCATTTTTGCAAACAAATTAAATTAAAAATAGTTTGTACTTTTCGTAGAACTATTTGCATTTATGGGTTAGGTTAGGTTTACCTAAAATTAAAAGTTACAGTTACAATAAAAAAAAAATATTAGTTAATTCATTGTTAAATATTGGATTAGCTAACCGTATCTGTTTGTTGTTAACTTGAAATTTCACGAGACAAATCATAACCCAGATAACGATCAATATCAAAGACAAATTATTTTATTAAAGTATGTTCATACAAAATTTAGATAATAAAGTGATTTACATTCACCGTTCACATACTATTGCAAGAAATGTCAGCAAAAAATATCAAACGTTCGCTGGCAGTCACTCAACCGAAATCGATTCACTTAGACGTATGTCAAACGGGACATAAATGACCCGCGGGGCATAGATTGAGTACCCCGGATGTAGAATATCTTGAAGTCTTATGTCTACTTTTGACTATTGCTGACACAATCAACCGATTATAATTAAGGAGTCCAGCATCAAACACGGCCAAGTTTGTTTTACTTTATTTTTCAAGAGAGCCGAAAGTTTATTTAGATAATTTTCAATCAAATTTAATAATTACAAACAACCCTGACACTAAACGTTAACTTATTTTATATTAAGCATATACATTCCATACACAACACTGTACGAAATTCAGCAGTGGCGTAGCTAGTAATTTGGGGCCCTCATGCAAGCGTCATGCAAGGCGCAAAGTGTTTTAGTTTTAGAAATATTATTTTATATAATATTTGAAAGCTTTTTCAGCTAATGCCCTTGCCAGAAATATATTTTATCTTATATTAACATAGCTATATATAATGGCTTAGAAGAGATACGCAATACAGTGAAACCCCGATTCTACGTTTTTCAAGGGACCGTAATAAAACAACGAATAATGCGGGAAATCTTCAAATAATATCAAACAGTGCTTAAATTTCCATTACTTTATAATTTTTTTTCACTTTTTTTATTAAAGAATATATAGATGTATTCTTTAATTGCTTAATATTTACCAAATTGCCTATTTGTAGTTTAGCACTTCAATTTTGACATCCTTCAAACTCACGTACTTTTCTAAAATAACTTTCGTCGACTCGTTTTTCTCCCAGATTTTTTTAACGCCTTGAATTGTTTTCAGTTTAGATTTTTAGGCATTTTAGTTTTGACTTTTGAGTTAGAAAAATTCACGCAACCAGATGTGATGTAATACTATTAATGCGCGAAAAGATTAATATTCAACAAAAACGATCAATCGGGGTATTAATTGGAACGGGAGTCGGGACGATAATATTTAGATGATAGATCGAGGAAATCGGTAAATTGTGGAATCATTAAACATTGTCATTACAGGGTCTTTCTTGGTCGAGTAAAAAATAAACGATTCATACAAAAAACGAACATAGCGAGAACGGTATATCGGGGTTCAACTGAAATAAAAATGCGAAACGAGATGCGAGGCAAGATTATTTATGAGAAATATTCAACGAAAACGGTCAATCGGGATAATATTTGTGACGTGACCAAAATATTTAAACTATAGATCGAGGAAAACAGTAAATCGGAGAACGATTAATGAGGGATTATTTTACATTGTTCTTATGAGTGTTTGTCCGGGACTATGAAAAATAAACGATCCATGCGAGAACGGTAGATCGGGGTTCCACTGTACATCCTTTCATCCACTCTAACATCCTAAGTTACATTGCAAAATTTACTGTTATATTTAATAGTCTTTCTCGGAACGATAACAAATATAGGATTATTCAACACTTTGGTTACATACACAATAAATTACATAAGCGTTTTGTAAGGCTTTCAGCCATTTGTTGTATTTAGTATGTAGATATTTAGGCCCTCTTTTCCCTCATGCATTGCACGACTCTGCTATGAGGTGGCTACGTCACTGACATTCAGACCGCTGATTAAAATCCTGCGATCTGGATCCTGATAACGATCCTGATAACTAAACGAAATGCATTTGACTTGCACTCTTTAAAGTAAAATTATTATTTAAAGTTAGTTTTCATATACTCGTAGTACGAGTTTGAAACTGAAACATGTTTTGAATTGTAGGTATTAAAATTCTTTAAGTACAGGAATTAATAAAAAAGTGTACATCGGCAAAAACATGACTTGGCCGTGTTTGATACTGGACGCCTCATTTTAAGATAACACTAATCCAAAGTGTTGTAAATTTCTTTGACATTGTATATTTGCTATTAGATCAAAGCATTATAAGGATAACTGATATAAAACATAAAGATACAGTTATCAACTGAATTAAATAAACAGATGTACTAATATAAATTTATTATTGTTAGTCTTCACTAATTTTTATATTACTGACCTAATTATGAAGTATGTAAATTTTACATCATGGGTGTTTTCATTCAATATAGAGTTAATGCCACATATTATAAAATAATTATAAAACACGATAATGAATGTGTTGCTTATTGTTTTCCACATTATGAAAAAAGTTTAAATAAGCAACCGAAAAGACACGAAACTACATTAAAAAATAAAACTGAAAATGGTTCATTTTGCAGGTGTAGTTTGAATTTTCAATTTTTCTTAAATTCATTTCATTTCAATCGGGATGAGATAATTATATCAGATGCGACTTGTTTGCTTACCATGCATTATATTAAGAGAATTGGTAATATGACAATGACACGAGACATAGGAATATCAGGAAATGAAATATGATTATTATAATGTATCAAATAATAAATATTTTTAAAGGAAAAAAAAATCAGCATAAAAAAACCTCATTCAAATTCATTTTGGCGCAAATGTGTATTTTGGTGAAATGAAACTAATTTTCATTCACATGAAATATTTTTGTTATTTTATAATATTTCTTGCGCTTGTGTCTACATAATAGAGAAGCACATTTGTCAATGTGCACATTCGTGGTTTGCACAATTTTCATGTGTGTGTTTATCGTGTGGGCGCAACTTGTAGGGCTTCCAAACCGGTTTAAGCCGAAACCGGTTAACCAGTTTTTCGCGTGTTTAATAAAAACCGAAAACCGGTTTATTTTGGGCGGTTAACCGGGTTAATTAAAAAATCTTTTTCTGCTTTGAACACCACGCGGCTTTTATTTAACTATTCATATGTAGAGTATAAATATTTAAAAAGGTTGTATATAATAATAGTATTATTATTAGTACAATATAATAAAGTATTTTACTGTTCAATTCTCTAATTTCTGTGACATATTAATAACAAGTATGTAGTCGAAATCATGGAAAACTAGGTATACTGCTTTCAATCAAATATCTGCAATTCGAAAGGATTCTCAAAATATCAATGATCTCAAAAAACAAGTGAACTTTATTGAACCAAAAATACGTTCATCATTATATCTTTTAAATGAAAAAAAATATCCGGACCGAACACTTGTACTGTTTACAAAGCAATTTAAATATTAGTTTAAAAAAAATTATAATCTACATTTTTTTCACGTATTCATTTGATCTTTATTAGTCGGATTATTTATAATTATTAAAAAAATAATATTTGATATGGAACTTAAATATTGTATAATATATACGATCTTTCAAGTTATAAAAAAATTAAATTTTAAAACGCTTCGTGCTCAGAATAAAACGGGTCGGAGGGGGGAATTCAAAACATCACAAAAATCCTGGCATCAAACAGAAAATCATAAATCGATTAATAAATTTAAAAAATATATATAAAATTGTCTGTGCCGGGATTCGAGCCCGTGACCTTCTCAAACGAAAACAGCTTATTTACTTTTTTACACATTTTTATCTACTTTCTAATTTTATGCACTTATTGACTGTTTTTTAAGTAATCAAAATACTTTTTTTTAAAACATGGGTTAGTGTGGTACTAAAATTGGTTTTTTGAAAATAAATCCGGTTTAAACCGGTTACCCGGTTTAATATTTGGAAAAAAACCGAAAACCGGTTAGTTTAAATGACCGGTTAATTGGAAGCCCTAGCGCAAGTCTATGAATGGTACCTGGATTTGTGGATTCTTGAAAGATTCAATAAATCAACGTTGTTTGATACCAGTTCTCTAATTCTGGGAAATGTGCGCTATAAAACACGTTTTAGAATTGACTGTATAAAAAAATGTGACATCATAAAAAAAGTAATGGTGTTAGTAAACATTTAACAAATTTTAGATTTAAAACGAAAGTTATCAAACGATTTGTTTTATATGTTTTTATTTTCAGCACCATAACCATGGTGTTATATTATATGTAGGTCTAATCTCTAAAGGAATGCTTTATATCTTTAATAAAATTTCGTATATATTTGGCCTGTAGGTATATACTTATTTGTTTGCAGTTTCAGGTGGACAAAATCCCCGAACAAACTATATTAAACATTTTAAAATTTATTTATGACTTGGTGTTCAAAGGGATGGATGCATGAATTGATTAAATTTTCTCACACCCACACCTATTGTCTCATATAAAAGGGACGGTTTCGGAAAACGAAAAATATATGCCGGCCATTGAATACGAGCAATTCTAGTAGTAACTCAATTTATGCTGAATCAAATTGTTTAATATTAGAGTATAACATGGTTAAAAAAAAACTAAAATTCATCACAGATTTTCTTTAAATGAAGACACAACTACGCCAAAGCAACAGACAAAAAAACGGTCCGCAGAAACAGAAATCCATCTCCGCTCCCAATGTAGAGCATATGGCCTCCTAATGGAGGTATGTCAACATATGTTTTTTCTACGAAAACTGTTTGTTAGTCGTTCCTCAACCTCTCTTTTTCAAAGAGATTAGTAGATATAGATAGATAAAACTAGAACAGGACTAGTGGTTAACTAATCGTTCTAGCTACTCTCAGTTTTTAAAGGACCGGAAATGGTGGAACTTTTAGACATCACAAACACCCATGTCTTCGAACAGAAATCGATAAATCGATCTAAAAATACTGGGATTCAAGCCCGTGAGGTCTGGCACGGAAGCCCACAACGCTAACCGCTGCGCCACAGGACCCGACATATACTACAAAAATAAAAACACTGCACAACAATTTACTACGAAAACAACTTTGCGATGTCATTTGACGAACATTTCGTATTAGCACATTTTTTTATGGCTACGATCATTTTATGAATAGATTTAATTATAGAGAATATAGAGGTCGATTCGTTTCGTAATAATATTATCAATAAAGAGCTTCGATGAAGTTTATATTGTTAATAATATTAAAATCGATCAACAGTCAAAATTACTAAGCGGTTTTGTAATAAATATATTTTCAAAGCACAATATTACTTCTGTGAATACATCAAATTTAAACCGTAAGTAAAAGGTCAATTGCATCTCGGATGAGTATCAAAATAATATTATTTTTTGCTACAACGGCAAAACATGTTTACGTTGAAATATTATCAAATAACAATTAGAAATCTATGCGACTTACCTTCATTTTATTACCCATTCCAACATTATATCCGATTTAAAAACATGCACATTATTAAATTAAACGTTTCAGTTAGAACACAAAATACTAAATGGCAAGATATGTGTTCGACGAAAAAAAAAACAAAATACTTGAAATTATATTTAAATAAAAAACTTATAAACAAAAATCCGGTTTTGAAGTAGCTTAGCTTTGGCTGATGGCTAGTGGCTAACTGAGATTTCTCTATACATTTTTTGCGATTTTACAATTATCTAGCGGTGCCCAAACTGTATTCAATTAAATTACAAACGTTTGGCGTAACAATACTTAATATTAACATAAAAATGTTTAATAAAAATGCTAACGCGTCAAATATTTTTTTAAATTAAATGAAATTAACTCGAATAGAATTTTATAAGTTACTCAATATCAACTTGATGAGAAGGGGAGTTAGAAACTTGGGGCCCTCGTGCAAACGTCACGCAAGCCCCCCCTCTTTATTTTTTATAAATGTATGCCCCTTTTTTGCTGGAATTTTGTGTATCGTAAGACTCTGGGTATGAGGTGGCTACGACCAACGTTCCCACTAAGCTGTGCGCACGCTCGGCCGCGCAGCAGTTGGGAAGCCCCCGCGCACTAATTCCGGGTTGGCACGCACTACAAGACAGTTATTCAATTAATATTTGATTGGTCCGCGCAGCCTTTGAATTTTCCGCGCAACTAACCTTTTGTCTTAGAGGAAGCATTGAGCAACGCTAGTAGGCCAAAGATTATTAATATCTCTCTGAAATACGTTTCTATAAAAAGAAAGTTTAACTTATTAATATAAATACAGTGCATTTATTACAGTACATTTTACAAAACTGATTGTTATTTAACCTATTTTTTTAAAACAATATTCATGCATTTGTCCCATGGTTCTGGTCACAGAGTAAGTCTATGGACCTGGTTTTGTTTTGTGTAATGTTATTAACTAATCAGTATTGGGTACCACTCACATAACATTCAAAAGGAACCTTAGATAGGAAAAACCAGCCAATGATTTACAAGAAAAAAAAAGTTTTTAAATCAATATAAAAATAAAATTTTGCTAATATTGATTTGAAACATTAAACATACCGAGAAAAGGGTGCCGGAACGCCGTTCCACTACGTTACGTAAGAAAAAAGCGCTGTATAAATATAATAGGTAGGTATACAGCCCGGTTTCCTCCTGGTTGTATTGAGCTTCTTAACACAAAACAAACTTTTTTATTTGCATCATCATGATGATAATTTGGCGTTAATAATGGTTCATTTAAACGTATTTTTGTGTTGGTTAATGTTGAATATTGGATATCGTCAACCCCATGTAGCGAACACAAAATAAACTTCATTGCTGAAATACTGCATAATGCTGAAAATACCATGGTTGAATAAAAACAAAATGACACGTCGCTTCTGTCCATCACACAGACAGACAGACACATAAATTTTCTGTTTTATATTATACAATTAATCGTATCTAGAAACATTGCTATTTTTTAGTTACAATAAGTTTTCCGCGACCCACTGTTTACCTATACCAGAGCCATTTTGAATAACCTTGCAAACATACGTTATTATAATTATGTGTGGCTCATCCTATCACAAAAACGTGTGTTGTACATACATAGAAGTTTAACAACAACATTTTTTGAGTTTAATGAAGCGCACTGTGCATTATGCCTAGCATTAGTAAATATGTTTTTAATAATTCTATTATTTATCAATCACAATCACGTTAATATGATATCTAATTAATATGTTTTGAGCAAGTTTTCTTTTTTTTTGTATTATGTTGAATTATTCAATTAACTCTGTATTACACCTGTAAATATTTTTTGCGAAAGCGCAAGTTGATGAAGTGGATGGAGTAAAAATAGTCAAACATTAAATAGTATATAGGAATATTTGTATTAAAAATAATATAACAAATCTGTCAATGTCAAAGTGTCCTAATACAAACAGCATTTTTTTCAATTGAATCATAAATTTCTGTTTCTGTCATGTTTGTTTATGATTCCTTAAGATTCCTACTTCTATCAGACGCGTACCATTTCTATCCCTACTCTATTTGAAAAAAGACGCTAAGAAACTGTGCATCTAGCAGATTTGGCGGATTGAAATTTGAAATCCCCGATTTGGTATACTTTTTCCCAGAATATCTCCGAATAACCTTTTTTTAGCTCATCGAGGAATTTGAAATCCTCAATTTGCTCAAAATTTCCCTGACAATTTAGCATTCATCCGGATCCATCCGGGATAGCGCTTCCAATTCCGGGACGCTCCCGGCCAATCCGGGACAGGTGGCAACCCTACTTGAGATCCCTTCGTTAGAAGACTGTATGACTTACATTGAAATCGGACATGGAATTTAAAAAAACTAGTGGATAAACACAGTTATCAAATTTAATTTAATATTATAAATGAATTTAAACTTATTTACACTATTATTCCTCCCGTTATCTCAGATATGCGCAACCTACTTCTTCTAGTGGGCCGCATAAAAAACAAATTATCAAGTGTTCGGGCCACAAGGAAAAATTAAAATTAAAGTAAAGTAAAATTAAAAAACACTTAATCTTCTTTTATACAGGTTACGTTTCATGTAAAACACCCGTGCAAAAATCCGTATCAAAAAGATAAAGTGAATATAGATATATGAATGATAGATTCCATTACATTTGACCGTGTTTTTTCGTAATCGTGTAAAAAAATAAACCGTGCAAAAAGAAGATTATGTGTTAGTGTTTTCAAAAAACATGATCTTTTTCCTTGTTAATTTAAAGCTAATTTCTTGATATTTATTTTCATCAGTAAGAATATTTCTATGAAACGATTTATTCTCCTTCAATGACGAAAAAGCTTGCTCACAATAAATAAATTCAATGATTTACTTTAAAAAATATGCATTTTATTTTAATTTTGAGAAAAAACATTCGAGGGCCGCCAAAAATTCAAAACGGGTTGCAAATTGTGCACCACAATCTTATCTCATCATTATTTCATCTACATCTCAGAAATGTGGAAGGTTGAGATAATAAGGCTGTTCATGTACTAAGACGAAATAGATAAATGAAGAGTAAAATTAGACGCTTAAATTTACAGCAAATAATAATTGAAAAAACTCTACTGTAGAAAAAAAATCAAACGTTTCTTCGTTAATCATTATCTTATAATTGTGAATACATGTTGAGAGATTCAGATTTGTTTTTAGGACAACTTTACTGATGAAACATGAACGACACCACACAACCGAAACTGACGAAGGAGATGGTACATGGTACCCACGTAAAAACCTGTCATAAACTATTGACATTGTTTTTTTCTTTACAAAATCAACTGTGCCAATATTTTATATTTATATATTACATACAAGTATCAAACGAGCATTAAAAATTCACCGAAATTAATGTTCAAACAAATTAAGATAGTTATTGCTTAATAAATCTTACGATTGGGTAATTATTAATCAAACATTTTATTTACATATTCAGGTGCATAATTATTTACGTACCGGGCTACGCATGTTTGCTTCTATACAATTTAAATATTATATTATAACTCAGCAAATGAAAATATGAAACGTTATAAGTAAGTTATACAGTATGGGGCCTCCAAGTCCGGGATCTCGACCAATTTTGCGATCCCGTAATCCAGCGGTGGGCTGTCAATAGGTTAACAAGTGGCTCGATTTATATCAAAGCAATTTGCGGTGTTCTGGGAAAGCAGTGAGTTTTTGTATCACTCCAATTGAATACTTAAATAAGCAGCCGATTGTTACTTAATACAGTTATAATATGTAAAAATATGCATTTACCGTAAACTTATTAATTTAAATTACCAAAAATGTACTACTGTGTACAACGTTCCCTCTAAGCTGAAGGGTAAGCTGCGCGTAAATTTCAAAGACTGCGCGGACCGATCAAATATTAATTGAACAACTGTCTTGTAGTGCGCACCAACCCGGAATGAGTGCGCGGGGGCTTCCCAGCTGCTGCGCGGCCGAGCACGTGCGCAGCGTAGAGGCAACGTTGACTGTGTATACTGAAGCTGTCCTAGATAACATATAGTCGGAACTTGCAGTTATGTATTCATTTGATCTGAGAATATTGTTTTCTGTTAAATTAACAAGGGGCTCGCGCGAGGCCCTCGAAGCCCCCTCCAGCACACCCCTGCCGTAATCACGGGATAGTCTTAGTAAGCTAATCCGCTAAAAAATATTTTGTGCTCGAGTCATTGGCAAATGAAACTGTTTGATAGTATGGACGTAAAAAAAAACTTTTCACAATTCTGAATAATTGTACAATCACTCAATTTGCATCTTTACCCGTGGAAAGGCCTACAAAAACAAAAGGTCTCACATTTTTCAATAATTGTAGAATCTGTCAATTCCCAACTCTATTAAGTCGAGTCTTCGAGAGATTATTTTGGATTATCTCTCAATTTTTTAACAGTGATCAGTCTTGGAAGGCCAGATCCAAAAATAATCGTGAATCCCGAAATTAAGGAATCAAAAAAAGGATTTGGGATTGGATGCCCTAATCGTCACGCCCCAAGGGAGAGAATTTAATTTGTGACAATTTTCTTTTTACATTGTAACACGTGTTAATGGATAAAAGAGGATTTAAAAAAAATCATATTTAGTCGGTTAGGTATTATGATTTTGTGGCGAATATAAAGATATAATATAGTATAGAATAAAGAGGGAGGGGGGGGGGGGTAAAAATATTATCGACCCCATTTCGCTTAAGATTAAATCTAATGTATAAAAATGAATGTTGGTTTCTTCGTACTCTATGGGCTGCCAAGCCGTTGATCCGATTGCAATAAAAATTTGACAATCTTTTTGCTTGCACTTCCGGAAAGGTTATAGGCATATTAAAATTAACTTACATTAGGTATTATACATACAAATTAGTGTTTGTATGTCTGCCATACCACTCATGCAACTTGCGCGAAGGTTATAGGCGTAGTATAATTAAATTACAGTAGGTGGCGCGTGTGCCGTACCATAGACAATCGGGAGCAATCGTCAAACGTCAAACAGACAGAAAAGGAAAACATGCATTTCAATAAACACAAACTTTCTTTCTTTGAGTGGAATTGCAACGCTTATCGAGAACCGGCTAGTGTCTTATAATAATTGCTATGTTTCCTATTTTCGTTAATAATTATTATTAGAAACATAAAGACTATGGAATCAGGCTCATTTTCTATAGGTGTTAAAAAAAGTGTAGTCATTTATAAATGATAAGGGATGGGGGTTTCTATAGCATTTGTGACGCAACAGAAGGTTCAAATCTATTGAAAATAGTAAGACGTCTTTACTGATATATAATAAAATTTATTGGTCGATGTCGTAACCTATAAAAAAACCTTTTAAATTGAAGAATAAAAAAATCACATTGTGTATGGAGGTTTCCGTCGAGGGCAGTTTTCTGATATATCTTAATAATTCATGACATCCATATTGAATACCATCAGTGAACCTATATGAACCGAAAAAGAATCTTGTCAATGCCGCAGAACTCCCACATAATTGTTATGCCACGTCCCACAATCACTTACAAACGATAAGTAATTAAATGTGGACACCTACTAATCGTTACGCAGGTAACAGGATATCGATAATGGCAGGCCTGTGGAGTCGGAGCTCCAGCTCCAGAAGACGTACGACTCCGACTCTGAGTATAGAAAAATATTCAAGGTCCGAACGCATTAAAAACAGCTATTTTTAACTTGTTAATAAACAAATATTATTTTGAAATCAAGTTAGACTGTCTCAATTCTTTATCCAGATATTACGATAAAATACTAATTGAGAAATTGACATCCTGTTCACCTAGGACAACAGTCGGCAGTAGGGATTCTGTGTCGAGACGTCTCGGGACAAAAGTCCCGGGACTTTTAAGGTTTTCTGCTGTCTTAAGTCCCGGGACTTTGTTGTTAAATGTCCCGGGACTTAAAGACAGCCAAATTGTACATTTTAATTTCGAAAAAACCATTCTAACAAAATAAAATTGGATGTAAGCAATCGCTAAAATTATAATTAAATGTTCATACCTGATGTTGTTTTATTTACAAATGTTTTTCACTATTGTACAAAGTTATCAATGTCTCAATACGACAAAAAAAGGTATAAAAGCTGTATTGTGATTTGTGAAGTAACGGTCATAATTTTACCCAATTCATTGATATTTTTTCAATAGATTTACCGTTATCATCCCTTTTTAGTACATACATACATACAAATATTTAATTTTAATAAATTTATAATTTTATTGAAGAGGAAATAAAAGTCCCAAGTCCCGGAAAGTCCCGGGACTTTGACTTACTCACGTCTCGTGTCCCGGGACTTTGAAAAACCCGAGACTTCAGAATCCCTAGTCGGCAGTCATTAGTCAACTGAACCAAATATGAACTATACAAACACATTTTTTAAAACTTAAGCTCTAGCTACATTGTTATTAATTTGATAAGGGTACTCCTAAGCAGGCTTTTGCTAAAAATGCTCTCGATCTAATTTAGGTATTTTTGCTGAGATCGCCACTTCCGACTCTAAGTTTTTAGACCGAAACCCGACGTCTGCACGTGGGACACGAAGTTTCAATCGCACTGTTTATGATATCTTGTGGAAGAACCACACTCAAGGGGCCAAAGAAACGCAGTTAGCCCATCACTGACCTAGGAAGCTGTAATCTGTAAGTAAATACGGAGTTACTGCCCAAATGTAGGGTTGAGGTCAAGGCTGAGGAAATCTAAATTCAGAAAATACATTAATATTACTTTCCATTTGATTGCGGTAGTGAAAAATAAAGCTTTTTTTGTTTACCAATTGTGTTACATTAGTGATCGAGGTCCAGGTACTGAAAAAATCTCATATTAGTTACAAAATTGATCACCATTTGGCCACATAGTAACAAGTATAAATTTCCATGTAGTTTGAATTCTTTTACTTTTTAAATAGGTTTCCTGGATCCTCGATTACCACGATGAGCGCATCGTCTAGCACTTTGCAGTGACGGTTACCATTTTCAGATCGAAGCCGTTTGAGCGACGATCAATTACCTTTTTACGTGTTTGGGATATTTATTGGGCATCTCAATTGTTATAAATAAGTTTATAACAGGCATTTGCATCCTGCACCGCTTTTGTTAATCAATTAGCATCAGGTTCCTGTGCTGCTAAGCCATACATTGCTCTATACAGGGCCGGCGCTACCATACAGGCGAAATAGGCAATCGCCTAGGGCGCAAATCATTAAGGGGCGCATAAATTGAGTAATCAAATTATTTTTATATTCTAATAACAAATAATAGTTTGTACTTGTATCTGTTCGTTATAATTATGTATCGTATTCTATAGACTTCGAAACAGGTAGGTCGAGCGACTGAAAAACAAACAGTTCTCGTAAAAAACTTCTTTTGAGACACTTCCATTAGGAGGCCATATGATTCACATTGAGAGCGGACATGCATATAAAAAAATATTCCACAGTTTGTTGAAAAGGGGGCGCGCCAATAACCGTTGCCTAGGGCGCCAAATAACCTCGCGCCGGTACTGGCTCTATATATCATATTAAAACATTCTTTCAATTCTTTAGTTTTGAAATTCATAGATATCGAATGAAACTAACGTAAATAGTTGATATTTTTAAAATCGTATCCGCGTAACTACGAAGCCTCGTAAATAGAGGACCTATTACCTATTGTACAAATGCTGACCGATTTCTCTCGTACGAAAACTAAAAAAGTCAAAAAAAAGAACCAATATGACGACACTTTTCAGAGAATATTTGCACGAATAAATTTAATAAGGAAAAACTACTTTAATTAAATCAAACGCTGGAATAAAGTTCGTGTGGAGAGGCCTTCGATTCATGGATTAAAGACGGATGTTTATAATCGAACACGAAGCTACAGGCGATAAAATACTATACAACAATTTACTTCACAAAACATTCGAGGCAATGTTTATCAACATAGCTTTATTTTCTATGACAGTATGTACAATAAAGAATCACTGGACAAGTCACGTGAAAATTCATCGGAAACCTTCAGTTTTTGCATCACTCATTGAACAAAAACATTGGTCAATTGAGTGGTGATTTATTATAAACTAGGCATTGTTCAGTTTTCATACACTTGGTTAACATAATGTAGATAGCGAATTATTATGAAACGCTTAAGCATTCCACACATCAACGGAATAATTCGTGCAAATAAGATGATTCATACACTAACATATTGTCGCCGAACTGATTGATAGAAATTGGTAAATTGCACAAGTGATAAAAATATAGCAATTCTTTGATTGATAGGCCAGCATTTTTTATCGGTAATTTAAGTTAATGGAGATTTAAAGGCAGGTTATTGTCAATGTTTATTAATTTCTTACTTAATTTGTTTCAGATTGACATAAATCCATCTACATTTTGATATTATAATTAAAGATAATATATAATACCGACGCAAGAGGCTTACTACTAAAAGCTCAAATTTTTAATTTCCTGTTTACTCAGAATTATTAATTTGTGATTTACCAACATCTGTCAGTATATTATCATCATTCAGTAAAGGTAACACTTTCAAATATTCGTTTCAAAATTATCTCACTGAATACATAGACCAAAAAGATACAATGTTAGTCTAAGAATAAATGTGCGTATCTTTGTGGTACTGGTAAACAACATTTAGTCATATTATACACAAGGTTTTCGTTAGTAAATGCAGAATATAATAAACTGGGTCCACTCAATCGAATACAATTACTCAAAAGCCAGCTTTAATCTCAAGTGAAAAACCTTGGAGTTGAGTAAACTGCTTGCATATGTGCGTAAACAAAGATTTTGATAAAGTTTAAGTTACTTAATAATAATAGTGAAGGAATCATTTTATACATGGAAGAAGATGTGATGTGTAACCGTGTCATAGAAGGATATGTTGTTAGATGAGAGCAGGAGAGGCATAATGGGGCCCATACACCTAGAAACAAAGGTCCCGGGACATGATACTGAACATCTACGTAATGTCTCAAGAGCTATGTTCCAGAACATGTGCTTGAACACACGAGGGGTCACAGAAACGTCACCCGTTGAGGTTTTATTGGTCAGTGTTGCGTCCGAACGAACGTTATTTGATTTTATTGGATGCACAAAATGCGAGTAAAGTTAATTACTAATGTTTATAAGCTTTCTACAATGAAAATACATATATCAACGATAATTCCAATGTAACTTATTATTGTCTATCGTTTATTATGACAGCTGTCATAATAGGAAGACATTTCAAAGTCGAAAATAGATCTCTGAAATGACGCCCGTTGTCAACGAGTGCTGCTTAAGTATATATTCTCACAAGTAGTATTCGGTTTTTACAATTATTATTGAATGTATCCCACAAAACGTTATGGCTTTGGCATGAAGTCATGACGAAATATACTTTGACAGTTCGCCTACAGCTGCGCGCGCAACGCGCATGTTCCCCATTTCCGCGTTTGCGCTAGCGTCCAGACCGTGAACATGGGAACCTATCTCGGGTCACGTGAAATGTTCCACGATACGGCGTGAGCACGTGAATTTTGTGTTCCAGGACATGTTCTGTAACCATTTGTTCGTAGATATATGGGCACCTTAATTACTATGACATTGGTATCAAATCATTAAAATATGTCAAGAGATTGCGTAGATGTAAGGAATGCTTTACCAAAGTTTGTATTTTCTACTTTGTTGGTAATACGGTAATAATTCTTGATTTTGTAGCTATACACTGACTCGTATGTCGTATATAATGGTCGTAAAATATTATATTAACAACACTGGCCGTAATACGATAATAATCACTGGCTGACTATTAGTTACGCTACAGCACATGTGGCATGAGCCGCACATAGTCAACTTGTCAGGGCCGTGGAGTCGGAGTTGTGAATTCAGGCGAATTTGGAGTCTTTACAAATCATCGTTTTCTACTCTAAATCAATTTTTATCAATCAAAGTTTGTTTATAAATCAATATTATGTGTAGGCAGTGACGTAACTACTCAATTTAAGCCCCTATTTTTTTGTTACAAAAATAAAATTTATACTAAGAGAAGAATAACTTCGAGCTGTAAATTGTTTGGAGAATTTTTGGTTGAGGATAGTAAAAAACATATTTTTTTGCATGTACATGAGAAAAAGGCCCTCGTCATTTACTTTTAGTTCAGTATTTGTTTTTTGAAAATTTAAATACGGATATAAATTTGAGCCCTCTGTGCGTATATAAATAGTCAGTACAATTTTTTTTTTTTTTTGGTTGGTATAACTTAAATGTGAATTTTTTGTTCTTATTCATCATAAAATGATGAGGACCAGTTTCGCCCATCACGAGCATTTTTATGAAGATTTTGACAAGTGTTGATAGTGAACAAAAACATTTGTTAATCTTCGGAACTTGACAGATCAACTATAACAACAGTGAACATAGCCGCAATTATTACATTTAAGTAATACCAACCGTAAAAACCAAATACAAAAGTGATGTTGAGTATTAGCTACCCCCTTAAAATCTACAAGAGTTAGATCTTACTAAATTCAAGAATAACCCCCACTAGTATTGAAAATGCAATAAATAGATGTTATAAAATGTGAAATTTAAATCACACTCAGATGATTTTTAACCATGTGTCAACCTTCTACTGTTTTATGATTTTTTTTTGCTTAACTTTTTTCCAGGCGTGCCAATACGGAGAATAATGAAGCCCAATATTTTTTTCTGTTTTGGACTGTATTTATAGTAACATTATCTCTAAATTTATTATTAATAAGTATAGATTTGCAATTAAACACTTAAGTCTTTAGCACGTCACAAACGTGGTCAAATGGTCAACAACGTTGGCTACGATTGCCGTGCTATTTATTTCAATTCATCATTCGAGATAAGACTATCTGGTTGTGGATCAAAAGTGAAGGAAGTTAGGTATAACACGTGTTGTTGGAGGCAAGGCGACCAGATTTAGGATTTAGGATTTAAAAAAACATCATTAGAATCTAGTGCAGTATAATAATGTGTTGGTTGCTTTTTGGAAGTGATAGATGTATGTATTCTGAAATACTTTTTATACTTAACTCAATACTGCCAAATACAGACATAGTGCACTCTGGAACTAGGGTATCGACATATACGTATTTCTCTTCATGGTTTTATATTAACTCAATACATGAAAAACATCAATACAATTTGTAAAATTACACAAAAAAAATAATTAATGATTGGAATGCCTTTAGTAATCATTTTTAATTAGATTTACAGTAGGCCTATTTTTAAATAGATATCCTTACATTAGAATTAATAGTTTGCATTATAAACAGCATTGTACAGTACCAAAGCCCCCTATAGTGAAAGCCATGCTATAAAGTTGAAAACAGGTACTTTTTTCAGATGAGCGGGCCGGCGTCATAATTTTCAAAGTGATATCACATCATGAAACCATTTATTACTGTTATTTAGAAGCAAATACATATATATATTGTAATTATATATCTTTTCAATTAAATCATTTTTTAAATAAGAAAAAATCACATTTTCTAAGGTTTTTAAATAAAAATCTCTGAGAACAAAAGCAAACAAAGATGCCAAATCATTTTATTTAAATTATTTTTTTTACAATATTTCAATACAGAATATGAGGTTGGATAATTCATTAAAAAAACCAACGTCATTATTGGGATTTTAATCAATTAATATTAATCTCGAAATTTATTTGTTCACACTGGTTCGTCACTCAATCGTTCCATAAGATTTCTCAAGTCATATCAGTAATCAAAAATCAGTAAGTCAAACTAGGATAGCACAATTCACTTCATTTTTTTTTTTTATATTGTTATTGATTAAATCATCATTTACTTGGTATATTGCCATTATTATATGATAAAAGACGCAGCATGTATTTCATAATATCACAATAGGCGTCAAAATCTTATATAATATTATATGAATTCCGCTTGTTAGCTATATTTCTTACAATCATTACTTAATTTGCATATATGGCCCTTCCGATGTATCATAAATTGTAAATTAATAACACCAACGAATCACAGAATATCCATACGAGAAATCTTTCAAAAATACATGTTACATTTAACGAAAAATAAGCTCATAAATTGGAATTTAGAGTTGATCTACGTATAACCGCCATACAATTTGTTAGTAAAGGCAGGGATTCGACGGCCCGCTCAGAATTTGCTGATTTTCTACAGCACTGCTTGGAACTTAAGACTGCTATGACAGTACACATATTATAAGGAATATTCTGATTGGATTCCAATATTATTTAATTTGTCGTGTGACCCTATAAGTCTTAAAAAAATCAATCTGGCCTGTTTCTCAAAAAATTTGGTGACCCCTGGGTTAAACAAACACAGTTTTATTTGATTCAATTTTTTTCCAATAGCAGTTTTATTAGATTGTCTTTAAGTATTGTCAAAACAGTTAAAAACTGATTACCTGTGAGTCTTAAATACTCTTCGAACACAAACATATAAATATTTTTTTGGTATATTTAATAAATCAACCATCAATCCGTCCTGTCACAAATACTAATGCGCCACATCCAAGAATGCCAATAAAAACTACAACATGAAGCGTCGTCAGTAGCACTTGGCATTAAGTAATGCTGTTTGCAGCCAACGGCGTTGAATGTAGACCGAGGCCTAAACGTTAAAATATAAAAATCAGTACTGGGAAGGTATCAAAATAAAAATGGGCGCAGATATAAATCGACCTTTTGGTGCTTAGATCATTACAGTTCTTATAGATTTCCAGCCCTTACTATTGAAACAATGGAGTATTGGTAATTTTTTTTATAATGAATAAAAGATACATTTATTTCAAATTTGTTTATTGATTACTGAAACACAATAGAATTATGTTAAACGACTTTGACATTAACAATTCAAATCATCAAATTTGGTACAGATGAGACAATACTGATACATATTTGAATTTGATTTCATAGCTGTTTTATATACACATTCAGAAGGTTCGGTTAGTATAAACTGCATAAGTACAATTTTCTAAAAAAAAATATTTACCATTAAGTATAAGAAAAAATATATAATGCATTTTTTTATCAATTAATGTAGCTGAAAAAAACATGAATAATTAGAAAATATGTGACATAAAAAAAAAACTTAACACTTTTAATTGATATAAATCAATATGTTATTTTGTAATAAATTATATTATGCAGACATTTTTAATTAACCATCAGCCGACATTTCAAAATTGTGTTTGGAAATTAATTCAATTAGATTTCAATAGACAGAAAGGATTTGCGATTAAGTTATTTTATGGAAGTATATTTGAAGAACTTATAGCCATTATGGCAGTAAACGTAAC
Source organism: Himalopsyche anomala (assembly GCA_031772345.1). Classification (NCBI taxonomy): domain Eukaryota; kingdom Metazoa; phylum Arthropoda; class Insecta; order Trichoptera; family Rhyacophilidae; genus Himalopsyche; species Himalopsyche anomala. The sequence continues at coordinate 3,445,498 of CM062836.1, read as the reverse complement.
CCTGAAGCAAATATTGGATTTTGAATTAACTTCACTTATTTTTGCATTTTTCTTTTGACAGGTGTGTTCATATGTCATTTGTTTGTTATGTCAGCTGATATTGAAAAAAAAACATCACATACCAGTATAAATAACTAAAAAATTAAGTGATATGAACCAATTGATTTTTAAATAAAATAGATAAGGTGACGAAAAACATGATTACCTATCAAATATAGCAATTGATTATTTTGTATTTTAAAGGAAAACTATCTTTCAGTTTTCGAATTTTCTCAAAAAAATATTTAAGTGAATAATCTGCGTGTATGTTACAAAAGACTTTGCTAATTGATAAATGGTGGAATATAGAGACACATATCTTTAGAAATTTCAACTGAAAAACATTTAAGTAAGGTTACACAGAATTGATGTAATTATAATACACAAAAGTGACATCTCTATATCTCACCTTAAGGCTTTCTTATACATATATTATTACACTACAGAAATTTATTTTTCTAATGACATTTACGAAGAAATACGATAAATTAAAAATGAGTTAGTACATTATACAAGTCAAACATTATAATTATTCCTTATATGCGCATATTTAAGTGTAATGCAAAAATAAAAGCAATATTTTTTGATAAATATTATATTTACAGTTCAATAGAAAAAAAAATAAAGGATATTTTGGAAAAATTAGGCAGTTATTGATTAAAAATTAATTTTTAATAAATCAGAAAATTGATAACTTTGTTATTCTGCTGATTGAACATGTGGAATAAAAAATGTATCAATTTAATATTGAAAATAAAAGAAGTAAAGCACAGTTCACTTTAATCTGTACAAGCCTCTGTGAACATAATGTAGTTTAAATGGGATTTATATCTTGTGAAGATTGTCACTAGCGTTTTCAATCTTCCCTATAGCGTGAGATACAATTGTTAATAACATAAAGCAGCCAAAATTACATCAAATTATAACAAAATAAAATTTTAGAACAGTAATTTTTCTTGATTGTAACAAATGCATGTTATTTTTTTGCAAGGTGATATAAACAACAGTGGAAACAGAATTTATCCGAATCAATGATAAAAGTAGCTATAATGTTAATTGATAGTATAAAGATAAAAATAATAAAAGCATTTGGAAACCAACATCAACATAAATCTAAAATTAATTTTATTATCATTTTATTATCGTACCTAAATGATATATCATACTTAAAGAGTGATGTGATGTCGTGGTCACGGTGTTAATAAGTCGAATGATTATCATGTCTGTAGTATAATTAGGTATTTAAAAATAAGTGATGTAAATAAATGTTTAGAATTTGTCAAGCAAATTTATTTTATTCACTTTGATATCTAACTAATGAAAGATAAAAAAACAAAATGGTGGAAGCTGTCACACAACTGGAGACAATTTGGATAAAGGCAAATACCCGAATAAGATTGAGATAAAGATAATAATGTCAATATAATTATGAAAAATCATTGGTCTTATTCTCGCCATTTTAACCTTTTTCTTCTGACATACTGTAAGCATAAGATTGAAGATTTTTTAATGTAAATCAATGTTTTATGAAGGTCACCACATCATCTACAAATGTGACATTACACTTTGGTGTTATACATAAATCTACCTGTAAGAGATGTAATTATAACATTTATTATTTAATGTAAGTTAACATATTACTAATAATCATATATTTGGCCTCTGTTTTAACATCAGTTTTAATAACTAAGTAATGATGAGAAATGTAATTAAGTAATTTTAAAATAATATTAAATACAATAACTTCATTATTTTTACAGATGGCTGCTTTGTACAATTTATATCAAAATGGTGTTAAAAATACTCTAAGGACATTTACTCCACAACAACAACAAACAATAAAAAATAAATAATCATTAATTATTTACCCAATAATGATATTATTATTAAAAATATTTATTACAAATATCAATTAATTATGTGAGAAAGTTCTTCTCAAAAGTAATGTATCATGGATATTTTATTAAAATAGTAATTGTTCGATTTCACCTCCTGTTTGTAAAAGCAATGGATAATTTAATTTAATTTTCATAAATTAAAATTATTAATCAATGATCTTACTTATGCAAATAAAAACTAAGAACATGTAAGAATATCATTGATCACATATTTTCATTTCAGGTAATGTGAGAAAAGTATTATATTATGACTCATAAAAGTTTTAAAATACACAGCAATTAAATTCTTCTTCAGCAATACGCAAAAGCAAGAGTTTTATTAAATACATTATTCCTGCATACTTTTGACGGTTTGTGTACTATTCTTTTGCTATATTCACATCACTTTTACTGTTTTATTTATGTTTGGAACATTAAGACGGTTCAAACCATGTGAAAATGTTGTTAAAAGTGACATGTAACAAGACAAAACAGATACTACTCTACTCAGTAATTATGACTGTTAAAATAATTAAAATTGATTATTATGACAGCGGCCATTATCGAATAATGGAGGCATAGTAGTGAAAAATATTTCGTATTTCGCATAATTTATCATTGTTTTTCGTATTAATGTTTGATTTTAACGCGATTATTAAGCCCTCAAAAAATAATTTTAAATCGTGGCATTGTTTTTAGTTTAGTTTGTGAAGTTTTTCGCCGAAATAATCCATGACTAGCTTTAACACAGAAATACCGAATTTGGATTTGAAATTTTCTGTGGAAAAACATAACTAATAAACGTTCTTTTCTTTCCTATATCAAATAGAGTATGACATCGAAACAGACCACATTTGTGCAAGCATTTCCTGCTGCTCCTACAAGTTATTGCATACTACTAAAGATGTAACATAATGCGTATTGCCAAATTTCATTTCAGTTACCATATGTCATTATATTATATTACAACAGATATAATATAATTTAATACTTAGGAAGTGAAAAAAATGCTGTAAAATTTATGATTATTTGACATACTTATTGACAAAAGTGCAATGATGTCATGTTTATTACATATGTCATGTAAAGGTGGACATTTATCTATTAAATTTGAAATTCGTGTAAAATATATGTATGTTCTCACATGACCAAACTAACGCTGATTTAATTGTTACACACTGACGATAAATCTAAAACAATTCACAGCAGACTGCCAATTGAATAAATATCATTTAATTGTTCAATTTCACTTGTTTCTTTATTCCACACCATTATAAAAAACTAGTTAAAAATCCGATTTATAAAAAGTTCATTTACCACTTTTTTGTTGTAATTAATCATCTCGCATAAAGAATCAGAATTACACAAAAAAATCTCAAGCGGCCCCATCCCTTCGTTCCCTCTCCAGCTCCTTCTTGTGCTTGTACCTCTTTCTGCCGATGATTATCGCAAGAATGACAATTACTAGGACGAGAACTCCGAGACCAATCCAGACGTACAGTAGTGAAGAAGAAGCTTGAACGATTGGCTCCTCACCTTCTTTTGTTGTCAAATCACTAGATGATGCAGCAGCACTACCTTCGGTACCTTCGCTACCTTTGGCAACAAGATAAGGATTGTTTTCATAGTTATCAGTCGGCTCGTCGATTGTTTGAACGGCTTCCAATACTGCTTTAGATCCTTTTTCAATATTCTTAGACACCTCAACTTCTTTATTGATTTCTTCTTCATCAGCGGCATCTTCTATTTCTTCTTTTTCTTCTGTATCTTCTTCTGGTTCTTCTTCGGGCAAGTCGACCTCCTCGTCATATTTGTGTTCGGCATTGGGCTCCTCTAATTCAGCAGTCAAGAAGTCAGCTAGTGGCTGATAATAACCAAGGATAGCCTCCGCATTGATGTCATCGATTTGTAGAGATTTGGAAATTAGTTTTGGCCACTCTTGGGCGAATCCTTTTCCCATTAAGTTTCTGCAAATAACAATAATATGTTCAGTGATTTGTAATCTCTCAATAAATTAATCGATAACCCTTTATCTGCACATTATGTGAGATTTACGTTATAGGCTTTCAATAATCACAGACGTCTGTTTATTTTAATATGCTTAAGTACATACAGAAAAAGTTTTCTTACTTGAGTTTCATAGAATCCTCTCCGATGTGTCTCACAAAGTCATCAGATTGATCATACACTTCTGAAGTGAGGACGTCCAGGATTTGATACTTCAATATTCCTCCGAGGAATTTTCTGAAAGCATATTTCATAATAAAATAATTTATAAAATTGTGATACTACTGGTAAAGGTGTTTTTTGAAATAGCAACACTTTTTTGATGATTTTCAACAATTGATTGACATTCTATGTATGTATGAATGAATTTTTTAACAAACATTAGAGTTGTGTAAAATTTATATGAAATTATTTACACCTACATATGTGTAAATAGTTTCGTATAAATTTGTTTTTTTATTTTCATAATTTGTGAATACTTGGGGAAAAATTCTATTTTAATCAGTATCTTTTTAACATAACCTCATTTTATATGTTTTGATTTGTAAATCTGTTAATTATCCTTTTAAAAACAATAAAATTATTTCTTGAAGTGTAAATGTTCTTACGCAATATAGGGTTTGTTGGAAACAATATTATAATCTCCGAGGTAATCTTTGTCGGATGGAGATACTTTAGAAATGTTGCGTCGTTCGTAGGCCCAAGATGAACCAACATTTATTGGTTTGTTTCCTTCCAAAAGCTTCAGTCGCCATTTGTCTGCGGAGTAGTAGTATGCAAGCCTGCAAAATAGTAAATTAAGTCAAATGAATTCATTCGATGGATTCAACAGTTACTTTGTGGAATTTCATTTTGTACCTAAAATAAAATTTGATAACTTTGTTAATCCACTTTTTATAGCTTGAAATTTTTGGAAATCAATAAAGTCATTAATAGAAATGAAACATTAGTAAATAACATTTTGAATAAGATATGTGGATTACCATTGATACATTAATTTTCATTGGAATTTATCATATCTAATGTTAGTAGTTAATTAATACTAACTACTATTAATGTTTGTGTCTTACCTCTTCCTTGCATTCAGTAGAAAAGGACAAAACCCCAACTTTTATTTTGTAATTTATAACTTAAGAATTACAATCAATTTTTAGTTTAACCTTGCAACGTTATACCTGATGATGCTTCTCAAAGAAGTGAAATACATATGGAGGTATCTCTACAGAAATTTTTCTACAAGAACTGTTCGTTACTCAAGTCACTCTACCTCTTTTTTTCAGAGAGAGTAGTAGGGATAGAAAGATAAGGACAGGACGGTACTAGTGGTTAACTTATCCTCTCGGCCCAGTTATTAAAGGATTAGAAAAGGTGGGAGAGAATTTCTTGACATCAAAAACACCCATGTCTTCAAACAAAAATCGATCATAAAAATACTGTTTGTACTGGGACTCGAACCCTTGACATCCGGCATAGAAGCACACAACACTAATCACTGTGCCATAAGACCCGGCTGTAAAAAATAAGTAATATTAAATACTGTTATCATTTTACCTTGGTAGATCTCTAAGTGCTGAAGCAAGCTGCAAAGCAATCCTGCCTGTAAATTCATACTGCTGCGATTGTGAAACTTTAATTGGTAGAACTCCTTCAATGCTCAGCTGATATGGAGTAATAGCTAGAAGTGACCCTAGTTCCGAAAGCGCCTCATCCAAAGCTGTTTATGAACAAATTATTTTGTAAGTAGTAGTATAGTAGTAAGTGTAGTAAGATTGAAACAATCAAACAAATGTTCGAGCCTTTTATTCTTAAATTGGGGTGTCAATCCATAGGATCAAATTCCAGTATGGACACTTCCATGTCTCAGCATGTACACCCCATCCTTCTACTGAAAAAGTGAAGTTGAGCAACTGCTGACATAAAAAAGGCATTTAATTTGATTCTTCGATAAAAATATTATTTATTTAATTACTAAAAAGAATCATAATCATCATCATAATGGATAGACCTTATAATTTGTAGTGTTCAAACAAGTTATGAAATAAATAAAAAGGCATGTGTTTGAAATCGATTATTAACACAAACTTGTTTCACGGCTTAATTATTTTTAATGCTAAATAAATAAAAAATCTAAAAATGAAAACCAATCTTGGGCTTAAAACAAATTTATCGAAAAATAATTGGCATTGACATAAAGGCATGACAGAAAAGCTTCAACAGACATCATCAGTCCAGTGCAATAATTTCCAAAAATAGTAATCATTGAATGTTCTGCATTAAGGGTGAGTTAAACTGTCGACAGCGACATCTATATTTAAGAAAAATGGTTAAAAAACTTCTTTACAAATATTTGCCTCTAGCTTAATAGAAATTGAAACATCCTAGTTGATTAAGACATTCATTGCTATTCTATTTCACTAACGGTTAACAGCAGTGCTTCCTAATCTAGGGTCTGCGAAAATTTTCAGTAGAAATTACAAAATTTTATTTTCTTTGAGATAAAATATAAACATGTGAAATAAAAAATATTTGGGCTTAAATTTAAGATTAACTTGTCAGTACCTGAAAATCGATTAGCCTCTCTGATGGCATAAGAATTGGATCTCAATAGTGCTTTAATCTGGGAATGCATAGCGGTCATCGCAACATCGTGGGCATTCAACAAATTCGGCAGGCTGATTTCATCACATGTGTAGACTTTGGTATCACCATTTCGGCAGCCGTTTACGAGTTTCGCCGGGCATGTTTTATTAAAAACAGAATCGCTCCAGAACGAGTCTTTCAATTGTTCTAAGCCCAGTCTCAACATCATATCGCTGGCTTGCATAAAAGCATTTTTGCCACCGAGTTGCTAAATATAAAAACAGCAAAATATATGAAAAAAAACAGTTACATATTATATGAAATTAATTTGATGACGAAAAAGATACTACTAACGTCCATTAAATCAATGGCTACTTTGTGGAAATTCATTTTTAATTTAAAATCAAAATTTGAAAATATCGTTATTTAAAATATATGTATTACATGTATCGCCTATTTGAGATGCATTCAGCACCAGCACCAGTTTGAAGTTGGGGCGAAACACGTGTCACAATTAGTAGCACAATCAGTGGATTAACGAAGATATTAAATTTATTTTATATGTTACTACAAATTATCGATAGATGTCAGTCAGTAAATGATGTGTATATATTATGTTAATTTTATTTTCAGAAGTATTGTTAGTCTTTTATGTTTCAATATACAATGAAGGAAATTTAATTATCAATCATACCTTATCCTTCATGTTTTTGTTTATCTCTTCGTAAATGTGCTGGGTAGGCAAAGCAATATCAATAATGTTTGACCAATCTTCTCCAAAAATGGAACCTGCAATTTTCAAATATTATAAAATATATATTGAATTATAACATTGAGAATAGGTTATGATTGAAATCATCAGTAATTATGAAGACTGGTTTAAATCAACGAGAATAAAAAAGAATATTGTTGTTTTAAAAGGTAAATGAGGTTAAATTGTTTTGTTAAAATGTTTCATTTTTTCATTTTACAAAACATTAAGATATAGTTTTTTTTAAATAAGTGTGTGCCTAGCAAGTGAATGTTTGTTTTCATATAATGTCAAATACATTTTCAATAATCCTTAAATAGATTTTTTACAAAAGGGAACCAACTGCAATACTGTAGCATAGAGATATTGAGCTTCAAAGTTTTGACATCTTTTTAGATACTTTGTGTTAATGTTGTGAATGTGCATGGTTCTGTTATAATGTCATCCATGCTTCACATCACTTGTTAATTAAGCTTAATGGATATTTTGTACTTGGTTTCTTTTTAAAGCAAAAAATATGTTTTTTACAGTATTTCCTCGATTAGCAAAAGCAAATGCAAATAAAACAAAAAACTAGGCTGAATTTCAGTTTGATCTGTTCATTAAAATAAAATTTGAAAATTTTTGGACTAGTTGCCATTGACTAAAAAATACTTAAAATAATTAACAAATAGATGACATGTTATTGAACAACTAAACCATAATGTCCATTATTAAAAAAAATATCCGTACCCAACAAATAAGATGGAATAGTGCCATCTTCTCTTATTAAGATGCCACTCTTTGTAAGTTTCATAACAATATACTTCTGCAGGTTTTCGTACAGGGGCTCCAACTCTTCCCAAATCTCTTCAGATTTTTTGAAGGCATCTGGATATTCAGCAAGCATTTCCCAGTATTCCTCCACATTGTCATGACCTGGAACAAGAAGCACGTTTGATATCAATATTTCATTTTATGTCAATGATTTATTGAGAAATTATTATTAAAACCTTATATTTTATCTAGAACAGCGTTTCTTAAAATTATTGAAGTAATCGCTCCGTTTACTACAGTAAAATTATTCAGCAGTCAATGCCTTCATTATCATTAGAAAAAGCATGCTAACACATAGTAAAAAACAGAAGTAAAAACAATATGGAATTTAAAATATTTAATACAATTTTGTCAACAATGACTCTGTTTTATTGGCATTGAAAAATTAACCCTTTTAGTTTTAGAACACCAGTTTATAAGTGTAATTCTATGATGGATCAACACTCTGGGGCTGAAAGGGTAAATATTAAAATGATATTATAGATAGATAGACTCCAAAATTAACAATGATTGATTGCATAATATTTAAAAACATAATTGTCCATTGGGAAGTCGGTAACTCTGCAAGCAACAACAAGGAAATAAAAACCCTTCAACCATAATTTTCATAACGCCCATTATCTGTAATTTACGGTTCTATGAAAAACACTGTTATAAAGCTTAAATAACTTTGGTCAGTTAATTGAAAATAGGTATTCTCATGTTATGAATAGTATGATAAAGCGCTCACTCAGCGCAATTGGATATGTATATTTACTTTACATCAATGCTTACCATTTGCAAGTGAAGAGTTCCTCAAAAGTGGAAGAATTCTGGTGGCAAATGTATTTTCGTTCAATAATATCTTTTCCCAAGATGCTTTGGCAGATGCTAATAGTACTGGGTCTCTGGATTTTGCGAGAACATCAAGATACTCTGAAAAAAGATTAATATTGTGAAATGTATTATCTATCATAAAAAAATTAATAAAAATAATAGTCTTATAAATCACTTTAAGGGTGTTTGTTCACAGTCCACAGTCAATACTTGGTGGAAATTATATTTTCAAATTGTTAGCCATTTACAGCTATGCTGATTAAAATAGGATATATGTATGCTTAAATTACTTTGATCATGTTAGCAAACATATAATTAAATAACTAAAAAAATGGACTTATACTAATTACTCATCTCATACATAAGGGCATGTTTGTAAATAAAAATATTCAGTTTATTGATTGAATTGGTATTGACTTCGTGTTATTCTAGAAAATGTGACATAGATGGAATTATTCAATGTCACATTTTCTAGCATAACACAAACACAATTTATTAAATTTATAACATACTTTTCAATATACGTTAGGACTTTAAAGTAGATGAGAATTAATATTGTGCATATCATCTAAAGGCAGTATATATATCAGAGGTATATTATATAATAGTTCTGACGATAGCGTGAAACCGTAATAGTAAAGTTATCAATCAAATAAAAAATGATGTGGAACTAAATACAGTGTTACAACAACTCTCAGTATAAATAAATTGACTTTTACCGGCTGTTGAGCAATTCTGAGGAGGTTGGGATCGGCAGTCAATGCTGTTTGTTGTATCCATTACATGTGCTGCAGTCTCCGAATATGATACAAGCTGTAAATTTAAAGATGGATTTTCATTTATCAAAATTAAATTATAATATTTATATGATACTCCTGTTCTTCAGAATATCTTCAGCACTCGTGTCAAAGTACCACACTTCTACAGTTTACTTTCCCGTTAACGTAGTGAGCATCTATTAACAATATCCAAATTGAACCTAAGAAAGATAATTTTTGTCAACTTGTGATCGAATTTGATATTCTATAAATTTGAATTTATAGCATTGTCACAATCTTTTAAACTAAAATATTCATATTTTTATGCAACTTATAAAAATCTATCTAATCTGTAAATAAATAGGGTATAAGATGTACCGAAAATAGTATTATTATAAAAAGTAACTTCTCTAACGAAGTCAATTTGAACGACCTTTGACATATGTATATTATTGATACATAAGAAAATAGTGTTCATTGTTTGGAAAACTATATCTAACATTGTAATATATAATTTTTATGTTTACAAAAAACAGTTATATTGCATTTTTCTCAGACAGTGTTTTGTATGGATTTTTGCTCTGCTACATTACCACATTCAATAGCATATAGATTATAAAGTGAGTGTACTTACACTGTTCCATTCATCAGTTCCAAGAAGAGTATCCCCTGACTTTGAAAGAAGCTCCATCCGCCTCTTCAAGTTGTTTTCCTGGTCATCATCATTTACTGATGTCGAGATTTCGTTTGCTTGAGTCTTAGCAAAGTCACCGTATGTTTTATCCGTATCCAACTGAAAACAAAAAGAATAATGGTGGTAAGCATTTGGGTAAAAAAACTTGCTTTAATAATTAATCAATACTAAAGAAAAGTGTGGCTTAATAACTTTGATATAAAAAAAACTACATATGCCTGGTTTAGATATAAAATTATTTTATATTTATTAAAAATATAATTATAAAGAAAACTAATGACATCACAAACAAAAAAATTTAGGGGGAGATGTGAGTATTTGTGAAATATTTAATTAGGTTTGTGTATAAATTAATCTTCCTGACTTTTGTAAAAATTATCTTGCGACTAATCAGTAAATTTATGTTTATACATAAATTCTAATTAATATGTAACATTATAAAAATTGTGAGTTTTAAAAATAATAAATATAATATACATAATATGAGATTCAATTATTAGTATTTTCATAAAAACCTTTTTATCAGAAAAATAATTGACATTTAATACACATACTATAATCAACAATCATCAGACACGAATATAAGAATATAAAATCGTATAATATATGGCCCCATTGGAGGCGAAGTGAGCCAAGTGATATTTTAGAAAAAAAAAAGTTAGACGCATTGTAATATTCTATGTCTTAAAGTATCATAAAAGTCAATTATTCTCAGTTAATACACATTGCAATAGTGTTGTTTACGTAAAATAAAAATATTCAATCCACCAATATACCAAATAAAGACGCGATCGTACTTCAAGGTTCAAGAAAAAAGTTTTACCATTTTACTAGTTGGCTCACTTCACCTCTCAAGGGCCCATATGCAGGTCGATTGTACCGTACTATCCCTTTTTAACAGGGCGTATGTCCTATACATAAACGTTTGTGTACATGTAAAATACATTGAAATGTAATTTAATTACTAAAGAGTGGTTCAAAATTAATGTCAAATAAATAAGAACACTTTTCTATGGAAAGCAGTAAATTCCGATTTTCTTTAATTTCGGCATTGTAGGTCTGACGTCTCAGGAATTTTCAGCTCACTTCAATGAAAAAAGAAATAAACAAGTTGAATTTTCCGCAAAAGAAAAGAGAATGGATACCATTGTTGCGGAGCGAAACGAGTGCAGACGCGGACTGGCAATAAATCTTATTTGATGGCCCTTTGTTTTTTTGACGTTTATTATTTTAATAAAGATTTTAATCGAGCTCGTTGGGCTTTATTTTTTAATAAAGACTAAAAAGCAATTCATTAAAAAAAGTTTTAAGAATTTTATTTTATTAAGAAAAAGAAGTATTCATAGTATTGTTTCAAATTGTAAATTTTTAATCACGACATAGCATTTTAACGCGTCAATTTTTCAATCGATTTATGTTACTGTGGTCGAAGTTTATGATTCCTGCTTTGTTTATGTTTCCGTCTACCAACCCAATCCTAAAAACGAAATTGATGCATAGTAATTATCTTACATTCTCCGAAAAAGACAAAGAAGATTCCACGTGTTTCAAATTGGAAGCGAAATCTAATTACACATGTATATATTTTTTTTAAATCTGTATAATATACTGTCGTTTATTTTCTACAAGCACGTATCTAATTATTTGTCAGTTTTGAGTTGTTAGTGTAATGAATTTAAATTCATTTTAAATCGTATCCAAAAAAATATATTTCATGATTTATTTAACCTAATACAAAAATGATGAAAACGTATTTGCTTCCTTCCTTATAAACGGCCTCAAAGATATTGAAGACAAAATCATTACAGAGGTGTTGAAGTACATTAATGAATCTGGTGGAAACTTGTACTTTTTGAGGTAAGGGGTTGTAGAAAATTACTGACGTTACGGCCCTGTTCAAAGGTGGCGCAATATATATACGTATTATTTTATATACTAGAAGTACCTTCACTTGTTGGTAATTTTTCTTTTCAGTGAGCTCTTTCTGTACAAAAATTAGGTCTTTTTACTTATTGCGTCTGTCAGTTTAACAAAGGCCAGCGGTTCTGAACTCTGTTGAAAATTAAAATCTACTGAATTAGCATTACGTATAAATATTATACTACACTAATAAAAACAGTATGGAAAAAAGGATTTCGTGTGTACCTCGTACGTAACTATAATTTGCTTCTATATACATATTACATTCAACAACTGAATTGTATTTCTAAGGTGAGTGAAAACTGATTATTTGTTTTTCTTTTCGTATTTTAATTTATTTACTGTATTTTAGCACGTGTCTGTGATATAACGTGTATTCGCGGATGTGTGTTGTGCGTTATAGACAGATAAATAAATCAACACTTACATCATACATACACATATGAGTGGGTTCTGAAACAATGTCGGTAGTTTTCATGTTTTTTCGAAAACGAGTTTGCTATGTAACCGTGTTAAGTTGGCTCTTTCGTAAATAGTAAGTAAATTTAAAAAATATAAGAATCTTACCCAGTGGTGGAGAACCTGCGGTCTTTTGGCTACTCTGATGCGGCCTTTTGACTTTGATCGAAATATTATACGCAAGCGTTTGAAAAAAGAGCGTATTTTATGGCCGAGAGTCGAAAAAAAAGAGGAGGGGTGTCAACGTTTTCTTTACTGCGGTCTTATGTTGAATCAGATAAATGAATGTGGCCTTTACAAATGAAAGGTTACCCCCCCCTGATTAAACGTGTAATGTTTGCAGAATTAAAATCGAGTTTGTAACAGAAGCGTTTCTGTAGAATAGATTCTTTATAACAAACACGGCAGTTATTTAACGGATTTCACAAAACAAAGAAAATTATATTTGAATAGCAAGATAATAAATACGAATAAGAATATTTTATTACTTTTTTCAGACATTTACGTAGAAAAAAGAAAAACTTTTTAATTGATTTTCCAAAATTTAAAGATTATGAAAACTATCGCTTATGTTTATCGAGCTTTTATCGACTGGTTAATATCTCATTATAATCTTCAATTGGGAACCATTTTCAAGACGGAAAAAACTTAATAATTGAACCGTCAAGCGAAATTTCACAATTATAAAAATACACGTTATTTTTTTTAACTAAAAAAAGATTTTTCAAATCAATTTTTTAATTCGAGTTCTAAGAATAACAAGGGTTTAAAAACAATACACTAAGGTATACAATGTGATTTTAACGTTATAATATTACTTCAAGATATACCCAACCGTATCTTGTAAATAGTTATATGATGTACGAGATAAAGCTTTGTTTTACTATTTAATATAATTATGGCATTGCTAAAACCGAACATTATTGTAGTTAGGCCCCTGTGATCCCAAGCCCCTGAATATTTGAGGTACCCTTAGGTTGAGATTCAAGGTACATACATACATGCATAGGTTTGTATTTTATACTCCGGTAAAATATTAAAGTCGCGCAGTTGTCCTGATTATAAGTGAAAAAGGAAAACAAAACCTTCGTTTTGCGCTGGTGCGAGAGGGTATGGCTTCCCCCGCATTCTCTATTATTCTATTGTTCGAATGGGTGAATGCATTTTCCGTTCGGTAGGGTGGAAAGCGGAACTGTGTAAATTTTTAAAGCATAACCGAGTCCAATGTTGACTACCTCTGATAAATTGAACAAACAGTGAAACACTGGTGAGCTTTGTGGAAACGTGATAAAATTCAGAATGTAAATTTTTAAACGTAACCGAACTTGTTTGGGCACGTGCAGTAATACAACGATAACCTGCTGATTATCCATACAATGAAATGTAGAGAAACAATTGTTAGCCATTTCGAAAGGCGAGAAAGACGGAATGGTTAAGTTATCAAATAATTTTATACACTATTCTTTTTTTACACGATTTCCAGACACACAAAAACACAGAAGCGGATAACGGATTTTCAAATAAAAAAAAATCAATGACATAAAACAGTAATAAGAAACAAAAGGCTTTATTATATTCTAACACATTTGACGTGTCGGAAATTTATAATCATGAAAAAAAAATGTCCAGTCCGTCATAAAAGTCCCCGTACACGTGATGAATAGTATTACTTTTTTTATAATTTACTTATTGGGTCTTCATTATTAACTTTTTACACGATTTTCTATACCGCAATGTTGTTATTGTTTTCAAATAAAACGGTTTTTTAAATTCAGGAAACCAATCATTAATTTTACTTTAAATTATACCCCTTTTTACACGGGTTTTTGTGGAACATATCTACCGTGAAAAAAGGGAGTTAAGTGTATTATATAAATCTATCTTTTAGTTGTATTTTTGTCTCAAGGTTTCTTGGCTGCCGAAAAGTTGACATGACAGTTGACATACATAATCATTTTTAAAATAACATTGCAAACAAAATTTTCTCATATTAATGAATATTCATGCTCTGTCATTTTTTGGTTGATAATGCAATTTAAATGTCGGTTATATCTACATTTATGATTTTAAATGGCAAATGAAATATAGTGTATATTTTTATGTATTATCTTGTTTTTATCTATACGTCGCGTTACAATGAATTCTCACACGCGGATTCGATCACAATACCTTGCAAATACCAGTGTGATACTTTGTTGACACGTGATATATGCAGCTACTTCGTTTTGATAAAGTGCTCTTTTATTGTTAGATAAGCAATAGAATGAGTAAATCGCGCTACAGCTGTGAAACTGTCGCAGCTTAAAAACACAAATTTAAATAAAGGTTAAAAAAAACCGAGAAAAGAATTCAAATGCAATACCCCTTAAAACATGTATTCATATCATACCTAAACATATTAAATCTGATAACAAAATGTATATAATTCATTTATCACACATTAGTTATTATTTAAACGACGTTTAAACAATTTAAATTTGAAAAATTACCATCAATTGAATAAATGCTAGTATGACCATCATGCCAGTCTCGATCTATAGTGGTTATTGGCCTTTCGATCTACCCCAAATGGACAAATTTTTGTATTGATATTTTATTAGATCTGTATTAAGAAGCATATAGCCTACTAATGGAGAATGAATGAAATTTTCCACGAGAACTGTTTGTTACTTAGTCGCTCAATTTCTCCCTTTTGAAGAGAGTAGTAGGGATAAAATGATAGGACAGAACCAGAGGTTAACTAATCGCTATTGCTACGCCCAGTTATTAAGAGATCTGAAGAGTAGGAGAAATTTTGAAGACATCTTAACCACACATACCTTCGAACAGAGATCGATAAATCGATGACATGCTGTTCGTACTGGGTCTTGAACCCGTGAGTTCCGTAATGAAAGCCAACGACGTTGACCGCTGCGCCATGGTTCTAAGAACGGCGAGTATTAGCGTGCTACTAATTATTGTCTATCAACAGCCTTTTTTGATAAGCCCAAAAAAAAATAAGTGTCTGACTTTCAACCAGTTAATGTAAAAAAAACTTCTCTTGGTGTACTGCATTAAAACTCCACGAAAGTTTGAAAGAAAATGGTGGAGACATGAAGGAATACTAAGTAGTTTGGACTCTGTGTAATATGGAACACTCTGGCGATAAAAAAAAATATCCATCTTTCACCCATCACAGAATCACAAAATCAATTATCATATAATATACTGTATTTAATGTTAATGGAATTTTCTCTCCCACTGAATAAATAAATGACTTCGTGTACTTAAAATAGGCTACAGTTATTTTTTAATACAAGACAATTCGAAAACGGGTGATATAATTTATTCCGTGAATGATTTTCATTTTTAGATATTAAATATGATTTTGAATCTAATTCCGAGAAATCAAGAACATCTCGAAATTGTTTTCCGGAAATAAACGCTTTTGTTTTGATTAAATAACTTGAGTTGCAGTAGTACTGAGAATTGGTAGCGATATTATTGCGCAAGCTTATCCCCCTGAAAGAGGAAGTTCGTGGAATGTTGATAGCCCCCCTTCAATAAAGATTGATGAATAGAAAAAAGAAAGATTACAAATTGAAATACATTACCCTATTTGTTATTTTTAATACAATGCAGACAATAAGGCAGCGATCGGCAATATTTTGTTAAAGATAACGGTCGTTTAAAAAAGACAAATATACGATATCAATTTCGTAGACAACAAAAACATTGTAAGTTCTTTTATTTTTGGCAACGAATTGTGTTTTAGTATGGTGTTCAAAAATGATAGCACTTTCTTCTTTTGAAAATTATGTCAAATGACAGCTGATGCCAAAACGCCAAACAAAAAATGTATATCTATGTTCATATATGTACATATTTATTTGATTAAAATTAAACATATATTTTCTGGGATATAATAACCAAGCAAATATTATTGTATCACAAATCAATATGTATTTCGGTAAGGCATAATTAATAAACGTTTAAAAACAGTTTTTATGTTTCCAATATTTTTTTTCAATAAACCACAAATCTTACATTATAATTTTTTTATTGAAACAAATAGTTAATTCTAATACATATCCGTTTAGAATGTTAAGACCCTTAGACCAGCCATACTCATTTTTTTTCCTCCGGGCCCCATTCCGATTTTTGTTTCTCTACGTGGGCCGCAACACATTTATAGTAAACTGTATATATTATATAACACATACTATTCTGCATACATATGTATGTATTATGATGCCGAAATAAAACTATTTTATTTTATGTACATATATACATATGTATACAGTATACAGTGTAACAATGAACAACAAATAAAATATAATTATTTTGGGCCGCACATAAGAGCTGATTGGGCCGCAGGTTGAGTATGGCTACCTTAGATGAATCTGAAGCTGGCGTGTTATCGAAATTTCTATCTACAATATTTTACAATTTATGTTAACTTATATTTTTTAGCCTTGTTTTAATAAATAATGCTGGAATAAATCAGAAACATATAATTCTTGGGATATATTGATTATATTGTCATCTGGCTCTTATTTAAAAAAAAAACTTTACTACCTTGTTTATATGAAGATGTCTTCATAAACCCTTCAAGGACGACTCTAATATTATAGCGTAATAAATAATCGTCTACAAAGTCTATATTTCATGAAGTTTGAGTCAAGTTTTACCCTTAACAAATTAATTTAAATGGAGAAGTAGACTTTGGGATCAGTGTAGTTATTTAACTTAATGTTGAATTGGACAAGTTTTAATCGCTTATGCATAATCATCATTAACTAGGTATACATATTTTTTAAAACACTTAGGTAATTAGTTTCAAAATGCGAAAGTAAAATGTATCTTTAATGGCAATGTAAATTGTAACATTATTAAAAATATAATTAATTTACAAAATATTTTTACTCAAACGTTTAATTGTAAAAATACATAGAAACATTCATCATATTTATTTAGCTGATCAAAATAATAACTAAAATCTATGTGTTTACCAATATTGGAGGGTGTCAAAACAAAATTTCAAACTGATTTATATCAAATTTGAATCGTTCAAATTATGTACACTCCCACAGATTTTGTAATAGAAATCAATAGGGCACAGCTGCATAGCCTTCCGATTTTAAATGAAATATTAAACCTACCGGGATCTCCACTTCTATACCCTATATAAATATAATCATAAAACCTTTGCCGACAAACAAATAAATATAATTCTTAAAACCACTCACTACTCAAATCTTTGGGCATTCCCATGAGCTTATCATTTTCGCCAGCAATGGCTTTAGACTCAGTGATACATTTATTTATTATATAAACACGAAACATTCATTTACTAAGCGTCAGTTCAAGTTCACCTGTGCGCTTGATCGCTTGAAGATGCCGAAAGGCGAAAGCCGGGTCGTTAGTGACAAAATCTGTGGGAGTGTACATAATTTGAACGATTCAAATTTAATATTGAAATTCCACCAAGCACCTTCAGTCGAAATCTTAAATGATTTATATCAATATCATTGATAGATTCGGAGGTAACTTTGTGGAAGTTAATTTTTAATATAAAATTAAATTTGATAAATTTAGTTACTAACTCAATTTTAAATTTATTCGTAAACGTTGCGGTAGTCGTCTGATGATTCTTCTCAAAGAGACGGAACACGTGTCACAAGTTGTAGCACAGCAAGTGAAATAACAAAGTTATCAAATTGAATTGTATATTATAATTAATATAGATTCATATAAGATCACTAATAAAAATATATATATAAATCAAAAGATATGAAGGTATACAAAATGCCTACGACGTATTATTAGATTCACAATCATTCACGAGATATATTATTGTAACAATAGTTTACAAATACAATATTAAATATCGATGTAACTACTTTGAACCAGTAATTCCGACATGGCATTTTTGATTAGATGAAGGTATAATACAAAATATAATACGTGATTGATAAAGTATATGAAGAGATAATTTCGAAACATATTATATCGAAAGTTGTTCGCCAATGCTTTACAATGCCTCGTAAAAGCTTTTGATGGAATGTTTGCCAGGCTAATTGAAATTTAAACTAACCCCATTGTGGGTCTGGTAATTGACAATAGGGGGTAAAGTTACAACTTATAATGAGAAACAGTTTCTAATTACGATTCGAAGTTATTGTTATTTGTAGTGCGTGTATCTCTTTCAATCGAATTCACCCGTATGGGAATTTTAACAATAGTAAATTTACCCCGAGCACTTTTTTTATTATTTTGAGTAGGGTTAAGGAGGGGTACACATTATGTTTTCAGTTGTCAAATAACAAAGCTGGTTGTAATATATTGGACTTTATTTATTTATAAAAATGGTTCAATGAAATATTAATAATAAAGAAAATATATGATTTTTAAATTCGTGTGTTACAAACGTGATGTAGGTTGTATTTTTTACCGTAGCTGCGTGGCAGGGTTAGTAAACACCTTTATTCTGATCCCCGAATTGACATTTTTAAGCATTACACTTTTCAATCTTTAATTCAAACCAGTTGTGTAAACGGTGATCCACCAGAACACTAAGTTAATAACTTTTTCTCTTATAACCCCGCCCCAACTTTTCTAAAAGTTAAGCTTAAAACCATTAGTCGTTGTATATATTTGTTACACACAGTTTGAGTCCCTTTCTAAGACTCTACAAATTCGGTTATCTTCAAAAAAAATACTTAAGTTTAAGGAACATGTTTGGGTGGGAATGTCAAATATTTGATTGAACAGCGCGACCCAGTATGACAAAGTTGATAATGCTCGTCATGAGTAAAACCGGTCCTGATATTTTTAAATAAAAGTGAAATAAGTACAAATGTATATTCAATTTTTTAAATGAAATCCCTAGATTTATACAAACCGGCTACAGAGCCGGAATAGTAATTTACACATTACAAAATAATCAATCTACTGTAGAATCATACTGTAATAAGCGTAATGTTTTTTTAATATGGTACAAAAGAAAGAATGAAGGATTGAGCTATAACTGGTAGATAGCTTATAGTCCTTTTAAAACTCACCCCCTCCCTCACATGTTCAAGGTCAGATAGGAAACGTTCAAAAAGAGTAATGAAAACATTGCGAACACTGTTATCAAATCCAAATATCGGCAAAAAGTATTACATGACATATATCGTTCGGGATTAGAATCCTTGACTTGATCAACAACATGGTTATAATTGATGTACAATTATTGTTTATTTTTCTATCGAACGTTGATCAAATAAATAAATAAATAATTGACTTTGGTGTAACTTAATTACAATCGATTTTTAATCAATATTATTATTTCCCCCCGACTTTCGCATGTCACTGGCATTATTTTTGGTTCGACGTCGGCAACCATTTAGGTCTCCCATGCTAATTTAATTATCGCTTATAATAATATTAACAATGCTTTGTTGACATAGAGGGTGCACTATTCATATTTATTTACTAGTAAAATCAGGAAATGTAATAATATTACTGCACGTTTACAACGTTTATCTTTGTAGTGAAAATATGTTTAATATAATACTAACGATTCCGATGATTTTTAATATTGATGATAAATAAGTAATAAGTATATTTTAGAACGGTATTTAAGTACAGAAGCTCTTAACAATTTCATTAAAATTAACCGAATGTAATTTTTCAAGATCATCATGGGCCCATTCAGGGACGTCCCGAGGGCATAGGTGAGTAGGCAGTTGCCTAGGGGCGGCAAGTTATAGAGAGCGGCAAATGATTACCGTTTTTTTTAAATGACTAAATATTTTTGACAGAAATTTGCCTCAATGTCTTTGATAAACAAAATATTAAATGAAGAACTGATAATTGTACAATGTAAATGCATTTTAAATTTTCATTATTTTTTATGATGTGTAGTGAAGGTAAAAGTTATTTTTTCATAAATATTGAACAATAATATGGGCTTTTGGATAATATGTATTGGTGAGGATCTTTGTCAATATGGAACACATATATTATGAAGTATCTGAAAGCAAAACAAAAAGAAGTGACAAAACATTTGTTTGAATAAATAGGTGAGTAGAGGATTTGAACTCCTATATTTGTAAATGTGTTCCTAGAATTATGGGAAATAAGTAAAAAAAAACTGGACGCTATTTTAGGGCTCTGTCTAGGAGCGGCATATAGCCTAGAAACGTCACTGAGCCCAATAGAGGTAATGTGAACCAAGTGGTATTTTAGAAAAAAAACTTAAATGTAATATTCTACACGTCTATAAGTGTCATCAAAGTGAAGTAACCTCAGTTAATATACATTGCAATAGTGTTATCTCCGTAAAATAAAACAAATGTTATCCATCAAACCTGTTTCTAGCATTCTTCAAAGAGTACTTTTTCTATAAAGAAATTTTAATTAGAAAACGAGACAATCTTACTGACAAATTGCAGAAAAGGATAGGACATAAAGTGAATAGCACGCAATGCCATGAGATAGATGTTTTTTCTTACAAGGAACCATGAACTTCTAAATTTAACATTTTCAGAGACAATGACAGAATCGTCGCAAAACACCAACAGCCCACCATCTAACGTAAATCTATTTGAGCTAAACAAAAACATCTGCGGTAAAAATAATTCAATAAATGCATCCACCATTTCGGGAGGTTTGGAGTGGCTCTAATTAGACAGTTGACTGACATTTTTATTAGATAAGTACATTTGTATGAAATATCGACATTTAAGTTGGTTTAAATTATATGAGTCACCCATTTCCAAAACTAACCTTGTCTATTTTGATAATTTAGTAAAGACTAACAAAAAAACATGTTGAGAACCCTCTTAATTTAAAAAAATACCATATTTTAGTGAATTAAATTCAAATAGATATTTTTCAATTTGATTCAAGAAAATATGATTTTTATTTCAATAGAACTGTTACCTACACGTTATTTTGTAGGTGTGTATATACAAATGAAAATGGACAAGGTTAGTTTTGGAAATGGGCGACTCATATATTTTATAGTGGTAGTAATAAGACGAGAGGTTAGCTGCGCGGAAAATCAAAGGGCTGTGTGTGCCAATCCAACAAATGCGCGGCACAATTTGACATATTTGATAAAAAAATAGTGTTTTTTTTTGTTTTAATTTACATAGAAATATTATTATAATTTGATAATTTATTAGTTTTTCCTAATAAGTGTATTAAATAAAAAATAGCTTAAGTCATTAATATATTTTTACATCAAATAAAAACAAGAAGCATTTAATCAGTTGCTTATAAATTTATTAAGATATTTTATGAATTTATTTAAATTTTTCTAGTTTCTCACGCCGTTCTTCACAACACATTCTCTATTAACTCTTCCCTTACTATGCAAAAAAAGCACAAGCTCCTGAGCTGTGTATCTGCTACACATCAGGCAAACGGGAGTGAATCATGACAATTATATGTAGTACTGCTGTAGTAGTGTGTTTTTTTGCATAGTAATGGAAGGGTTAAGATCAATTTCTTGTTATGATAATATATACAAATTATTTTCTAGTTAAATTATCTCAAGGTTAGTCGAGTTTTTCGTAATATATAATAATATTAAATCATTGAATTACCCATAAATTTAATAAAATACAAGAATTTATTTGATGATAAAACTATTATTAGAATTTTACTTTATGTTTCTTAAGTTTAGTTGATTATGTGAAAGACGGAATAAAAACTAGTTTTTTTGAGAAAAAAAAAAAATATTTTCACAAAATATTGATCATAATAATGTAATTTAGCGGGACCGGAAGCAGTACTAATTTATCTCTATGATTATCTTGTTAACACTATGTTTCCTTTCTGAAGGCCTTGGTAGCTTCTGACAAATTGCTCCACTAAATCATCCCCCTCTTTCGCTACGGGGTGCATTACAATATGACCAGTGACGAAACTAGTTAGCTATGCCATATTAATATTGGAACATCTTGATATCGCAATCTATGAACGTAATTACTACTATAAAGACTAATTAACTGTCAGAGGAGATAATATTTGTAACAGTCAAAAAGATCTAAGTAAATCATATTTTAAGTTTCCCACCAATGTTCTACATAGCATATAATTCTTTCTAAGTATGATTCTTGCGTTTTGTTTAGATGTCAAGTATTATTTTTATTTACATTGCAAAGATGTAATCTAATTTAAGTATTTTATATTTTTTTTTACATTCTTAATATTTATGAAAATATTGACGCTTTATTTTTTTAATTATGGAATGGTACAGACAATAACAGAAATTTTCTATCAAATGAAGGACCATTTTAATTTACCACTAAAAAGTTATCAAAATAAAATTTTCTTAGAAGTCGAGAAAGAATCATATTTTGGATCGGTTTTGGCAAAAAAAAAACAGGAAGTGAAGTAAACCAATAATATTCTATACTTCTTGAAGTATCGTAAAATTGAAGTAACTTCAGTTAATACACATTGCAATAGTGTTATTTTCGTAATATAAAAATATGCAATCCACCAAAGCACCAAGTAAAGACGTGATAGTACTTAAATCCAAGAAAAAAGTTTTACTCTTTTACTAGTTGGCTCACTTCATCTCTAATGGGCCCATGCAGTACAAAATGTTAAAGTTTATATAAGTAAACAAATGCATAATGAAGCATAGAATTGAAAAAGGAATTATAATTTAATGTCGCTGTCGTCGAAAACCCAAAAAACTAATCGCGCGCGGGTAATTTTGTACCTACTATTTTGATGAGCTAATTCTTTTATGCACGGGTAAAACTAAAATATCAAAGAATTGGATGGCAAAAAAGCTTCACTAATTTGTTAGTAAAAGTTTTCTGTCAAAATAAGGGGTTTGCAATAATGTTTCCGGGATTATTAATTTGAATATATCTAGAGGTGAAGTGTACAATCACGTCTTTATTTGGTCTTTTGGTGGATTGCATATTTTTATTTTATTTATTTGCAATGTGTATTAACTGAGGTTACTTCAATTTTACGATACTTTAAGACGTGTAGCATATTGAAATACATCTAACTTTTTAATATAAAATACCACTTGGCTCACTTCACCTCTAATGTGCACATATCTAACCATGCACAATGAATAAGGATTAAGAAAAAATATACTTTGATAATATTTAAAAATATAACATGTAATAAACTGTAGCAGTATATATTCACAAATTTCATTTTATAAATTTTCTACTCTGATTGTTTCAAATAAAAAAATATATTTAGTACTGTAAATAGTTGATTATCGTAAAACTTCCACAACTTTCCAGATAAGATTTTTAGTTAATAAATGTAAGTGTTTATAAACTGTTCACTTACTCACATTTGACAGAATAGTACTGTAAAATATAATGAAACAAAAATATACATATATGAATATTAAAAAAAACAAATTCTTCGATAGTTCTGCTAGTGCACCTTTTAAATGGTAGAGTGAACAGAAACAGTTCTATTTTTAATACAATTTCTGAAGTATTATTGTTCGATACGTCATTTGTTTCATTTCATCATTATTGTATTTAAATGACAAATAAAACAATATTGTTTAGCTGCGATTTATTTCCTAATATCAAATAGTTTTAGTCACATTCTTAAATAATGCATATCATACAAAACGTATTTGTAAAATTGTTTAAAATGACTTGAAAAGTGAAAGCCCGGGATTTTATATTTCAGTCCCTGGATGTTCGGGACGAGAAGCATAGTCTAAATTCAGTTATTAAAAATTAAAAGCCTTAGCAGAGGGTTGGTGACATGGACATATTTTTGAAATGCAAGCATTTGTAGAAAGGGGGAGAGTATGGAATTTGCCAAACCGAATTAACAAGACTCTGAGTGGAGTTTTTAACTTAATTACTTGTCAGAAAAGTTAGTTTCGAATTAATTATAGCCATCGAGGGGCTAGCTTAATATATTTTTGACAATTTTCTAACGTTGTTAGTTTATTAATTATGTTTTATAAAATAATTAACACTAACTTTTATCATATTTTATAACAGTTTTTAAGACGGAAAAATGAACTACTTTATATTTACAGGGACGCGGAAAATGGAAGTTGTGAGAATGTACAATGCCTGTGAGGCAAAAATTAGATGCGGTCGATTTTTCATTTGACTACTTTGCCATCATTATTCAAGTTCTTGTTAAATTTCCTGTCATACGAGTATAACCTGTAAAATTCTACCCTCTATTATTGATATAATTTTAACAAATCCCTAACGTTGTATAAAATAAACATATTTGTAATATAGATACTTTTAACTACAAATGATATGAGTTTATTAAGAAACGTGAATTACGCGGCTCTGCCACCACCCATTATGTATGAGAAAGTCAAGGTGAATATTACAACTAGGGTATCCAATCCGGGAACCTGAAATTCGGGATTTTGACAGGACTAATCCCGGGATATCGGGATTGAGAACAATACAGAAAAAAAAAAATTGGAAGAGCTAAAGCAATAAGCTCTCGCGCTGGTAATTTTGGAAAGTCCGCAGATTTCTGAGTTCTTGAAATCGACATAAAATTGTTTGGAAAATCCCATGATGGCCGAGTAAATTTTTTTTGAATCCCGAATCCCAATTTATACACGATTTTATGTTGAATGTTCAATCACGGGATCCCGGATTTGAAAAATTGTCAATACCGAAATATAACGGAACCGAAAATATAACGGAACACTTAGCTGAATTTTTAAGATTTTTTAAAAACTGTATTGCAGCGTAGGGCTTCCAAACCGGTTAACCGGTTTATCGTGTGTTTTGAAAAAAACCGAAAATCGGTTTATTTCACTCGGTTAACCGCGTTTTATCAAAAGTACTCTTTTCTAATTTTTCATTTTTTTTTCAAAAAGAAAAATCTTGTACAATGAATTAACTGCGTAGAAGCGGAAATAATTTACAAACATGCATATGAATTTTATAAAATAATCAACTTATGTCTCAAAGTTGTCCATGTGTGAACAGAAATGACTTTTTCATATAATTTAATATTTTTTCGTAATTATTGACAATTATTTATCATGAGACAGAATGATTCTTACATGCACGTCACTCAATAACCTTTTTGTAAATTTGACAAATCATCCTTATAAATCTTGAAAAAACTATTGATAAGGATACCATATAACTATCATGTACCATTTTCAAACGTGTACAATTTAATTAATGAGTAATAATCCACATCTCTTTATCCATTGTTATTTGTTTTGTGTGCTTGTTAGTAGATATATTCTTCCTTTGCATGATTATTGGATTATAATTATTCTAATTATATTTGATTTTGTCGTTAAATCAACAATGCAAAAAATCTCTGCTTTAAATATTGTATCAACCTTTTATTCTCCATCATAATGCAATATGTTAAAACTAATACACAAGAGTTAATTGTAATGTTTTACCTAACGGGGGGTCAAAATTATTCTAAGAACTTTGTCCCATGTCACTTTTACTGCATTGTTCAATTATATGGTTGCTTGCACTTCCTACATATCCGTTTGCCGTTTTGACAAAAGATGCAGCCATATTTCTCATACATAAGTTCTCATCCTTTCTTCAGTTTTAAACATTAGACGTTGCGTATTGTAAAATGTCATTAAATTAATACTAGATGTGGCTAGAATATTACCCAACCATAAATTCGACAAAGTTAGGTAAAATAATCAACAATAGGGTAAGCTACGGACAAACCTAGTCAGAATGTGTGATGTTTGTTGTGTTACATTTACTTAAGTATTTTTTAATACGGAAAAAATGTTTCCTTTTAATAAAACAATATGAGATTATTGATAGTTTATTGATAGTACAATATTGATCTTAACTAGAACAATATATAAAATATATTCAAATACAGCTTTGCTTGGAGCCTATTTTTGATTAATACAATTTTTAAATTCAAATTTGTAGTTTCGTGAAATATAACATTTTGGATGCATTCTTTCTTTTAAGAATTATTTTCTTGGGGAATAGATAAACAAACACACTGTGAACTATGTTTTTTTTTAATATAATATTATGTAAGTAATTTTGTACGTAATACGTAAATGAAAATTTTAGTATCGTATAATACGTATATGTATAAATAATTGTTTAGAAAATAACGTATACCCAATAAATAATTGATGTTATCATAAAATATAATTATTATTGTGCTTTTTATTCTCAATTATAATTTAAGAATTATGGCCTGCACATTATGAACATGATAACGACGAGTCCATGGGCGAGTGGTCAAGGTCGTTTCTTTGAGTTGCGGACCAAACGAGCTCGAATCCCAGTACGGACGGATTTTTGCAATCAGTTCATAGATTTCTTTTCTACGGCATGGATGTCTGTGATGCCTAATATTCTATTCCACTATCCCTTAAATTACTATGAAATAGTGAGAGTGATCAGCCACCCACTAGTCATGTTCTAGTCATAACTTTCAATCTCTTCTCTCTTCGAAAAAAGAGGGGGTTGATCATCTGAGTAACAAGTAGTTCTCGTTAAAAAATAATTGTTTGAGTCTATATGCTTCAAAGTGGGAGTGGAGACATAATAAAAATAATATTTTTGTATTATATTAATTTTTTTTGTGTTAGCATTGGGTGTCCTGTCTAGTCGGTATGCTTAAAAAAATAAATGCATTTATTTAAAGATCTTTCTTTTGATGAGTTTTATTTTATTATCAAGCTCTATTTTTTTATTTGACATATTTTATCATACAATATTTTTCCACATTTGATTGACATTGTTGTATTTATATATATTTAATGCCTTCTGTGTTCCATCAATAAGATAAATACCGATTTTCATTAAAATCGGAGCATTTATGACGAATATTTAAAATTTTCTACAAAAAAATTTTTTTTTTGCATACTTACCTAATCAAAATACATTATATTTCGGTTTAAACCGGTCAACCGGTTTTATCGCCAGAAAAAAACCGAAAACCGGTTAGTTGGAAAGTCCGGTTAATTGGAAGCCCTATTGCAGCGTAACACCTATTCTGGCTCCGCGGAACATAGTTTGGGGAACCCTGGACTATATAATATTCATTTAATTCTAATGCTAATTCCGGGACGTGAGAAAATGTATTAAGTTCCACGAATTTTATCTTAAATTGTTAAATACTTTTGCCGTCCTCAGAGCTTTAAGCAAAGCGTTACTAACTGTAAAACAATTCTGGTAAATATAAATACAAAACTCTACAAAATAAATGTGAATTTATTTTGAAAAATATTGCAGTATCCACTCAGTTATTCTAATTCTTGATAACCCAATCGAGTAGAACGAAAGCCTACATGGTAGTTTATATACCTAAGTGAGTGAAGGATACTGTTTCTTATTGAAAAGAAGTCTTACTACCGTGTAAGGAAACGTTTATAATGAAAAGAAGTTGATGAAAAAATGATATATGTATATATTATATTACGAAATATATAAACCCTAAGGTTCCACTATGAAAATATTTCGTAAAAATCTTTACAAAACTCGCGGCAGTGAATACAAAAACCAATATATTTTGATGTAAGGAGATCCAGTGAAAGGAATCTGCCAAACGCATTTAACAAGATGAAAAATAAACTAAAAGCTTCCCGCAAAATATTCAAAAGAAGAAATTTACAATTGAGTTATTGAAATGAAAAACTGTTTATAATAACATACATATCTAGGAATAGCAATACCGGTATTACTGAAACCGGAAACCCGGTATTTATGGAATTATATTAAAATTGAAATCACGGTTTTAAGAATCCAAAAATACATATTTTAATAAAAAAAAATTGCAATGAATTGAAATATTTTTAATCTGTGCTGTATCAAAATTAACAGGTTCCAGAATTGATGACCGTTTTAAATGGTGTATTATTATTTAAAAAAAAAACCGTAAGTTCACTTGCTGTGATGAAAATCACCCATTTATTATAATGTGTATTTTTTAATGACGGTATTTTATATAAAATATCGAAATACTGATTTTGATTAATTGTTACCGTATTGAAATCCCAATTGGTCTTATTATTTGAGATTTTTTTCCGTTATACCAGTATTGCAATTTTAATTTGAATCGTACAAAAGACAAATTGTAAGAATAGGTTAATCAAAGTTTAGATGTACTATTTTTAATGCATTAGGAAGTTAATTTCTAAAAATTCAATTATATATAATATTACGCATAATTTATTATGACCGCCTACGTCACTGCGCTTAGAATATTATGTTCATAACTAACGTTTTATAACATTAAAGTTTTCAAAATTGTAAAATTTACTACGATTTTTCTGTCTACAGATAAGCGCACGCAGACACTGCTAACGATATTTAAAACAAAAGTTTTTTTAATAATTTGAGAATATAAAAATAAATACCGTGTTGATAGGCTCGTGGTCGAGCGGTCAACTTCGTTGGCTTCGGTGGAAGTGCTAACAAGCAGTTTTGATAAAAAAAAGACGGCATGATGTAATGATATTTGAATTATTTATATTCAAATAATACAATTCTGCAGTTATGATTTGCGTGAGATATATGACGTGACATATGTATGACAAATAGATGCGCGCATTTCATGTTTTTCTGCCTGACACAAAACAACGGAGTAGCAAAAATACAATCATCTTCATAATAGTAAAGGTCACAAGAAATGGTTGCCAAAGTTTTCATCAAAAAATTTCATGATATTCATAAAACGTTTTAATTAATATGTGTTAATACGTAGTTAATAAAATAAACGCATTTACTACAGGTGGGTAAGTTCGAGTTATACTAAGACGTCAAATGAATAGCCATTTTTGAAAGTATGCATAAACAAATACTGTATAGAAGATATAAGCGAGATGCGTGGGCTATTGAAAAGATTATGCTTACTAAAGATACGTTTAAAAACGTATTTCTATTCAATATAGATATTTCTGTACGCGTTGTTATTTTTACTTTTAAATGGCAGTATCTGAGGAAAGAGTTTTATAATAAAACGTGGAAGTAACGTCTGTTATAATATATATTTTTCATACTAACAAAACCTTTGGCAGTACGCTTTTTATTATCCCCAAACGTAATAAATTTAAATTAAGAAATTTTCTTTTGTGTCTATGATAAGGTAGTTAAAAATAGAATATTTCATGTATACCTAACATAAAAATGCGCTAATTAAATAATGGGTAAAATAATTTAGTGCGCTGTAAACACTGTAACAACGTTCATGAATACAAGTGGATTCTAATTATAATTTTGAAACATACGATTTTATGTACTGTAGTGGTTTATTGACAGTTATTTATGAACGATTTACTTAATTCAAATACGTTTTGATTTTGGTTTTATTCTGGGCTGGATGTTCATGAAAAAATGTACACTTGATGGATCAATTAAGTGAATTAGAAGTCTGCACGGGCCCGGAGAAGACCCGGAAGACTATACACTACCAGACTAAGGCCAAGAGAAAAATCAACAGGCAATAATATTGTTATTGATTGAAAAGAAACTTGGTAGAACTACACTTATTATTCGTATAATTTGTGTTTTTTACACGCCAGTATTACAATTATTGAAATAATATAATTATTTTATATTCGTTATCAAATAAATATATTTGTACCTATCTAATATCATGTATTGCTATTCTTCGCAATCACATCAAACAGTATAAATAATTAATCAAAAATCTATATATTAATAGTCGATAATGTCCGTCTGTCTGTATGATTGTCCCTTTCCCCTCCCCTTTCCACTCAATCACCCTCCCCAGCCCCGCTGTCACCATTTTTTTATTCATACTAATATATATTGTATATATTTTATATAATAGAGGTCTATTTCTGCTACTACGAAAAATGATTGTTAGCAAACTTAAACATTTCAATTATTCTAAAAATAATATTATATACAATTTAAATACTGCAGGGGAGGGCTGTCGATATATGCCCCGAGATATATTTATTTTACTTTTAGAACTACTTTTTTACTATTAATTTATTTTTCACGCCAGTAAATTTTCTGACTACTTAAAAATGCAACAAAAATCCCTCCGTTGAGGTCAACGGGCTTACAGCTAGTAATAATAAAACGCTGTATTCACAAATAAATTGTGTTTTAAATATCTATAAAAGAAAAAAATAGAATTTTACTTATTTGCGACGGTGTCACGGATTTAAAAAATTTGAAAACATGAAAAAATTTGAGAAAATCTCGTAAAACTTTTAAATTTCACTCGAAGTAAACTAGTAGAAAAAACTATAAAAACTCTGTACAAATGATTTTATATACAATATTTGAAAAAAGAAAATATATAAATCTTGCCAGGACTGGACTACGGCAAAGGGAGGCGTGAACATTTTTCAATATTCTTTTACCATTGAAAACGTGTCGTTATTAGTATTACATATGAAATAAAGATGGGGAGGAGCGAAGATATTTTTTTCCTAATTCAGGCGTGGTAACATAAGGTTTGGAAACCACTGAGCTGGATACATGTAATCGATAGAGAAAGTTCTTACTAGTCTTATCACTATATATCACACTATAGTTTCCATACTTACAGCTTTTTTGAATTAATATAATATTGACTTCAAATTTTAAATTACCTACATTATATTCTTATCACAAAACTACTTATTATTATTATTCAAACAATTAATTTTCGAGCTTCAAATTTTTTTTTTTAAAGAAAGTTTTAAAAAAATATTTAACATTACAGTTTACGCCAATGCGTCAAATATTTTGAAGTTAAAAGATCATACGAGATGTACTCGATGAGAATTTTTTTGAAAGTCACATGAGATTAATTTAAGGAGAATTGATTTCACAAACACCCATGTCTTTGATCTCAAATTAAAATTGAATTGAAAAAAATCCAATTTGACATTGACCTTGACCGGGAATCGAACCCAGACCCACGTGATCGGTAGAGCAATCTCCAACCAACTAGACCACAGCGGGCGACAAGGCCTTGAGGCTTGAGGCCACATATATTGGTCGGTCCGGGCCGGGCTGCTTCATAAAATCTCGCGCAGAGCTCTGTGCGGGCTTATAATATATATTCGGCAGAGTGCATATATATAGAAGGGCGATAAAAATCGACATATTGTATCACAACAAAGGACTTTTCTTCCAAATACCAAGACAAGATTTAAGCATTTCTGGAACTTTAATGTGAAATTCTTTAGCACTTACTCGTAGAGAAAACACTAACAATTATTAAAGATCCCTTGTTCAGAGAATGCATTCTATTTCGAAAGAGCATTGGCTGATTTAGGCATGTCACATTGTGTTTAATCTTAGTTTGTTGATGCTGAGACAATTGTTCTACGAATAGACGAAAATAAAAGTAATAAATTTAATAGTCTTCCCAGATAAAGACTTGATTTGCTTTTTATCATTAAGTATTATTGAGATTAAGCATTCCGCACATCAGCGCAATAATTTGCGTTAATGCATTAATTATTTTTTTGTGATAAAATTGTTCATCTGAATATATCGGTCAAGCCTCTAGAAAATTTAATATTCGTATAAATGAGCATGTCTACATCGTTTTGGAAAACAACTTTCGTTTGATAATCTTTTATTGGTCAGCATTTTCATCAGTTGAAAATGCTCGTCGTGTGCGAAACCGGTCTTGATCGTATTAACTAAATGTAGAATTATTACAAAATAGTGTTTAATTTGTTTTTATCACTTGAGGAACGACAGGGTACAAAGTGACTCCAAACAAAATTTATTGCGTTATCATTGAAGATTATAAAAAATATCGGCTATACATAATTGCCAATTGGTATTCAGCGAATAATTTAAAAAAAATAAGAGATCTGCAATATTAATGACGTCGCTTGGAGCTCAAAAGTTAATATAATGTTTTTCTACCAAGTATTGACAGTGAACATTTGTACAGTGATTAATTAAAATTTAAATTGAGCGTTTACAATCTATGATAATTCGTAAAGAAATTGGTTGAAAAGAAATATAATTTTGTCAGCGAAATTTGGTAGGTGAAATGAACTCAATTTAATAAACTTTTAAAATTGTGTCGAGAAAAAAGCTGACTTAAAGAGTTCATATTTCCTGCTTTCTGAACGAGTCTGTTGTAGTCGTAATATTTTTATGGGAACCATTTCCCTTTATGCATTATAATAGAAATTTAATAAAAACACACGAAATGCAAGACACGCTTGTTAGTATAATACTCCGGCACCACGTGTTCTGAAAGTTGGTAAACAAATATAGCATAAAAAGAAAGGAGTCTTCGTGCCGCTGCAATAAAACACGTTAATGCTATTGAAATGCATACTGAAATAATTTATAAAACTCAATTTTCACCAGAATATAAAAGCTGAATAAAGTTGTTTTTACTGTGAAATAAAATTACAGTTTTGGCGATCAAGATTAGATTTTACGACAGTTGACTTTTAACAATTTTTGTAATTAATAGATGTCGTTGAATCAAAAACCTCTACATGTCACTTACCGTAAACATCGGTTCATAAAATTGCACAATATATCCATGTGTCGTGATCTTAATCTCAAATGTATCTTTCGGCTTATACAAGGCCAAAATGAGAATAAAAATCCCATTTGAAGTTGCAGCTATTACAAGTGTATTTTTTTTTGTTAAAATTATTAATTTATTCTTAAATGTCAGACGCATTGTAATTTTTGTGTAATGAAACAAAATAAATATTTTCTACGTATCAATAATTTATCCGCAGACAATGATGTCTGTAAAATGGTTTAATTGCTTTACAACATAAATTCTATAAAAAAACTTTCACGAACGAAGAAAAAAACGTTTACAACTATTAATTCACATTGAATAAAACAAATGATCGTTTTTTTACATTCACTCTGGTAAAAAATGTGTTTTTTTTTACCAATGTATTACTGTTATGAACACACCAAGTCTTAATTATTATACAATACATCTTCGATTTATCTATCGAAAATATCACATAAGCAAGCCCAAATAAAATAAAATAGACATTATAAAAAGTGTTATAATTTAGAATGGTAATATGTTAAATAAGAATTCGTAATTAAGAATGCGATGTTACACAAAAAAAATATAATTAAAATTTTGAAATACGACAAGCGGAACTCTTGTTGCACACAAAAGATGCGTCTCTAATAATACCTAAAAGTAAATAAGATAATTACATTGCTTTAATTTACTATGCACTTGAGTAAGGATTGCTTTTTTCTTTTCTCAAAGCGTTTCCCCAAATCACCATCTTGATAAATTATTCCATTAATCAGGGAAGCGGAAATGAATTCCGCACCCTGCGTCATGAGCACCTACCGGAACCGGAAGTGGAGCCCGATTTAAAAATTCGCAATTACCAGGAAGTGCATTAGGGATTTCGTTCGCATTTCACTCCAGATTGCAATGCCCGGCTGTATTGTATTAACACTGCGGTTCCCGAACAACATCAACAAATATAATATATTATATCTTTGAAGCCTTATTAACCAGTCAGCTGCCGAGAAATAATTTTGACCGAGTAAGCGTCTACGCGTGCATAGTGTTTTTACGTTTCTTTCGTTTAATTCAACATTGTTTCAACATTATAAGTCGCCGCAAAAAATCAAGAAATATAATATGTCAATCGAATGAAGACTTTCTTATTTTATGAAAAAAATAAACAGATGCTGCAAAATCGGAGTGTCGTCAATGATCTCTTCATTCAACACTCGTCAAAATTCTGTAAACACGACGAGCACGTGAGCGGGCATCGTGCTACAGGTGGTGAAGGTATCTACCAGGCTAGGGGTTCACAAACTTTTTCATTAAAGGGATAGTTTTGAATTAAAAAATATTTGCCGTGGAACCCTTTTTTGTAAATATTTTATGTTTTTAGAAAACATGAGATAAGCAATATTTTTAAATAAATGTGCATTATTATTACTCTTTTTAAAATACATGAAATAATATTTAATTTTTTCACGGTTTTATTTAT
This sequence comes from Himalopsyche anomala, assembly GCA_031772345.1. Classification (NCBI taxonomy): domain Eukaryota; kingdom Metazoa; phylum Arthropoda; class Insecta; order Trichoptera; family Rhyacophilidae; genus Himalopsyche; species Himalopsyche anomala. The sequence goes on along the minus strand of CM062836.1, from coordinate 3,410,874 downwards.
CAGATTGTTTGTTTGAAATTACACTTGTGTTAAATTAAAATTGTGGTGTAAATACACAAGACAGATGCGATATGGTTGTCTGTTATTTTGATCCACACTATAGATTTTTTTACAATTATAGGTACGTCCAAATAGAAAAAGAGCATGTTTGAAAAATATCAAAACATCGGTCCGTTCATATTTGCCAGAAGATATTTTATTTTAAAAGTAATTTTAAGAGAAACCAGATATAATATAAATCTTTGCACTAGGCCTAGGAAATATAACTGGCTTCTATTCACTCGCTCGTTCACATCGTGCCGGCTCACTAAGCCGAGTACTGTACGTCCCGTTCAGTTTGTTTTGTATTCGGTTGAGTTTACTTACTCGGTAGCGTACTTGGCAAGTTTAAAAGAGGCATAATACTTGTAGATATTATTCTACAGTGATGAATGATACAAATCACAAGACACGTTAGTTATAATAAAAAAATCAACTCTTAGCTAATGTTCGTTTTGATTGCTTTTAAAAATATTTAGTAGCATCAATCATTTGATACAAATTTTGACACGGTAAATCAAATAACATTTGTTTGATAAGATTGAGTATTTGGAATACGTGAATGTCACTAAAAAATATATTTGAATAGAAAAGAGGTCACTGGGATTCAACGAGTCAAATGTGCATCTGTCGCTCCGCTCGTAAATCTTGCAAGTCCTGCAAAGGGGATAAGCTAACGAAATCGTTACAACTTATGACGTAAGTAAGCGTTCACGGTAACGGTCGTTAAAACTAATGGCGAAAATAAACGTCGATAGCACGTACGTCGCGTTTGAAGTATTAAATTGAGGGAAAAGATATCGTAAATCTTCGACATTTAATTCGCAACATAAAGAGGATCTTCGATACTGATTTATATTGTGGAGATAATAACTTTAAAATGCCATTAAAATTATCACCTCAATCGATAATATAATAGTTGTATTGAATGAAGAGTAAGTAGGCTGGATTTTTTTTTTTAAAACGTATTGTGAAAGAAATATTTTTTTTAATAAAAAAGTATTTTAGTAGTAGACGGTCTGACAGCTTAGTAGACATTGACATGCAAGTCGGTATCCTTACGCTAACCGAAAAAGAACGCTGAGTCATTGAGTAACAAACAGTTTTCTTTTTTTTGTAATAGTAATAATTTTAAAAAAAATGTTTGGCTTTACAGCTAATGCCAATGCGCCAAATATTTTAATGTTGAAAATTCGAGGTGAATTGACATTATATAAACACTTACGTCTTATGTCTTAAATTTTTAAAATCTAAATTTGACATTTACTTTACCGGGAATCGAACCCAGACTCGCTTCATCGAAAAAGCAAGCTCTAACGAACTAGAACACTAGTATTTCAAATTGAAAGAATAGTAGAAAATAAAGCATTTTAAATAGTATTGATGTCAACTCAATAGAAAATTTTGAGGACCATGTGTTTAGAGATGACACGAAATGCCCCTATGAGATTTCAGATGATCGGTTAATTACTTAGCAAAAATTGTTTTTATTATTTTTTTATTTTTATCTTGATCATTTGATTTTAAACGTTACCCTAAGAAAAATATAACTTTTTTTAAATATGGAATATTTATTTGAAGTAGGAAAAATATCAAAATGAAACTAGTTGTAAAAGGACGAATGGAATGAACAAATAAAGAAAATAATATTATTACCGCAAATTCAGTAAATAAACTCATTAATGAATTGATTTTGATATCATCTAAAAATTTGCGGGCAAAGTTGATTCATCGCTTTTGCCAGTCAAGAAAACAGATTTTAATTTAATTTGAACTCTGCTAATATCATTACAAAAGCTCGTGGGTAATTAGAACAAATCAACTTAAAAGGAATTATCAATCATTATAAGTCTTTTGAACGCGTTTTTTTCGATAATATAAAGTTTTTTTGGAGAGTATCTTATGATAAATCTATTACCTCCAACTTTCGAACTTTAGCACCACATAAACTTATCAGCTTTACAATGTAATTCTAAAATTGCCTACTTCATTTAATATTTATAAAAGACTTAAATAATTTGAGCTCCAACACAAAACATGAATACTTGTTAATATTTTTCTTATGAAAGAGGATTGCTGATATAATATATAATTATTCAATATTCATAATATTTTAAGTCAATGTATTAATTGTTTTGGTTTGATTTATTTTCAAGAGCAACACTAGGTCACAAACCGTTTGTAACGAGTAAAAATCAAACCATATTTCAAACTTCTGGCCGATTATTACCAAACCAGAAAGATAATTAGACAGTACTAACCAGAAAAAATATTGTAAAATCAGCAATAAATGCATGTGATTTAACTACTCGTAATACATTCAACCAAGCTCTCGTGAGATGCAGCCAAATATAATATAGTAGTTTTTGCGAAGAGGTGGAAAGTTGAAGAATGCTCTAAGCAAAAAAAACGTGAAAAAATATGTATTATATAAATTATTGAAATTATCTTTACTCAAATATAATTCAATGTCATCGTTTTAAAATCGTTGAGGCATTTGTTATAAATATTCTTGTGTGGGTTGTCATTTTACTCAAACGCGCCCGACAAGTTTTGCTGTTAATACGAGATGTCGGGGCAGAAACACATTACATATATTCTTACGAATATACCGAACATACTAATTTATACTTTAGGTTCGAGGTGTGTTAATAAACATTTTACTTATACTAAATGGGCCCTCGAGAGGTGAAGAAGGCCATATAATATACAATAGGTAAAGACAACTTCAATCGATTTATGCACAGTTGTCTAGCTATTGTCACAGCAGAAACAAAGCTTCGAATATTAGCATTGTAAATTGTCCGAAGATATATTGTAGGAAGCATCAAAAGCTATAGATCTGCCCTCGTCTAATTGGGTTTGATGTCAAAGATCATCGAAGTCAGAGACCGGCCATCAATTGAAATATTGAATTAGAGTTCTGACAAGTCGAAGAGCGCAATGAATCATTGAGAAACAGGGGTCTGAAATCAATTAGGTGGGAATTTCCAATGAACTCAGCGGTCATTTTGTTAAAATAAAATAGCAAAGTATATAGTTATAAAATATATATATTTGATGGCTATTTGAGATGCATGGTATCGTCAAAAATACCATGTTCCCTCGACTTAAGATTGAGAATGTCATATATTATAAGACGTAACCTTATTTCAATATTCTAATATGAAAAAATCTTGTAAAGAATAGAAGTAATAAAATTACATTTTAATTAGCTATATTAAATAAGATTTTATTTACTATTTGTCTGACACTTTATATTAATTATGTTTTCTCAGATTTTCGACAGAGATTGTAAGACGTCGTCGATTATATAAAAAAAATTGAACGACACAAAAACCTGTAATTAAGATTTATACTTAAAAATGATTGATTCCAGATTCCCATGTATGTACTACATTTAAATATAATATTTTGGTATAATATATATATATATATTTTTAAACCATGTCCGCTCCCAATGTGGAGCATATGGACTCCAAATGGAGTTTATCTCAACAGAAGTGTTTCTACGAGAACTGCTTGTTACTCAGTTGCTCAACCTCTCTTTTTCCAAAGAGAGTATAGACGGATAGGGTTAGGACAGGATTAGTAGTAACCTAATCGCTCTCGATACGCCCCGTTCATAGGATAGGATGGGTGAGAGGGGGGAATTCAAGACATCACATACATCCATGCCTTTGTATAGAAATTCATAAATCGATTGAAAAATCAATTTTATAAAACTGTCCGTACCGGGATTTGAACCCGGGCCCTCCGTAGCCGAAGCCAACAACGTTTACCACTCAACCACACAGGCGGCAAATATATATAGTAGAAATTTTAAATTATGAAAGGAAAATATGTAAAAAATAGCTTTTAAATTGTTTATTACTAATGTCACTTCATGTATTTTAGTAAAAAAAAAAACAGTTTACGTAGAATATGAACTATTAAAAAAAAAGTTCATGTGTTCATATTTGACAACGTGTCAAACTCTCGGTTCCACTTTTGTCAGGTGCGCGTTTGCCGTATATACGTTTGTCTTTTGCGCGTTTATCTAGTCACCAATATGACCATGTACAACTTACTTAGGTATAAATATATTAACAGTATGTGTCTCAGTTATATACAATAAGCCCCCGGACCTAATTTTTTAAACCACTCGTCAATATTTGATCGGCTTATTGACTAATTCAGACTACGGCTTGAACAATATTTATAATATTGGGGTGAGAAAAGACAGCTGACCAAGAAAACTATGTCCTCGATATTAAACGCATTTAAACAGAATGGAGTAGATTTAATTTATTTCAACAACATGTATGTTTACGAATTTTCAATAAACATGTCGTGTCACATGTCAAACCTTTCAACGGTAGGATGGTGTAAGGAAGAACTCGAATTTGACCGAAGAGTACCGGAGAAACACAACGTTTTGTAAAAATCAAAATAGTCTTCCAGTTTGTTATAAATGATTTTTTTAAGCAATAATTATGTGTCATAATTGTTTTTATACTTGTCAAGAGTTTCGGTTCATGAACTCTGGCGTGATTTGAAATGCATTTACTTGGAGATGAAAATTGAAAAAAATCAACGTAAGATTAACGTAAAAGAAATTTTCTCGAGAATTCATCATTGCAATCTTCATTCAACTCAATGCGGACTGTCTGGGATACACAGATGTACTCGATTAAAACCAAATGCCACTTATTCAACGCTTGCATTTTGACATTGCTTTACGGTTGCGAATCATGGCACCTGACGAAGACTCAAAAAAACCGTATACTGAGCTTCGAGAACAGATGCTTGCGTCGGATAATGGGGGTAAGGTGGTTTGATTGTGAGGAATTCAGAGATAAGGGAGCGTACAAGACAGCGTCCCGTCACGTCAGTGGTTATGGAGAGACGTTGGAACTGGCTGGGTCACGTGCTGCGGATGCCTCCGGAAAGCCTCAATCCTGCCTGCCTTTTCTTTCGACCGGTGGGATTCCGGACGTCCGTCGGGTACTATCCATAGGATGTACTCGGCGGAACTGAGGGGTGCTGGCATGTCATGGGAGGAAGCAAAGCAATTGACAGGAGACAGGGAAACATGGAGGTGCCGCGTGGCGGCCATATGCTCCACATAGGGAGCGAACATGGCTAAAGAAGAAGAAGAAGAATCTTTATTTATTAATTAACAATTTTATTTTGTTAGTCGTTATTTTCGCAGTAATTATGAGACTAACAAATATTAAAAAAATACTTTTCAAACAATTAATAATACGTGGAAATATTCCCTGGTAAAAGATATGATATATACATAATGGAGTAAATACTCAATAAATTTAAATATTCAAAGGTTTACGTGGAAATTTTACAGACGAATAAACGTGTGGGTTTAGGAAAATACACTTACAAGAAATAAGAAAGAAATAAAAATAATTTATTATACCCATAATTCCTTGGAAAAAACGGAGGTAAAAAAAATATTGCGTTCGGGGAAAATTTTTAAAAGTGAGTTACAACTTACTCATTTGATAAGTTTATATAAAAAGGGTATTTGTATGGAATATATAAATACTATGTACGCTCCCAATGTGGAACCAAATGGACTGCTAATGAAGTTTTTTTCTACGTTAGCATTTATACTTGTTAGTCAGTTGGTCACCCTCTTTTTTTGATGATAGTAAAGATAGAAAGAAGGTCATGGAATAGACAGGGCAAGTGGTTAGTCAAAGCCTTGTATTAAAAATCGGATGCAGAGTTTTAAATGATGTTTTAAATGATGATGCCCGATATCAAAAAGATTTGCGATTCCAGAACTCAAAATCAATTGATTTATTCAAATTTATGTGTTTTTACCATTATGAATTACCCAGCCTAACAAATAAGTGTTCCGTTAAAATTTCTGAATTTTCGTGTTCAATTACAGATAAAGTTTAGAAAACCCTGCAGTCTAACTAATAAGAAAAGCGTTCAAAAATTTCGTTTTTAAAAAAGTTCCCCGGAACAAGTTGTCGCACCATATTTATTTCAGATGGAGTTACTAACTTTGATAATTACTCGTAGTTACTTAGTGAACACTTCTAATGGAGTTAGAAGAAAGTCGCAACTCGTAAAAGGTTGTCATAACGGCGGAACTAGAGGTCTGCACGGGCCCGGGCCTGGCCCACGGGCTTTTACCCGACCCGGCCCGTGGGCCGGGCTCGGGCGGGTAAGCGCAATTGAGAGTCGGGCTCGGGCCGGGCCGGGCTTTGGAATTTGGGATATAATCTGGGGAAAAATATAGCAAATCGAGTATTTCAAATTTCTCGGTGAGCAAAAAAAAAAAGGACTTTCGGAGATAATCTGGGAAAAAGTATAGCAAATCGAGTATTTCAAATTTCTCGGTGAGCTAAAATAAAGAGTTTCGGGTCGGGTTCGGGTAACAAGTGCGGTATTGGACTCGGGCCCGGGCCGGGTCGGGCGTGAGTTTTTCGGGCTCGGACCGGGTAGTTTTGTAAAATTTTGGCCCGTGCAGACCTCTAGGCGGAACTCATAATCGTCAAACTCGTAGAAAGAAGTATTTTCATTCTTTTGTGTCATATGAAGGTAACACAAATAATGTTGGCAGTGCTACCCGTCATTATTTAGTTATTACGCTTGATGCGAACGATGCGCAGAGAGTGTGTGCTGTCTTAAAAACTTATTGAGCACTTTCACACACACGTTTTCTTTGCTCATGCGCTGACAGTAAGCTAGAGAGAGTGTGTGTGTATGAGAGCTATATTACAGATGTACACAATAATCAAGTAAAATAAATATATGGTAACTCTTGTACTATACGTTTAAAATTGGATCCGTTGAACTCGAGGGTAACTTTTTCGAATTTCTTTTAAGTGATGAATATAATTTATGGTGCTTGTACGCGAAGGCATTGTATAACAATAAAAAAAGTAACTGACCCCGGGCAGTAATTCTTAATTAAAAAAAAAAGTTGATTGGAAGCAGTCAGTAAACGTACGCCACAAACAGGACGATTAATATTATTTCGATGAATTTCACGATTTTTTTCAGGTGTCAATTCTTGTTGGTATTTATAACCTACGGAGTAGAGTAAAAAAATACGACTCCAACTCAGATTTTTTAAAAATTATTTCCGTTTAACTTAACATATCTGTACACTATCAGATCATTTTAGTTAATAGTTAACACTAATCAATATGAAGAATAAACGAATAATCTTTCAATATCTTTAAATTGCTTTTCTCCCACTTTCTGACTTCAACGTCACAACCTTTCTTAATTTTTTTTTTTTGAAAATATCAGGAACAGTTTTATTTATAGCGATCGTTATGAATCGATGAAAAATAAATAAAACCAGCGAGACTATTCTAAAATGAATTAAAACCTTAACATCAATTAAATGTTACCTTTGATACACAATACAGTTTCTGTATTTACGCATCTTCTACTTCATATGAAATATCTCCACTGAAGTTTAAAACGTCAAAAATACGGAGATTTCGAATCACTATGAGTTTTTTTACTCATATTTTTATGTCACATGTTTTAAAAATAATTAGTTTACAAATATAAAGTGATTCAATAACATTTTTTTTTTTTTTTTTAATATTTTTACCATTATGAATTACCCGACCTAAAAAATAAGCTGTGTTCCGGTAAACTTTTCAGTTTTGGGAAGGGTTCCATTGCACAACAAGTTTGGGAAACCCTGCGTTACAGCATGCTACTTTACGAACTTGCGTTAAAATTAAATCAATAAATTTGTTCCAAAATAACTTTTTTTAATGAACTCTTTTGATTGGTCGATGAGAAACATGTTTTATTGTAATTCTCTAAGAATTCGGTCAAAACATTTACGTTGTGAAAACTCTCACTAAGCTGGTATTAAAAGAAACCAAAAGGATCGAAACTTACAAAACATTCGATGGTGTATGGAAACTATGCCGTCGTAATTCAATTATCCACGCAGTTTGATATTGTTCACTGTACCTACTCGACAAACAGATTAAGTAAAACAATCTATAAGAAACGCCTTAAGTCAACGCCACAAAAAATTAGAGACTTAATCGAAATGTGTACAGTCAAAACTGTGGTACAGTATGGTAAAAACGCCATCGAGTTATAATGAAGAAAATTCGTTATTTCCAATTTACGCAGTTTCCCACGCAACTTGTCATATACGATTTGAGTCTTGTACACGAAAATAAAGCACGAAATTTTCAATGGACAATCAAAATTAAGAAAAAAATATTTATATTTTAATCAAAAAACAAAAATTCTAGGAAATATTCTCATAAAATATAAAAGCTCTTGGTTGTTAGACACTTGCATCTGATTACGGGATGTTGGGGATAGCAATACCAGTGTTACCGAAACCGAGAGAGACCTCAGAATTCATGGCCAATACCAAATATTATAAATCATCACATATTTGAAATATTTTAAATGTGCCAAGAGTCTAATCAATATAGACAGGTTTCAGAAGATTATCCTTTTTTAAGGTGTATTAATACCGTAGGATGTTTTTAAAATCACCTGTTTATTTGATTTACGTATGAAACAATAGCTATAATGCTTCTACACATAACATACCGACAGTGGCGGATTATCCTATAAGCGCATGAGGCGCTCGCTTGGAGCCTCTGAATCTTAGTGGCCTCAAAAATAGTTTATATTATATTACCCATTTATATTTTGTTCAGATTTTTATATATTTTACATGATTTTTTTGACGTCCTTATGTTATACAAAAAACAGGGCCTCTAAATTTTACTGCGCCTGGGGCCTTTCTCGTGCTTAATACGCCTTTGCATATCGAATGTAAACTCTTTATCTTGCACAGTAAAATTTAAAAAAAAATATCTGTGACGAAGCGCTTAATTGTTCATAATTTTGTGAACCCATTTAATATTTATAATTTTCAACGAATAATTTATGAAATATTCATAAATACGAATATCAAAAAACCCAGTGTCCGAATGTCCGATTGGAATTCATATTAACATTGTAACCCAAATATTTAATGTCCAGCATTCAATTACATTTTCTTGCTTCCATTTCTAATTTAAATCAAAAGATAGTAACGGTAAACAGAAATTATGAATCAAAATTTAATTAGAATACGAGATTACAACTCTAGATTTATATGACGTAAATAAAACATGTAGCCCACAGCTCAAAGAGTCGCGGTGAGCAACCTTTTTAATATAAAGGAATACAGTATTTAAAAAAAAAAAAAAATCGTTTGATGACGATGTAAAGTACAAGCTTGCGGTAAAAAAATACTATTTGATCAAAGCATTTTTAGTTAATTTAATAAAGCGTTTGTCTCCTAGTAATCTGGCGAGGAGGTGGACTCCTGTGAGGAATTAAATTTCATAAATCACGAGTGACCAATGTATTTATTGGCTGCTCTACCTAAGCAGATCACCAATACGGTTTTATGAAAATAACATGGTCTGCCATGATCTATATTTTGATAGTAAGCAATGGGGCAAATAGAATTATAGAAAGATTACGCGACGTTTTCACTTAAAAAATATCGCCATATTATGTGTATAATATTTTTAAAACAATATTATGATTTCAAAAATTATATTAGTTTCAGTATTAATTTTAATTTAACTTGTTTCTGATGTCATGTAAAATAATTAAAATAGAGATCGAATTTTATATTGAAAAGCCCACGATATAATTAACTGTTCACTGGACATTTGTCAGAATACCAAGACTGTGGAATCGGGAGTTGGAGTCGGAAAAATCTTACTACTCATACTCATTTAGAAAACATATTTCATGATGTGTATCCAAACCACAACAGTGGAACCTGCGGCTTTTTAGCTATTCTGATGCGGCCTTTTGACTTGATCAAAATATTCACTTTGATCAAAAAATTATACGCAAGCGTTTGGAAAAAGAGCGTTATCAACCCATATGTTTGACAGTCGAAAAAAATAGGGGTGTAAACGTTTTTTTAGTGCGGCCTTATGTTGAATCAGATAAATTAATGTGAACTTTAGTAATGAAACGGTTCCCCACCCCTGGTCCACAGTGTTTCCACTACATGCTAGTCTGACTAAGAATGATCTGATGGTATATCAGCCATACTCAACCTTTTTTTCCTCCGGGCCGCATTCCGATATTTGCTTCTCTACGTGGGCCGCAACATATTTATGGTATACTCCTTTTTTTTTTAGCTCACCGAGGAATTTGAATTCCACAATTTGGTATGAGCTTACTGGGCTGCAGATTGAGTATGGCTGGTATAGATAGATACACATATATAAGTTTAAATGGAATTATTGAGAATTTATTTTGTAGTCAGAGTTGTCTTTTTTTACCTAACTCCACAGCCCTGCAGAATACTGTAGTATTTGTTTAATTAAAATAGTTAAACGTGGTTCATAAATATTAAAAAGCTAATGTGATCCCAAATGCACGTCAGCCCCGGGTTGCCGGCAACTTTCATAGAGAAGCATTTGAAAACATGAAACATCTGGAGGTTGTAAAAGTTTATCCAACGTACAATTTATTTATACCGGAATATCGAACATAAATAAGTTTATTAATAATTATATTTTTAGTTGCAACTTTGAAGTCAACTATGTACAGCAACGCGTTGACTCACCCACCTCTTCACGTGTTTATTTTAGCCGATAATTAGACAGTGCAATAAGAAAAAGAAAATTCCATTTTTTTAATTTATTGAATACAGTGATATTTACATTACTATAATATTAAAAAATAGTGGACAGTAATCACTGTCGAATTAAATTATTCGTATATTTCACATATCAATGTTATTTGTCATGAATTAATTGATGTCTAGTTATTGCTTTTGTTAAATACGAGCATAGTCATAATATCGTCATCTTTCTGACAGAATTAGGTAACTAGCAAAACTGACAAAAAGTAGTTCTTTGATATAAATTCTTTTCTGGAAAAATTCTATTAGTTGATAAATTATACCAGTTTGTCAAAAAAAAGCATTTATTTTTATCGGCAATAATTATTAATGCTGATTTGAAGACAGTCAATTGTTCCTGTCTATTAATTTGAAACACTTATTCGTGTCACATCGTAATTAATGCGTCTATAATTTGATATTATAAATATATATGTAATCTACCATTGTAACATAAAATATCGATCCCGATCTTTATAAAAGATGAAATTTTTCATGAGCTGTTTTCTCATATAAATATCAATCTGTTACTTACCAACTTCTGTCAGAGCTATAGCAGAGATATGAACTCTGTATAACAAATGCTTAACAAGAAATGGTTGTAAGACAATCTTTCAACCTCTATTTAAAGGCAGAGTGAAGACTTGAGTGTATAAAGATATATAAGTAGAAAGCTTATCGGTCTCGCGATTCTGCCCTTAGAAGGTAGGTGGCATGAAATGAAAATATCAAAGCCGTTCCTGCTTTTAGAAACAAACCCATTATTCGATTAAAGTATCAATTTATGGATGTATTCATCAGGGAATTTAAGTCCTTGACCGAACAACCTGCGATCGAAATACACATTAATAATAAATACGTTTCGCTAAAAAAATGTAATCAATTAAATAAAAAAAAAATGTCAGTAACTAAATTAAATGTTCCATATCCCAATTTAAAAACAATTCTTTACTTTTGTAATATTGTCTTAACCAGTGCTTTTTTCCATGTAACACGGTGGAACGGCGATTCAAAAACCTTTTAATATCGGCATTTTAAATGTTTCAAATCAATATTCGCAAAAACAAAAAAAAACATTTTTATTCTGCTTTAAAAACTTTTCGGATCTTGTCTTGATGTGTATAGTTTTCCGAGAATTGTCAGAACAAAGTTAACACCTTCAAGATCTGAACTGTGTTGATATGAACATTTATATAACAAATCAAAAAATAAATGCAATAGTTCAAGTTTTTGAAGAGAGGAACCATAATTTGAACCATTTTACAAATGAGAAGCAAACATTCAAAAAGTGATCAGATATCAGGTCTGAAAGTCTATAATAAAATCTACAAATGGAAATCAGAATAAGTGTTCGAAAAAGGATTTTTGCATAAAAATTAAGTCATAAAGTTGACACATTTAAGCAAACCGTGACTTTTTGAACACTTAAATCATCATTTCCCAAGCTCTGTATTTGTGTGACAAATCACTTTTTGAATGTTTGCTTCTCAAACGTGCTGTAGCTGCTGTAGGCGATCTGCGTTTTCGTGGAGTTACATTTCAGAAGACAAATACATAGGTTGATCTTAATTCTAGTTTAGGATTCATTAGATCACTCAATTTATCTGGCAACATAATATTTTTCCACTGTATCGAAATGACAGTCAATGAAATAATTTGAATAATAGAAACGATCAAACGTCAGGTGGTCAGTGAGTAAATCGACATGTCAAAATAGCTGTCAGCTTTGAATGACAGATCGTCTCTCCGAAGCGGTTATACCGGTTCTGATACTGGGCCACTAGTATTGAATTAATGTTCGTCGACACAAAATGTAGTTATAAATTAAATGTAACTGGTACATTACAATTCAAGACAAATGAAATTATTTTCTAATACGCTATGTACAATTTCAAAGCTCGTTTGTACAAAGCGAAGTTTTATACCTTTTTTAATAAATATATATATAGCATTAACGTGTAGCGAAAAAGTAATATGTAGTATTATGTTAAATGTTGAATTTTAAATATAGCAAAATCCTGTCTGGCGCGTTTGGGTAAAGAAACATTTTAGATTTTTTACACTTTTCACTTTTGTAGTAAACCTGTGACGTATTTTCTTTACAAATTACATTTTTTTCAAAAATTACAAACTTGTGGTTTGTATTAAAAAATAACACACACACGTTGGTTATGTATGTATGTAGCCGCTGTTTATCGGCCGCCTTCAGGAACGCAATAATGATAAAAAATATTGACCCGATACATAGCTGGACGGGACTGATCTTTTAATGATGCACTACTGTGCCTAACGTTATCACAAGACCCGCTCTTTTTTATCGGGTCAATTAACAGCAAGCAGAGTTTAGTGAATTTTACATGCATAGTATTGGTTTAATATAGGGTATCCAATCCCAAAACCTTTTTGTGATCCCGGGATTGACAACTTTTCAAGCCTGGGATTCCGGGATTAAGCACTCAACATAAAATCGTGTATAAATAGGGATTCGGGATTAAGAGAACTTTTGGTCGGCAATTTTTAAATCATGGGATTTTAACATGTGAATTTCAAAAATCCAGAAATTTGCGGATTTCCCAAAATTACCAGCGTGGGACCTTTTTTTTTAGCTCTTCAAAGAATTTTCGAATCCAAAATCCAAAATCGATCAGTACTGTCTCCATCCCGGGATTTCGGGATGGGATACCCTAGTTAAATATGATGAGGGTTTCATTTTAAGATCCGCAGGGTCGCCGAATTTGAATAGGGGTGTCGACAGTTGAAAATAATAAATTCTTGTCACATCTGACATAATAATGTTACTAGTTTCTAGTCATGCACTGTCAAAATATCCATAACATAACTTCCAAACACTTTCGCCGCAACTTTTTTGGAATAGCACGTTTGATGTTTGACACACGTGTGGCATGCGCGCATCTTCAGCACTGCCCCTTTGACTCCCCCACGTGTTCGATCCAATGGCGTACTTGAATAATGTAAAATATTGAAATATATATTTTTTACTTTTCAAATACATATTTTTTTAAGTCAATACTTAGTGGAAAAGCATAATAATAAAAAAAACCCTATATTCCTTTGTACTATGGTAAATAATATCAACCTATTTAGTTCTACATTTTTTAAAAATGAGTTAATAACTCTTTCGGCTTAGACCATCGTCAGAACTATGGCATATTGGCTATCTGAAGATGGCATAAGCCGAAATAGTTATCAACTGATATAAAAAAATAAGAACTAAATACATTGAATTACAATGGAGTTCTACCTATTAAATACCAATTCAATCAAGAATGCCTTTGTACTACTTCACTTGTATTTGAATGGATCAGGACCGGTTTCGCTCATGACGAACATTATCATTTGATAATGCTCGCCATGATCATTTAAAATAAGAGTGGAAGTAGTACAACATAAAAATCTGTAAAATGTCTTGTAAATACCGGTGTATAATAATTAAATTTAATATTGATCTTAATAGGAATCCAGACTTGGCTATTTGCTTGCCAACCATAGAAGGCGACAATGTAAAAAAATAATGTTATGAGAAAAAGTAAGGTGATTTAAAAAAAAAAACAAGGAAATTGAATTATTTCAATAATATTTGTACGCCACTCCTTAATGTTGACTCTGTTATGTTGTCTATTTGAAAATGATAAATGGTTACACTATACCTAAGCAGTTTTGTTTGTCTTGATTATGCTTCTGTATTTTTGAAGATGACTAACTTCGTGCTCTTGTGTACATATAAAAAAATAAGTAAGAATGTGGCACTTGTGGCACTATTGCTCTTTTCATCTTATATGATCGTGAATTTCTTTTCATGTTTGAAAATGTTATTGCAAGTCTAATATGGCAAGGTGTACCCAAAAAAGAACGTGTAACGATAGATTCAGTGAACTCTTCGTGACTATTTACTGTCAATATTTTATATAAATTTAGATTTCAACCGGATATGTTTGGTGAAACTTCAATTTTAAATTTGAACCGTTCATTTTTTTATTTTCCCACACGTCCTGTCGACAACGATCCGGGTATCGCCTTTCCGCATTTTCAGGCATACAAGAGCACGGATGAACTTGAACGTCTGAAGATGCTGAAAGGCAAAGTATGGGTCATTAGTGAAAAAACGTGTGGGGGTGTTCACTGTCAATACTTGGTAGAAAGGCATTATATTAAAAAAAAAACCAATAATCCTTTTTACTTTATTTTCCACTTTTTTAAAAAGATCAGGACCGGTTTCGCTCATGGCGAGCATTGTCAACTGATGAACGTTTTAATAAAGTGGAAATAAAGTACAAAGGAATATTATGTTTTTTCTCAACAAAATTTGAACTATTAAAATTTATAAAAAAAAATTATTCATGTCCGCTCCCAATTTGGAGCATTTCGCCTCCTAATGGAGGTATCTCAACAGAAGTTTTTCTACGAGAACTATTTGTTACTCAATCGCTCAACCTATTTTTTTTTCAAAGTGAGTAGTAGAGTTAGAAAAATAGGGTTTGGACAGGACTAGTGGCTAACCAATCGCTCTCGCTACGCCCAGTTATTGAAGGATCGGAAGAGTGGGAGGAAATTTTTAAACATCACAAACACCCATGCCTTCGAACATAAAATCGAAAGTCGATCGACAAAATGCTGTTCGTACTGGGATTCGAATTCGTGAAATCCGGCATGGAAGCCAACAACGCTAACCGACCCGACTAATTAATTAGAGATAGATTTAGATCAATATTGACAGGTTCCAGAATTGACAAACCATTTAATGATTAATAATATTTTAAGAAACCATAAGTCGTTTATGAGTATGGTACATTTTTAATGACGTGACGGTATATTATTTCAAGTATGAAATTAATTATTTTGATATATCCTAATAAGCAGTATATTTTTTGGTTTATTTCAACTTTTTTTAAAGCTGGTATTGATATAATATATTATTCATATAATATTATAAAAGTGACCAGTCAAAGAACCGCATGAATATTGTTAAAGACCCTTGTACCTACATCTGTAAATATACATAGGCCTTTCACTTCATATATTTTTTTACGACAAAATGAAATTTTGACAAGTAGGTCATCTCTGCCCTTTTTTGGGGATCTTTTACTCTCTGGCCGCCATATTAAAGTCAACCTTCATACCTTTTTATATTCTTTAATGGAGTACAAAATGTTGATTTTCTCTGTGCAAATATCGGGATTCGTGATATGGGAATGTAGACCGTAAGAATTTTATTTTATATCTGTTTGTGTTCATATTTATATGCAACGTAAAGTTGTGTTCTTCGGATGCAGTTAGTAGGGAAACACAAACATAGGAATATGTAATCCAGACCACAAAGAGAGAGCTATAAAGTTTTGATTAATGATTTAACATTTTAAAAGGGTTCATTATAACAAGTGAAGAAGTGTGTGAGCGTCAGTGTTTCTTAGAGAAAATCTAAATTAAAATACAGTAAAACTTCAAAATAACAAGCTTTTGGTTAAATAAGAGACATTTATAATAAATTTTGTATATTGTTATTAAAAATTATGGGTAAGATAATTCAATGCAGAAGTTTTAACGTGTGTTAGCTTATGATTTGATGTGGGCTTAAAGACATCCAATTTAAACATCATGCATCCCTTGTTATTTGTATACATATAAAGCAAACAATTTTCAATTTATTAATGAACAATTTACGACCCTTATATAGTATTTTATTGTTTTTTCTTTGCTTTAACGTATTTGAAAAACCTTTATTATTTTCGGACTGGCGGCTTCAACGGACACCCTCGCCTGTATTTGTTCGTTAAATCTATCTATGTACTAATTTTGTCACTATCTATGTACGTTTACAATTCAGATTCGACTAAAGCATCAGGAGACATTTAAAAAATCCTTAAAATTAAGTAAATTATTGTTAGGCCTCGTGTCCTTATATTAATTATACTGTTGGTGTCTGTGAGACAGAACGAAGTAAAAACCCCAACAATCAGATGATTCCGGAATCATGTCCGGGGAAGGTCAAAACCAAATTAATGTTTGAATTTTAATCGTTCAAATGATGTACATTCACACAGATTTTTTCCACTAACGACCCGGGTTTCGCCTTTCGGCATCCTCAGGCGTTCAAATGCACGGATGAACTTGAACAGATTTTAATGTTTTTTCAATTTTAAATTTACGAACTTTGCTAAGAGAGTCTCGAAAATTAAATCGATTTTTTTCATTGTTATTAAAAAAAATCTCCTGTTTGGACAATTATTATCTGTATGTATTTCTTATTCATTCCATTTTAATTTAGAAAAATAAAACATTCTTTTAACAGTACACCAAAATTTTGTGATAAGTGCAAAATTGTCTTTTGTTATGATAAATTTACGCCATATTTTGTCAGTCTATCAATCGATGGATGTTAAAAATATAAAACATTGAATGTAAACGATTTTTTCGACAATTAAGATAATATTTAACATGTAAACATTATATAATGTATATTTTTAATATGGTATAAAAATCTAAAACAAACAAATAAATGATAAAAGCAAACAACTCATTCTTGGTGGATTATAAAATTTGCGTCGTAAATCCACATCCTCGGTAAACATTCATAAACTTGGGATACGAGGATTCTGTGCCTATACGAATTAAAATTAAGTCAGACATGATACATTTTTATCTGACTATGCACGCGTAATATAAAAATTATAGAGAATTCTCTTTGTAAACAAGTTTATCATTTACCATAAACAAATAAGGCCAGGGCAAAAGAATTTTAAATTTTCTTTTCAATGCTTACTACATACTGTCAAAGCGTTTTTATTTTCTCAACCTAAATGGGCGTCGAGGGAATTTTTACCGTTCGGGGGAAGTCAAACGGTAAATTTCACTTTGAGAGTGACAGCATATTTGTCACAATAATAAGGTTTACAAATTAATAAAAATAATTATAAGTGTAATAATAACAATGATATTTTTTTATGTTTCACTTAACTATAATTTCGATAATTCGCAGGGATACGAAACGTAACGCTTTAAGAAATTTCTTAAGACACGCAGCGCTTGACGAAGTACTTGTGAAGCTTTCGTAGCCCACGGGTTTCGCTTCCGCTGTATATGAAATGAATTAGCCGAAACAAGAAAATGCAATAATATTGATATTTCGGTGTTGAAAATGAAACAAAATTAGTTTTTGTCGATTTTGGATCAGCTAAAAAACATTTTATGAATATTAATCGTTTCCAGAATTGACAAGCCTTTCAATGATTTTAATTTTAAGAAACTGTAATTTATTTATGAAAAAATCACTAGTTTAAAGTTATGATTAGGGCATGCCATTCCGAACATTTTTTTGTGATCTCGGGATTGAGAATTTTGTCGATCCCACGTTGACATTTTAATCCCGAGCCGAAGGAATACTGTTCGACTATAATTTTATTGGTTGATTCAGAATGGCAAAATTCATCTACTCAATTTCTAAATCGATTTATGTATATATGTATTTGTATCCCAACTGTATTTATTTCCGTGTTGTTATCATACAAACCCATAATTCCCTATTCTCAAACAAGAAACGTGAACAGAACGATTGGCTTTCTACAAGTAACTACTATAATAAGCAGATTCTTATTTTCACATTCCATAAAGAGTGAAGTTTGATGTTTTGTTTAATCTCTATTAAAAATTGTCCTAAAATTGTAAACCAACATGCTTAAATAAGACGTTTTGGATTAAAGATTTACTATGAGACCAAACGTCGAATCAAGATTAAAAACAAATATATATTTAAATAATTTAATGTCGAATATAAATAACTTGCAAAAAATACAATTTGATTAATTGAGCTTATCTTTGTTATGCCAAATCGAAATTTTGCTGAATTAACAATATGCTAAAAAAAACATTTCATGCATGATTGTTTGTAACACACATGATAGTTCAGAGTTCAAATAGTTGACAAGACACAATAAACCGACTTGACGTATATTAATAACGCATCCAAGAACCCACAATTAACGTTTTTTAATAGTTTTACGGTACACTAGTTCCGTAAAATTCTGAGTAGTCCTTGACAAAAGGTATACAGGAAAAGTTGTGTAGCGTTTAATATCATTTCTGTACTCTGTTTCTTAAAAGTCTGGTCTAACAAAGTGAAGATTTTTTAAAAACTGTTTGACTATAAAATACAAAAAATCAGTACTTTTTTCTAATGAAAAGGTGCCGGTACTCAATTTGTATCATGCTTTTCTTCTAATTCATGTCTGTTCTCAATGTGGAGGATATGACTTCTTAATGGAGGTATTTATTTAGTATTGCTTGTTAGCCAGTTACTCAACCTATCTAGAGAGTAAGGATATAAAGATAGGACTGGTACAGGACTAGTGGTTAGTTTTAAAATTGATTTTGTAGGTTATAACTTTTTGCGAGATCATGATTTCAAGAAAATTCAAACGTATTACGAACAGTCCTACTCTCTTTGAACCAAAAAAAAGGAGTTTGAGAAACTGAGTAACAGGCAGTTTTGTTAGAAAAAATTCTTTTGAGACAAACTCCATCACGTGTAGGGTATCCAATCCCGGAGCCTTTTTCCAATCCCGGGATTTCTGGATTGATAAATTTTCAATCCCGGAATCCCGGGATCCCGGGATTGAGATAAATTTACCGAGGAATTTGAAATCTCCGATTTGGTATACTTTTTCCCCGTATTCTCACGAAACCTCGTTTTTTTTTTTTTTAGCTCACCGAGGAATTTGAAATCCTCAATTTGGTATACTTTTTCCCCATTTCATCTCACTTTTCGAGATTTACTCCAAATTTCTCAATCCCGAAATCCCGGGATCGCGACCATGTCAATCCCGGAATTTCGGGATCAGAAAATTCAACGGGATCCCAGGATTACGGGGTCCCGAATCCCGGGATTGGATGCCCTAATCACGTGTCTATATATTCCACATTAGGAGCGGACATTTTTTTAAAAATCCACAAATTTAAATAAAGATCAGAGACTGTTTTCGCTCATCCCGAGCATTTTAAGCTGATGAAATTTAAATTCAAACATGATTAATATAAAATTGATTGTGACTAATGAATAGGTATTTTAAACAATTGGTACAAGATGGCGGTGTTTTACAGCCTTGTAAATAATAGAATAACACGTACCGCTAAGGCTGAACTATGAATTAATTTTCAAATATTGTATTACTCTGCATATATTTGAGCTTAGTCAAATATACGCAGGGTAAAAATGGCACTTAAGCTGGCGTCATTATAATGATGGAAATTCAATCACGAAATAATTGACTTTCTTATACGTGTTACACGACCATTGTATTTAAATTAACTTTTTTTATCACATTTGAATATCGTGAGTCAATCTTAATACCTACTGATATTTTACATTCTTAACAGCAGTGGCGGATCCAGAAATTGTCCCAGGAGGGGGCCATTCAATTTGAAAATAAGCATGATACATAAATAATACATTAAAAAATAGATAAAAACCTTTTTTATGCGATTTTTTTTGCGCGATTTTGAAATTACGCGATTTTTTTGGACGGCACCGTAAAAAAATATTTTTTGCGCTAATTTGAGGGACAATTTTTTTTTCATACATTTTTGATACTTTTTTACGCGATATTTTGATTTTTGGAACCGATTTATCAAATCATATGAAAGTGAGGTTTTTTACGCGCCACCTTCCTCCATATCGCGTAAAAAAAGATTGGGTGTATATAAAAATAGTCAATACATAATTAAGTATACATTCTATAAAATATAGTAAACTAAACAATTAAAGAGCCCATTTCAAAATAAATCTTTAATAAATTAGATAAATGGAAAATAAATTCTCCCAAGGAGGGGGCCATGGCCCCCATGGCCCCCCCCTTGGATCCGCCATGGTTAACAGTCAGACAAATATCAACCGACAAAGAGAAATAATAGTAGATATAACATTTTTTTAATCCACATCCGCTCCCAATATAGAGCATACGGCCTCCTAATGGAGGTTAGGAGAACTGTTTGTTACTCAGTCGTTCAACCTCTCTTATTCAAAGAGAGTAGTAGGGATATAAGAATAAGACTAGGTCAGGATTAGTGGTTAGCTAATCGCTTTCGCTACGCCCAATTGTTAAATGATCGGAAAGGGTGGGAGGATTTTTTTTATAGATATAACAATAGTAGCCTAGAATTATAACTGACATTTTTCTTTTATTTTTGGTTCCAACACTACATTATTTAAAGACCGATTTCGCTCATTGCGAGAATTATCAATTGATGAATATATGAGAGACTTGAAAATACCTACCATCCGCGAGTTCGTTCGTGAAATATCACAAAAGTTTCACAGCGAGGTAGGAAAACATTTTAACCCAACGATCTCTAATCTCCACAACTATGACGAGACACTGCCTGAGAATCGTTTTAAGCCCAGAGCAGTCCTGCTCGACGACCCTCTATAGATCAGATCTTATGTCGTCTAATATTGTCAATTTTAGAACGAACTTAGCATCACGAAAATGACTCTCTTTGTTTAAAAACAATTTGTGTACTGTATGTGTGTATGCGCATGTGTGTGTACATGTACGGATATAGTATGAAGGAAGCATATGGAATGTGATTTGCAAAATAATGCTTATGGAGTTCCCGTGAACTTCTTATCTCTGTAGTGATCGCGCCCTTCCGTCTGCAAACGACGGTAAGGGGATGCAATTTACAATTTTTCAAAATCTTTATCGATGAAGGAGACTGGAAGAGCCTTGGTGCGTCCTGGTACTTTAAGCTCCATAAATTTGATATCAATAAAAAAAATATATATGTTTAATAAATAATGTAATATTTGAAAAAAAAGTGTATAATTATTTAACAAAGTTTCTTTCTACCATGAAAAGATAGTGAACATTTTAAAAGTGAATTTGTGTTCACTTTTTTCGGAGGAAATGGTTAAAGAATTTGGATTGCAATACCGGACAAATAAGCAATACCGTTTTTTTGGTATTTCGTATTAAATACCGGTATTGATATAGACAGAAAAGTTTTAATAATGCGAAAAAAATCAGTACTTTTTTTTTTGAGTACCGTCATTAAAAAAATATAAAACAATCATAAACAGGTGATTTTCATGAACAACATGTGGTTTCTTAAAGTAATTAAACACCATTAAATTAATTCAAGAACCTACCAATATCGATACTTTTAGCTGATTTGAAATATGGGATGAGATCTACAAATTCAAAATACGGTTTTTGACAGTTTCAAAACGGTATTCCGGTATTGAAAATATGATTTGGTAATAGCGGATTTGCCATACCTAATGGACGCCACAACTGAAGAGAAAGGGTGACCAAACGCGTTGATCACTTGGTTACAAGATCGAAAAAAAACATTTATTATGTATACTTTAATTATTAGCACAATTATATTCGCACACTCTGTTAAAAAAATGAGCTGAGTGATGACGCAGCCTAGTACCAAAGAACATGCGTTCTTAACCAATTTGCGGCTGCAAAAAATATATTCATCACGATGACCTTTAACCGGAGAGATGACATAAGACTAAATAGGATAATCCAAGTCGCGTCAGTGTCATATTTCAAAAAATAATTTTACCAAAACTGAGAAAAAAAATCTAATTTGAAAGTTCACACTACAACTTACATGTGTGACAGTAGACATTTAAAATAATATTTAATGTCAGATTCATAAATCAAATTATTCTGAAATGATAAAAAAAAGTGTAAGCCTTATAAATTATTAATAACAAAAAAAAATACTAATTTGCAAACCGCTTGTATTACGACACTGTTATTTTTTTTATTAATATCATAAATGATGTTAAATCAATAAAACACCAAGAGTTAGTTTGTATTGAGATATTCGTGTAAAAAAAATGACGATATAATGTATGTTTCCAAAACAAAAGCTGGTTTTCACAGTGAATGAAAGTCGTCCGATTCTTTGTCAGTGCTTTTGATGAGAAATATTTCCAAATGATAACTATACAAAACCAATATAGCGTAAGTTGTGACATACAATACAAATTTATTGATTTTTTATTTATTGATTTGGCATTTACTTGGTAGAAATCCATTTTAATAGGGTAAAAATATCTAAGTATTTCAGTTCTACAGTTTTTTTAAGTGTTATACGTTGATAGCTATTTCGGCTTTCGCCATCGTCAGAACTATGCTTTAAACGTAAATTTGCTCAGCTATATATACCGGCTAATACGTTTAAAGCATAGTTCTGACGATGGCGAAAGCCGAAATAGCTATCAACGTATAACATATAAAAAACTCTAGAACTGAAATACTTAGATATTTTTACCCTATTCAAATTTATTGAATTCATTATTATCTCACTTTTAGGCACACGCTTCACATTGGTAGTGCAAACAGTATAATAAATAATATTTTTTCAGTTTGGAATATAGTTAGTTCAATTATTTATAAAATCCAATGTCTTCGTAATCCTTTGAGAGACGAAGATAAAATTAATTGGTGGAATAGCAATCGAATCATCGATTAGATTTATTTTAACTTTTTTCCGGCTTAAGTGTGTACAAGTTAGAAAACGATTGTAAGCGCATTTTTTTATTATTGCTAACACATACACTTCTAGAACATAAAGAAAACAATTTAACGGTTTATTTTTATTAATGTTATTAAAAAATGAACGCGAAGAAAAGACCGTTTTGTTTGTATAGGCCGAGAATAAATATTTGTGAAGAGGTCAACTTATTTTTATGTTTCATTAAAAAAGGTTTGCAAACTGGTGCCGAGCAAATATTTGAAGGTCTTGTAAAAAATTCTACGGCTCTAACAGTCACTAAAAATAATATTGCTGAACTAGGGTTTTGTTTTTTTGCAGATAAGAAAATACAAAATATATTTGTATGTTTTTTCAATTTAAAAATTTGGATATATCGTCAGCTTAACCTGTAATGCAAAAAAATATATTGTGTGTTGTATAGAAAATGTGTTGTAGTCGGTTGTCCTGTTTATGTATATATTATTATGAAGAGTTAAAAAGTGTCTATGGCATTTCAACCGAGAATCAACTATTGCATAAATACTGTTTAAATTTCAATACATTTCACAGTTTTTGCTAATTATTTTGTTTTTGTTGTTTTTCGACTCGTTTATATAAAATTCGAGCATTACACTTTTTGAGATTGGTATATTCCTGAACTTTATCCAAATTTAATAGCACCACATTGTTTTTTAAAAATAATATTTTCATATTTTATGCCGACTATTCAAGTATGTACATATTTCATATCATTTAAATTTTTGTTATGACAGCTTCAAAACTAAATATTAACGTTTTTTTAATAAATAAATAAATGTTTATTCTAATATTCAAAACTGGGCTACCAAGTTGTAAAAACCGGCTATCGACTGTCACAAGTTTTGCTAAAAAAAAAGATTTTGAAAACTGATAAGCCCTTCTTTGAACACTTGTCCAGATATTAGTTTTAAAATTATTAAGTTATGTGAGTATATTGGTTTTCGATACCGTGAATATAAAAAACCAAACAAAATTCTACATCGATTGGAATGCATTATATATTTTTATCAAATAAACTTCTTGCTCCTGATCTAACCTGGATGCATTGTAAAGCAATTTAGCTGTACGGGGTGAAACCGGAGAAAAGTTGAATAACTGACCGAATTCCGTTCATGGTTTAACAAACTATTCCTTAGTTTTAAAACCGGTCTATTTCACTACATTTTCAAAGCTTTTCGCATTCTAAACTTTCTCAAAAAGTAAAAAGTTTGACCGACGATAATGCAGGCTGGTATGGACGTAAATGAGTTTGAAAACTATACAAATTTCTCGTAAAATTGTCAATTATTTACTTAAGCGATTAGTGCAATCATTTCTCAATGCATTTATTTGACAATACTTACGAAATAATTGTTAACAGAACAACATTAAAACAGAGCATTTGCTTAAATTAAATTAAGTGTTTGTAGTTCTGCAAATAAAAATGAATACGTTTAGGTTAAGAAAAGAGACGTCATCTAAGATAAAACAAATTATAGGTCACCGTTTCAGGAAGTGACTTGCGCCGTATTAACTCTGTAAAACAGCAAGTAATTTAATCAAATGAAGCCTTTTCAAGATGTGATCAATAACACGAAACTGTAAAATAAAATAAAAAAATCATAAAAAGATGTCGACGGGACGACGTCTTGCTTAGTTGATAAAAATAATGCGACTGTGTGAAACTAACGCACACTTAATTCTCCATAATATAGATAAAGACTATTATATTCTTATTGTTTTATAACAACACGCAATAGTAAGCCCAGCTTTACAAGGCATATCAAATTTTTGAATATAAGCCTGTCCTGATTACAATAAACTTGAAATCTCGATAATTATTTTTCTGTTGAAGACTATACAGTTTTGAAACGATTAAACAAGTTAGTTATGTATACCTTAGTAGAGACAACTATTATCTACACAGCACCCTTAATTTGACAAGCAAGCTTATCACTTAAATTGATAAGAAAAAAACGATTATATCAAAATCACAATTGTGTTCAGGTAGAGAATAAATTAAAATATTTGGCACTCAAAATTTGCTTAAATAGCCCTTATTAAACTCTCGTATTTTACCTTGATGTTTCTGAGTTAACTTGTGTAAGATTTATATATGAAAGTTACATGAACGCGCAGTGTGGGTAGAAGGATGAAATTAAAATTATGAATAACCGACATATTTTTAGCATAGAACATAAAGAGTAAATAACCATAGAAAAGTGAAGTATCACTTTTAAATAAAACAAATATGTAACAAAAAATATCGTTTATACATTTATACCTACATACTTCCTTTTTCACATTTGTTTTTGGTTTGGCGATGTGGCCCGTACGGATTTTCGATTTTTTTGTTTTGACTCGATGCAAAATTAGGTTGTTCATTTTTGATTTACATAATTTATTTACGTTTTGAGAAATATGTAAAAAGCTATCTTGAACTTATTGGACATATTCAGGGATGGGCTGGAGGGGGCTCGGGGGGGCTCGCACGAGCCCCTTGTTAAATTTCGGCGCGGCCGGCGAGCCCCTTGTTAAGATAAGAAAATCATTCATCTTAGATCAAATCATCACATAACTGCAATATCTATAGATGGTTAAATTTGAAAATTAGTTGTCCCTTCATTTTTTGATTCAGCGTTGTAGGCTTCCGTGTGGGACTTCACGGGCTCGATTCCCAGTACGAAACAGTATTTTTTCGATCGATTTATCTATTTTCTGTTCGAAGTCATGGTTGTTTGTGATGTCTTAAGATTGCCTCCCACTCTTCCGATCCTTCAATTTAACTGGGCGCTACTATTATTTAATCACTAGTCCTGTCTTATGCTTATCATGCTATCACTAATCACATCGGAAAAGAGAGGTTGAGCGACTAAGTAACAATCAGTTCTCGTAGAAAAATAACTTTTTTTGATATACCTTCATTATGAGGCCATATGCTCGACATTGGGAGCGGAGATGGAAAAAAATGACATTTACCGAGCCCCTTGTTAAGATATTGGCAGCCCACCGCTGGACATATTATATATTTCAATTTTAAAGTGTTTGAATAACTACGCTAAGAATAGATTGATGCAATCTTTATGTACGAATGGTAAAATTGTACGAATCGTGAAAACGCATTTCCAACGAGCTGGCTAATATTGCAATACTTGAGAGTACGCAAGATGAGACCACCCGCGACTATCCGGATATGGAGTTTAATAACTTGATTAGTAAACAAGCGGTAAAGAATAATCAATCAGTGGTGCGGTAAAAATATAATAATTATAAAACAAAATTATTATTCAAAACTAAGAGAGAGCGCGATAAGAAATATCTGTGTCTTATATTTATTTTTCCAGTTCAAATCGACACAAATATTTATTTTATTTGATATCAAGGATAAAAAAAAGATTTTTTAGGATATTATCAAGTGTGCTGCCGATGGCAACATAGCTATTCTTGGAGGTGATCCTTTAATCTGAAAATGTTTAGTTTAGTCTAAAAAACACAGGTAGAATAACGTAGTTCTTATTTTAAATATCGATTATGCATTTCATTAGTCAGACAGCTCAAAATAACATATTTTGATATAGTGGGAAAAGTAATATTTAAATGATCATAATGAATCAAGTATTGTTTATCGTAATATAAAATATTAAAATGAACTTCCACAAAGTTACCACCGAATCCATCGAAAATATTGTTTATCATTGCTCGATATTTAAACATTTTATCAACAAGTGTACTTACACATATTAATTAAGTTTAGTACTTAGATCAAGTTCAGTAAAAAAATATTAAGAAATTTTCGTCTAATGGCCTATGCAATATCATTTTTTTTAAATTCTTTAGAAGTTTATCGTCATTCGTCATTTAACAAGCGGTAAAACGCAAAATTGTGCAGTTGTCTGAGTAATGAACTGGACGATCAATATGAATAATTCTATGCACAAATAGTGTAATTAAAATGCGCAAACTATGAAAGTAGTGGGTTTTAATTAATAATTGATCTATGTATATCACGAACACAAGAAAAATATTGAAAAAAAAATTTGTCTCGTTTTTAATAGCTATATTACATTATAGTTTGATAAATAAAAATATCATTGATTTTAATATTTTTTTTAATTAAAAAAAAATATGCAGATGTGTCAAATTAAACAAATTAATTGTAAATTGGCATCACATACACCCACGTTTCAGGTCTCAAATTTAAATTGAAAAATCTAAATTTGATATTAATCTTATCGGGAATCGAACACAGATCCGTCTGATCAGAACATCAAGATCTAACTAACTAGACTACAGCGGATGATGAAACTTCAGGTGTTTCCAAAAACATTTTCCTTTAATGATTAAAATCATGTTTAAATAAGTAAATTAATACATGGCCGTTGAACAATATCATTTTTCTTTTGAGAAAAAATATGACAAGATAAAAAATAGTTCAATTTTTTTTTTATTAAATTTACTTGAAGGCTAAAACAAAGACCCTTTTGACACGCGCAAAAACACCCTTTCCGGGAGACAAATTTGAAGAGCTACCTCAGCAAATTTCAAAAAAAAACATGAATTTCATTGTAGGCATTTTCTTTTGTCATAAAATGTCCGTCTAACGAGTTCTAAGTTGGTCAAAGGTTCAACACGTTGATTTCCCACCAATACCCGTAGTTTATTTTTTTTACGTAAAATCCAATGCGCCAAATATTTTGGAAAGAACATACAAGATAAGCTCGAAAGTTACTCGAGATCAACTCGAGGAAAATTTACATCATTAAGAACATCCAAATCTTAGATTTCAAACACAAATTGAAAACAATCTAAATTTCACATTGGACTTACCGGGTATCAAACCCAGACCCGCTTTGTCGGTAGAGCTAAGCTAGACCTCACCGGACGACATGCAGCCAACGTCTACACAACAAAGTGTTTGATTCTACAAGAATATTGTAAAGTTGAAATAGTTATCAACTGTATCGTAAAACTATTGTGGAACTAAATACTCATACTTAAAAAAAACAATAAGATTCTACCAAGTAAATGCCAAGTCGATCATGAGAAGACTTTGAGAATTGTTAAGCCGTAGCAATCTATATTGACACAGTTATGGATGCATTAGTATTGTTTAATTAAAGTATTTTTTCAGCCACCTTTGCTAATGGTTTTAATCAGGGGTGGGCTGGAGGGGGCTCGAGGGGACTCGCGCGAGCCCCTTGTTAAATTTAGACGCGGTCGGCGAGCCCCTTGTTAAGATAAGAAAATCATTCGTCTTAGATCAAATCAGTACATAACTGCAATTTCTGTCGATGGTAAAATTTTATTAAGAAACAAGACTTAGTTACCCTTTCGTTGTTTAATTCAGTGCTGTGGGCTTCCGTGCCGGACCTCAGGAGTTCGAGTCCTAGTACGAAACAGCATCTTACGATAGATTTATCGATTTCTGTTCGAAGGCATGGGTTTTTGTGATGTCTAAAAATTCCCCTTCACTCTTCTGATCCTTCAGTTCAACTGGGCGTTACGTGAGCGATTAGTTAATCACTAGTCCTGTCTTAGCCTTATCATTCTATCCCTACTACTCTCTTTAGAAAAGAGAGGTTGAACGACTAACAAACAATTCTTGTAGAAAAAAAAACTTTTGTTGAGATACCTTCATTAGGAGACCATATGTGCGACATCGGGAGCGGACATGGATGAACAAAAAAAAATGAATAAGATTTACCGAGCCCCTTGTTAAGATATTGGCAGCCCACCGCTGGTTTTAATTATTATTTTATGACAACACTTCCTACGTAAAGTATTGTAACTGAAAAATCGGTGCTTTAGAAAACGGTAGTTTAAATTTTAAAGGAATAAAAGTTTGGTGTAAGTCGAGTTTTTGATCGATTTGGACGATTTCTTTTTATAATTGACAATAAATGACAAGGAATTAGACCAAAAGCTTGAATTGCACCAAGTTTCTGTCTCTTTAAATCATTCACATGTTGCTGTTCCGGATTTAAAGTTACAATAGTTTACGTAGGAGTTATCGGTAAATTACTCGACAGAAGAAGATTTTTTTTCGAATATTTCTTGAAATTTCTGCTATTGAAAGTACGATTAACTATCTTATCGAAAAAAAACTGTCCAACGCAGTACTAGCGGTAGCTACCACAACGCTGTTTATTTTGTATTGTAGTGTGTTGAACTTCACTACATTATCATATTTGTATATAAGAGTCAAAAATGTTGATTTTGAGCAACTATGAACATACAGCGTGTTTCAAAATTATTATGATAGTACCGGTGAGTAAACACCCTGTGTAGCTGCTATTCAAACTACCGGATACA
The DNA here is from genome assembly GCA_031772345.1 of Himalopsyche anomala. Lineage (NCBI taxonomy): Eukaryota > Metazoa > Arthropoda > Insecta > Trichoptera > Rhyacophilidae > Himalopsyche > Himalopsyche anomala. The sequence goes on along the minus strand of CM062836.1, from coordinate 3,381,344 downwards.
TCAGGTGTGATTTATGTTTGCCGAGTGCCTAGGAAGAATCGCCAACCATTGGTTATGAGAATAATTATAAATTATTTTTAAATTGAGATCAAATGATTGTTGTATAAAACATAGGGTTGCAAACATTTGAGAAAATTAAGATTATATTTTATTATTTAATGTATATCCGACGGAATGAACAAATTTCCCGTATTCCATGCACGAGTTGAGAAATTAGTTTGAAGAAATATTTTTCTATCCTACACTACTGTCATGGGTTAAAATATAGCTAACGAAAAAATATAATTATGTGAAAATCCCACATTTAGTGAGTAAGATCAGGATCGGTTTCGTTCATCACGAGCGTTTTAAACAGAGCTATTAAGCATATGTATTTTTTTTACAATTTTCATCAAACTCATTAAAACTGACACGCTATAATTATATTCTACGCAATAGGTCATAAATTTCCGCTAAACCATTTTTTTCAAATCGAAGAAATGTTCTAATCATAGTTTGTGTAATAAAGCACAGATTGCAACACAGTACGTAATAAAATTCAGAAAGTGTCTTCTTTCCGTTAGCATCTTTTTCTGCATGACTGCAGTATAATATTATTACTCAACCATGAACCTGAAGCGAAGGATAACGTAAAAATAACTGCTGTTGAAACTTTCAATTAGTCTGCCGTATGTAAAATTTAAGTGGGGTAAATTTTTGAAATATAAAAACATTTTATTGATAAGCTGTAATAAGTAAATAAGCATCTTCATTTTTCTAGATAAATGCATCATAAAAAGAGACTATGGGTATTTAATAATTAAGTAAATTTTATTTTGAAATATTTAAAAGATTGTCGACAAATGTTTCAGTACGTTTTATGAGTATTTTTGTATTATGCATTCGTTGTAAGTAAGTACTAACTTGTAACAATTTTTGAACAGCATTTGAAAATTAAAAAACGTAATTTATGTGATATTTTTTGACATAACTACTGAATATAATTAATTAACACAGCGAAAGCTCAGCAATGAGAGCTTTCAGAATACTAAAGAGCTTTTATATATTTAAAAAAATATATAACACAGCATGCAATGAAACCTGATAATAAAAAATATTTAAATATAAAACAAGATTATAAATATCTTAGAAATATTCAGCGATAGCTTTGTGAAAGTTTATTTTTATTTTAAAATTAAATTTGATAACATTGTTAATCCACTTTTTGTGATACATCTTGTGGTGTGTTTTGCATTTTTCAGAAGCATCATCAGATAAACTATCACTAGTCAGTTTAATCCTAAACGTTGCGATAATCTGCCTGATGATGCTAATTAAATGCTAATCAATTAAAGAGATTTTAAATATATAAATCTAAATAAATATAAGTTAAATTGAGACTATAGAGATACCAATACAATATCAGATTCCATCAAAACATGAAAAATTGTCATTTTAGACTAAGGCCGAATAACATACGTCGAATATATTTGTTTTATCCAAAATTATTTAATTAAGTGACACAGTTTCGACAGTATATTGCAGAGCTATGGAGTCGGAGTCGGACTGTTTTAACTGGAATCGTGCTCAAAAACAACTGATGGCTCCATGTATTTTTTAAAAAGAATTTGTATTCAAATAACTAGGGTTAAAATTGGCGCAATTAAATGCTACTAATCCTAAAAAATAATTTATTAAGCCGTGTTTCAACCCAACGTTGGAGTCGGAGTTGTCTTATTTCTTAACGACTCCACAGTCCTCATGCTCTTCGGCCGTAGTAACTTCCAGCCCACCCCTGAACCAATGTGATTAAAATACACGGAAGTATCATTACATTTCATATTATTTAACAATGTCAAAGTTCTTCAAATAAATCAATAATATTTCTCCTTTGGATTCTATTAAATTTATATTGAATTAGTATTTTTTTTCAAAAAGAGTTAACAATGCGAAAAAATTCTTTGTTGAAAGTTATATGCTTTAATATGAACATATTCGGAAAATTAAACCTTTAAAATACTAATATTGTTGCTTTGAAAAATATGAAATTGAAAAAGAGTTTTTAACAAAGGCGTTTAAGAAAAATTCGGTACAATGAATCATTGCTAACGTTCATGTACAGTACAATAATACAGTATACAGTCAATCGATTTATGCCAAGTATAAGCAAAATTTACAATCTTGTATGGGTGTAAATATTTTTTACCTTTTGTATTCTTATATTCGAATACGGAAGAAAAGAAAGTTATAATACTCGCCCAAGAAAGATTTGTTGAAAACCTTACAAAATGGTATTTGTATGGCTAACACTCCTAGACTGTGCACATCAAAATACATGATAACTATTCAGTGATAATAGAATACATCATCATATTCCTACCATTTTTTAGTATATTCGATTCGAATAATATATCGGGTATCATGTGATATCAACACGACGATTTGACGAATAAAATAATATTATTTTAATTCAACAGTGACATCTATTATCAGAAAAATTGTTAAATAATTTTATTACAAACATTAATGTAACTGATAAATTAAGCTTTCTGAAATTTTGAAAACATTTCATTTGATTAAATTTTCCTTTATAGTAATTTTATATAATATTCCACAAAGGATATTTTTTTAGGTGGTTCCTTAAGCTGATATATTTTTTGTGAATAAAATAGTTAATCTCAGCGCAATGTTTTATTTTAAAAACAATATTATACATTAATGAAAAAATATATTAAAAACGTGACTATTTTTAAAAGAATTAATTAGCCATAAATGTCAAACGAAAGCGTAACAAATTCAAAAAATAAAGTGGAATTCCGTTTTGTTGTTTTTTCAACCAACGAAAAAAAATATGCCATCAAGAAAAGCGTACATAAACGGAAATTAGTTCTGTTCATATTTTTAGGTTGTTGTTATTGTAATTTTTTTTCGATGTTTTAAATTAATTTACCAGTTTTGCACGTCATAAATTTAAGTTCAATATGTATATTTAAAGTCCGTTCCTTAAACCTTGACCACGGACCTGCAAACGTGGCCTTAAATATAAAGGAAACAAATTAAATGGTTAGAATTTAAATCATTTTTTGATCAGAATAAAAATATTAAACGGTCAGAATATTTAATAACAATTTTGGTCAGTAGGTTACGTTAAGTTAGGTTTTTTTTAAAATTTCATTTAAATTATGATTATTTATTCTGACCATTTAATAAAAATTCTGACCAGTGTTATTTAAATTCTGACCAGAAAAATACGAGCCAAATATAAATACACTTGTGGCTCTGCAGCTAATGACTGAAATGGATATGTATACACTCAACGTAAATATCATGCAATGTAATGACATCCCAAAAATATATTCCTGGAAAATTGACGCGGTTTCTCGGGCTTGGTTTTTGGAACATTTGAATTAAACAACTTGAGACTTGCTATTTAAAAAAAATGATTATATTAATTAAAATATGCACATCTACTTTGAGAATCTTTATATCATTAGGAGTGTCAATAAAAAATGGTAAGTAATTTTCAAAATCTTCATTTATTTAAAAATATATAATATAACCACCGACGTATGAATGTGTGACAGGTGCTAGTTTTCAATTATAAAAAAAATGAACCAATGTATTATTTTTCAAAACAAATGGTTTCAACTGCAAATCCTTCAAATGCTGTGTAATAAAAAATAACTATAAATATTAACAATACAATTTTGTCAACGGGCTCTCATGCGCCGCACTAAGATTTTAGAACCGCACAGAGGCACAGAAATCCTCGAACCAGTCCTGCCTAGTACCCATACACAAACCATGAAATTCTTAATATTTTAATAATAATAAAATGAACAATCTTACCTTTTCTTCGAAAGCTTTCGGTTTTCTATTCAGTACAGCCCAGTCTGCTTCAGCTCTGGCGATGCACTGGTCTTCGTACTCCAGCTCCAAGATTTCTACAAGACTGCCAATCCAATTGTCATCGCCTCCTTTCCCGGAATCTGCAGCATTGCTGATGCACGTCACTGTGCTGAATACAAGAGCGGTCAGCAGGAAAATCGCTGAGGAATTGCTCCAAAGAGATCTTTTGCGTTATTTTGATTCCATGTTTATTTTGTCTGAAATAAAAAAATATATATAAATAGTAAAATTTTGCATTTCACCAATTCTATTTTTATTTTTAATGCATGTCCACTCCCAATGTGGGGCATATGGTGTTCTAATAAAGAATATCAACACGAATTTCTACTAGACCTGCTTATTTCCTAGTTGATACACCTCTCTTCTTTTGAAGAGAGTAGGGATGTAAAGGATAAGGTTAAAATAGGATTAGTGGTCAGTTAATCGTTCATAAGGGAGGGAGAGAGTTTTTAGACATCACAAACATGTCTTCTAACAGGAATCGATAAATCGGTTGAAAAAATGCTGTTCGTACTGAGAAATACTCTCCAATAATAATTAATTTCCAATCTAATATTGATTAATAAATGTTGTTAAACTCATTACATTATGAACAACTGGATAAAGAAATTACTAGGTCTCATTTTCACTATTTATTATTCGCTCAATTCACCCAGTTATAAAGAGAAAATGTTCATGTATGCGCTATGCGTTACAGACAAAAAAGTCAAACAAATATGGTTTTTAATTACATTTATTGAAAAAATAATAACCTTAGACAAATATTATTTTGAAAATTTAAATTTTCAATTTATTTATTATATAATTATACAATAAATGAATTAATAAAAACACAATATTATAGAATATAATAAATAAAACTACATATCGTTAATTAAATTTCCACCGATGATTCATCCAAGTGCGGTGCACATAATTGACATCTTATGGAGGACATCAACAAAGGATGTTTTTATGAGAATGCTTTTTATGCTTATGAGTGTCACGTGTCAGTCAGGATGTATTCGTTACAAAGTTTTCAAGGCTTGTGACTGATTTGCAACTCGTGTTCGGAAACGTCATAACGATAAAAACATAACCTTTCAAAGTAGTGAGAAAAAGTATAAAGCATTATAAACAAAACTGTTTGTCACTTTTTTAACGGTAAGGCTCAATGTCCTGATGGAATTAAAAACAGGAAATGCTAAATATATGATTTCAGCAAAGCAGAATTAAATACGAAGATAAAAATGAAATAGAATGCAATGCTACTCTGCAGTCACATTAAATTGCCAAATATATTTAACTGATAAACAGGAACACCTATAATAGGGTAAAAATATTAACGTATTTTAGTTCTACAGTTTTTTTATATTTTATGCGTTGATAGCTATTTCGACTTTCGCCATCGTCAGAACTATGCTTAAACGTAAATTATGCTCAGTTATATATACTGGCTCCGAAGAGATACACAATGCATCATATTATTTACTCTAACATACTAATTATAATTACAATATTGCACTTATTAAATGTGATTCTAGTGTTTCGAAGAACGATAAGCAGTCTGGGGCTTTTAAAAACATTAATAAGGATAATTTAAACTGATGTTTATTATTAATTATATTACATTGAATTTATTAACTATGGCTTTAGTGTTTTGATAAAAAATAAGAAATATGGGATTTTTCAAGGTAAATTAGGATAAATTATATTTATATTTATTATTAATTACATTAGGGGTTTTAACAACGGTGATGGATTATTAATGGTTTGTTCATTTAAAAAAAAAATGGAACACCTCTATTAGTTTTTTTCTGTAGATGTATAAATAAATCATTCTGTATCAATATAAATATTCTATTGTTATTAGAAAATGTTCACGATAAGCGACACCTGATTGTAATAAATAATTATGTTCACTTTTAGAATGTTCACTGTCAATACTTGGTGGATAGGCATTGTATTAACACTTCCCCTACGTTGCTTAAAAATATTTCCGATATGTTGCTGGCCCTTAACGAATCAAGTGAAAAAACATGTTTTAACACATACCGCACTTTGATGGACGGTAAAAACCCAGGACGTACATTAAAAAAAACACGTTTTTCAGATGGTTCCTTAGGGGCCAAAAACATATCGGAAGTACTTTTTAGCACCGTAGGGGAACTGTTATGAAAACACAATATTCCTTTGCACTTATTATAATGTATCATTTAAGATCACTTTGTTAAAATTTTCGAAATTACAATTATGTTTGAAATTACCATTAGTCGCCACTTGAACTTCATTACTCTGTGATGATTTTTTAATTACATGCTAGAGGTGTTAAGCATTTTAATTTGTGTTAATTAAGATTCACTTATTCATTATTTCTACAGTAAATTGTAAATTCTTTTCATGGCCAATTGTTCATTACACCTATTCATATCAATTTATGTTTGTATACATAGCACTGTTTAATTAAATTTATTATCAGTTGACAATGCCCGCCATGAGCGAAACCGGTCGTCATCTTGACAAATTAAAGTGGAAATTAATGCAAAGGAATATTGTGTTTCTCTTAAATAGTGTTTTTAATACAATGCCTTTCCACCAAGTATTTATTAACAGCGAATAACATAATCAATATTGGCAAAATACAACTTCAGATAAAACTTTTTTACACACTTTAAAATAAAAAAATAAGACGCAAACTGAGTTTGAACAAAGTTTTAATTTACCGCTGATATCGTACGGGTCAAAAACCATCAGTTAATAATACACAAGCCAAAAATGAATACACATATTAGCTTTTTAAATTAATTGTTTGTCCTTGTCAATCAATTGGCGTTCCTCAGTTCACCTTAATTGAGGAAAGGTATTTTTAGCAAGCAAATTCAAAACGGTATCGGGGTGTGGGATAGATTATTCAGTAACCATGATGACGTGAGATGTAATCACGATTGTAACACGTGGCGCCAAAATGAAAATGGAAATGAAGATGGCGTGTTTTTCTCGCTACCAGGAACGTATAAGAGAATTTAAATAATTTGTTTTTGGTGGAAGATGTTATTATATAATGACGTCAGTGGTGATAAAGTCATCTTTTATAGCGTTCAGAAATGTCCTAGAATTTAATATAACTCAAGCGATGAACTGTTTTGCCTTAATGCCAGAATTTGAAAATGAAATTCGATCAATTACATAAACTGATGTGTTTGGTCTTGTAGATATTTCAGAAACTAAAAGATGTACATTAATAAAAAAAATATATGTTATTATTATTTTATTTTTTTAAGCACATTAGTGCATGGTTCAAAATCAGTCCCGTGCAGTTCTGCTAGGGCCATGAATGTGAGGAGTAGACTCCTTTTTTCTGTCGATAGCGTTGTGGAAGGCGGCCATTAAGCGTTGGCTGCATATACACAACGGGTAGTGGTGGGAAGCCAACTTGTAAACTTATATTTTAAAATAGATTTTTTTAGATCACCTGTCTGGGAACAGATGAGTAAATGTTGTATTCCGCATAAAAAAAATCTCAGCCTTGGCCAGTGTAAGCAACCTAGCGGGCCGCATAAAAACAAATTATGATGGTTTCGAGCCGCAAGAAAGTATGACATTTAGAGTAGACTTAATCCTCATTTTACAAGGGGAAGGATACGTTTCATCTAAAACACGGGTTCCCAACCTATGGGTCGCCATCTTTTTTCGATTTTGGATTTGAGCAACAAAACTAGTCAACTAAAATTATCTTAATGAAAAAAATGTCTTTTTCAATTGCATCGGGGCACATGGCTTTTATAAAAAGAGGTCGCCACCAGAAAAAGGTTGAGAACCTATGATCTAAAATATCCGTGCATAATAATCGTAAAAAAGATTAAGTGTTTACAAAATTTTAAAAAAATAAATGTTTCATTATATTTGATCGTATTTTTATAAAATAAAAGATTTTGTCTTTTGCCGTGCCACCGATTTTTTTTCGAGAGCCAATTAAATACCATCACTGTTTAAAGCCATGGAAGCAAGGGTCTAGGATTCCGTTTAAAGATCCAGGATTATAAGACTGAATAATACCATATTACACAGATTTTAACGTTCATCATTTTTTTTATAAAATGTTTCAGCTTTTACTTTTATAAATACTACAGACCAAGGAATACAAAGCGAGCAACCATCTCCTCTGCATTCATCTCTATCAAAATCATCTGTTATCTATTACCACGATGTACTGTAAAAAATACAGCCAGTTTTTATTTTTTCACGAAACGTTGCAGTAAATGGCAACGATTGTTTGAAACAGCTAATCTTCTGAATAGTATATTAATCTAATTTAAAAGAACGACTGTTTTTGTCTTTGGAAAGTAGCACATAACAATATACGTCACTGCATAGTGTTATGCAACGGAAAATGAATTACAACCACTTTACATCGCGCCAGTAAACGCTTAAAAAGCTACTCGAAGCTTTTGAAAAATAACGGCCGAATATAAAAACATGTAAGTGCAAACTGAATTTTTACTGTCACAATACGTCGTTATATTTTCCTTTTTGCTGGACGGAATACTCAAATTATATGGTACGACAGTTCAAAGCATTATCCTCTGAATAAAAAATCGATTTAATAAATTGCTATTGATATACATGACATAATAGTGTCATTAGTAGAGTAACGTTGTATCAGCCAGTTTTTTTCAAACGTAAAAAGCAAGCATACCAATGACTCTACCAACGTAGAAAAAATTCTGTCTATTTACACATTTTAAAAAAATGGTATCAAATACGGAATTAAAATCTCGTATGTCACAAACAATGTTGGAAGATTTTTGATTATGGACGATTTCTATGTTGAATTCTTCTATTATATAAACAGACATAAGAGGTATCAATAGTAAGGAGACGATTCGTACAAAATTAAGTACCGGTTCCAGTATCGGTTAATATCGTATCGTAATCTGCAGAACAACGTCACCGACAATTCATACATATTACAGAATCAGTCAGGTTTGAATAATAAAAAAAGGTTTTATTAACGTCATCTTGTAATAAGTTCGCAAAATTAATTTATAAATGCGGTTAGTAATATTAGGTCAGTTGAAGTTTCTTTTTACTATCTTATTATTCATTTATTGATTACGGGCCGATATTTTCGTCAGTTGATAATGCTCAGGATAAGCAAGAACGGTCTTGATTTTTAATAAATAATAACAAAACTATTAAGAAAAAGGGTTTTATTTTTTGGACACAATGCCTTTGAATCAAGAATTGACAGTGAGCACTTTACAAGTGATTGTGTCTGGAGGTAAGTACAATCTGTTATCTTATTATAACATGGCGTAGAAAAAACGATTCATCAACTATTCTTAAGAGACTTCAATCTTTACCTGTAACGAAAATATATATACATAAAAATATATATATACATTAAATCACTTCTAATGGTACAACAGTAAGTCTATTATGAAATCTACCATCAAACGTTCATAATAAGCATCTCGGTTACTAAACGATCAATATAATGTTTACGAAGTTTGGCAGTAGTAAGAAAAAAATGATTTATTTACGAACGTCATCGCGAAGAATAGCACTGAGTAATAAAACAAAAAAAAAACATTCCTATAAACTCGATTTTTATCTATCGTAAATTTTGCATGTTAACCCAGTTTCGATTCTATTTTGGACAAATCCTTAATCTGGTAGTTGTCAGATGTGAACTTGGAAGAGTTACGTGGCCGAGAGCCAAGATTCGATTCCCGAAATACTTTGTCAACCCATTAGGATTAAAAAGTTTCCGTATTCTATTTAACTATAACTTAATGTCATCGTTCAAAATAATTAATAACTAACCTATTTTATAGATTATATCTTAATCTTTTTATGTCATACAAAAAAATATCACTAAGATTATTTTTTAGTAAAGGTAGTCATTAAGATTATCTGAAAATATAAGATGCATGTATTACGAAAAGGAGAAGGGTTTTACATTTCACAATTTAGTAGATTTCTGTTGCATTAGGTTTGAAATTAATATAGCTGAGTTATATATCCAAATAAAATAAAACCCGCTGCCCAGTACTAATAAAATATTTTTTTAATATTATAGTACATGACACATGAATGGCTAAAATTTCTTCAAAGAATAAAATGATTTTGATTGCAATTTTAAGACGTTATTTAACTAATTTTGTTAATGAGTAATTAAAGATAGGTTGAAAAGTGAATGCCTAATAACCGGCCATAGTTGTTAACAATATGTTAAAGAAATTTATATAAAATTCCTTCTTAATCGTGTAAAAATGTAAAAAAGGCGTTTTGTGAAGGAGATGACGAAATAGTATGTAAAGCCAAAATGAACTAAGGAAATAAAACGTAAGGTAAGAGAAATCAATCGCTGCGCTAAGAAACCCAAAACAAATACTTAACAATAAGAAAAAATAATTTAAGTCACGTCCTGCTCTATCTGGTTAAGTTAAGTAATTTGCACATGTGTATCTATCTGTCTCTTACGTAATGCCACGATTTGTTGACGTAAGAAAACTTCTACCAGGTGTCTCAAAACCACTTCGATTGCCAAGAACGTTTTCACGCGGTCTTGTATTAAAAAGAAAAACCTTGGTTTAAAAAAAAAACAAATTTATTATAATATATCTCGCTAAATTAAGATAAAGATGCTTATTTTCGGAATTAAAGGCCAATCAGTTTATCTCATTGTTAAATATAAAAATAAATTGATTTTAGTTTATTATTGTTGTTTTCTGTTAACTTCAAGATTTATATTGCTGATCTAACTACCAAGATATGTTTGGCAGAGTTATAACATCCTCCTATTGACATGTTCTCATACAGCACGATTTCCTATGGCACGGAAGCCTTTAGCACGCTCCCATTTTTTTTGCTTTAAGAGGCGGCATTTGGATCGATTAAAAAATTCAGTTACGCATATCTTATGATAGAAGTATTTTGATAAAATTAAAAATGCAATAAAATAAGGCAAATAAATCAAAAAAATTCTAAGCCGTCTTTAGACGAAACTAATTTTGGTTTGTTTTGCAATATATCAATATACTTGCCATATTCATTAAATCAATTGCTTCCCAAACATTTTCATGTAACGGCCCTCTTGAACAAAAAAACATGTTCTGCGGCAGCCCTCAATTTGGAAGGCACTGCGTCAAATCACTCTTTAATGTGATCAATGTAATTTAATGGTAAGGCGTTATATTAAAAAAATAAAACTCTCTTTTGTACTATTTTCACATTTATTTAATATAGCCATTTGATAATACTCGTGATGAGCGAAACTGGTTCTGGTCATATTTAATAAATGTTGAATTAGTACGAAAGAGTGGTTTATTTTTTGAATATCCTTTAAAGTTTAATTAAAAAAAAATAGAACTTTTAATTGATGACTTAATTAAAATAAGAGCATGTTGTTAGTTAACAAGGTTTTTTGTCGATTTATTAGGAAACTTTATTTATTATTTATTTATTTATTATTTTATTTAATTTATTTATTTAATTAACATTGCAAAAGGTTGACAAATTATAAATTTAAAACTTTTACAATGGAGAAAAAAAATAGTACAATTTAATATTAAAATCAGTAGAAAAAAAAAATGGCAAAGAAGTCAACCGAGTAAGCTCCGACGAACTCTACTTTAATACATAAAAAATAGTATTCGTCGGAACTCACCCACGTCTACGTGGAATATGTCGACATCCGAAGCAATATTGTTGAACACCGTTAAAGCTCTCCCCAGTGGCATCCCCATTGGCAGGCTGGTTCTACACCTTGGGAGAACAAACAATTCATGTCCACGATTTCTCAAAAAAAAATCAGGAACATTTAGATTTATGATGAATTTATGTCGAAATATCTATAAAGAAAAAAGAAAAAGGGTTTTCTTGTGTACTGTTACTATTAATTGTAAATTTTCAATCAGCCCGTTGGTTAAAGTAAAATAATGCGTTGTTTTTACATCGTACTGTATAATATGGATGTATTATAATTTAATTTCAAGCTACCTCAAAATAATTCACATGACTACGTCATTCAAGAAGTCTGAAAAATAAATGTATTTAATGTTAAAAAATAAGCTAGATAATGATTAAAAAAAGTAAAACATGGTTCAAAAAATTATTAAACTTCTTCCAACCTTCATTTGCACAAAACGGTAGATTAAAATAATAATGTTTTATTCAGAGAGTAAAATGTAAAAACCTTTAGTCTATTTAGCCGAGGTAAAAAAAAACTCAATTACTCGGCTCCATTAATAAACTTAATAGCCTTTTTACCGGAAATCATGTTTTATTATTAAAGGGAAAGTTTTTAAAATATTATAAAGGCAAAATGCAAAAAGCCACCGCTAGAGTGTGCCGTCTGCGTTATTAATGGCATATTAATGCTGCAAAATAATAATTATTGCTCACGAACATAGCTTTCGGAAACTCGACGGGATGAAAAACGAATATAAATAAATGTGATATTGAAATGTATATTATAAGAAGCTTTCGAAGCATTAAGTTGGCTTTAAAAAATCAATAAAATATCCATCATAATAAAGTTAATCATAAAAGCTGACTTAAACTAAATCTATACGAACAAAAGTATAAAATTACTTAAAAAATATTTGATAAATATAAATAAATCTATTTTCGTTGTATTGACCAGAGTTAAGGAAGGCATGATGCCAGAATAGCAATATAAAATATTTGATAATTCTTGTAGAACTGTAAAGAAAATGCTATTTATCCTTATTATAAAGGAGTTCTAGCATGTAAATGAAAAAGGAATGATAAATTATATGGATATAATGTCGTAGGTATTGCTTGGTTGCAGATTGAAAGATTTCATTTTCCGAACTTTCATTAACATTTAGAGAAGTGAATTTATCTACACTGACTTTGCTTTAATTTACTGTCTTTTTAAAGTGACAATTGTGTGACTTTCTTCCAATAAATATATGTAATTGATATTTAAAGGATATATATGCACAAAGATAGACACGACTCTGTTGAGTTAAAAGTACGTCCGTACTCCTTTAGGGGAAAATGGCGCCGACATACATATACGCCCTCAAAAGATTCATTGATTATTTAATTGTTTTATGGATTTGTACCCAAAGGTACGAGTAAAAGTTAAAATTTGATTCGTTCCCATAAACATTAAATCGTGTGTAATGGATAGGGTCGTAACCTTATAATAACTCTTTGAATTCGAGAGTCTGAATTGCAACAAGTTCTCTTTAAACAACTTTATAAATGCTCTCAATTAGGAACAATCAGTGTTTTGTTATATTTATTATTATAATGTGTTTAAAAAAGCAAAGATATTTTTTGTAGAGATCCAGCGATTCAGTCGCCCGTTTTTACTATTTTGATTTAATTCATAGTGACTTTCAACGTATGTTAACGATGACAACATGATAATTTTTAAAAAGAAACATGTGATGGAAAATCAACACTTTTAACGTAAAAAAAACAATATCAAAGAGTATAACTATTTTGGCGGCAGCACGTTTCCGTCAATCTATATTCATCTGTCAAGATATTTTTGCTAAGTAATCGTCGACTAAGAGAATGTATAGAAAATTGTTTCAAGCTTTTGACACAAGATTTTTCAGAAAGCGTATTTTAAAAATATATGAGTTTTGTGTTCACGAAACAATATACCACGATAAAACATGACATTATTTCAGAATTAGAAGATAAGACAAATAGTAAAACGCGTTTCCCTGTTTAGGTCGTAGAATGTAGTAAAACTCCAATTCATAAACGGTCAATTCAAAAACATAAGCGTTTAAATATCTAACAGGTATAAATATCTTATAAAAAAACTAATCTTGTGAGTGTTTGAACACCTGTATGCATAGCATGCGATCCAAATAATTTATTCATACAAACACATTATATTTGAAAAATCTCCGAGTTTCTGCACAGAACTAGAAAATGATTAAAATATTATTCATTGAAAAATACCACAATATAACACACGAATTTTAAGTGTAAATTTTCACGCAGATTTCCAGAACTTAATCCCGTTCGTAAACCTAAATTAACCCATACAATCCCGTTATTAAGGAGTCAAAGAAAACATACAAAATGAACCCAAAATCGAATGTATTATAGCAATAACTAAAAATAAAGGAAACTTTGTTATGTATATTCTAAGCAATATAAATTGTCAAATAATTTTTATGTGGGAAAAGTACTAAAAATGTTTTATTATAAGGCCATTCCACCAAGTATTGACAGTGAACACCTTAAAAGTAAAATATGAAGATGTGTTTTACTTTATGAAAAAAAATGTTTACTATTTTATAAGACTGTGTTTGTTATTATGTAATATTATTTTGACAGATATGAAAACAGCAATAACATGCATTATTAAAGTTAATCATTGTCTAAGAATAAGACGAATTAATTTTCCTTTTCTGAAAGAATATTTAATCAAACTTTTGTTTGAAGTCCGAACTTCAAACTATCAAACTGATTTATCGTTTAATCAACGCATCATTTGGACAGATTTGGACAAGATCGAAATTATTTATCGAGCCGGTTTTGACTCTCAGTTCGTAGTTTGCTTACCTCTGAATTAAAATATGATTATGCAATTATCTGTATTTGAAATTTCAACTGAATAATACTCAATCCACGTTTAAAATCAGTTTTATCATAATAAAGAAAACATTCAATTAAGAATTATGACAACAAAGGACTGCCGAGTCTGCAAATTTCCAAAGAGTAATTTAAAAACCTCCCATGACAGTTTAAGAAAATCGAAAATAAAAAAACCAGATCAGTGTTGCCTTAAGCATAATATATTTTTAACCCGTGTGTAAAAAAGATGTAACTTCTGATGAAAGTTAACAAGTTTTTTTTTCGACAGGCGCCGCCCGCCCTTTCATTTCGTTCAAAATGTTACATTAACTCAACAGACGTCTGTGAGTAAAAGAGGTATCTGTCAATCTTGTTTGAAACACAAAATTCTATTATATCCAAAGATATTGAACACGTTTTTTGCAGGAAATCACCGAATATCATTTCACGATTGCGCCGGAATCAGTCACGATAGAAATCTCTACACTTCGAAAATTTCTTACACAATTATCAAGGGTCAGAAATTTCAAAATGATATAAAATAAACACTCAGAATAGAGGTCGGCAGATATTTACAAGTAGACTACAGAGGTTTAAGGTCATAAAAGGTTAGCCAAAACACAGTTGCGAGGTGATTTAAGAATACCATTTGTTTTTTAGTTGTTATTTTTGTAAATAACTTGAATGTTTTTTTTGAATAGTTCCAAAGAAAGGTAACGAAGTCTTGTTGCCGAAAAGGCTGTCGACAATATTAAAATGTCCTTTTTGAACTATGATATATGTCACCCTTTATAATAGAGTTTTATATATATTAACGATACATATTATGTATATATAATATATGCTTGCTTTTAAATTAAAATAATAGTTTTGACAACAATTAACAACTGCTGTAACTGGTTTTCACTGCCAAACGTTGATGAAAAGATAATATTTAAATTAATAAAAAATAAAAAGGATTTGTATTACTTATTGCATATTCAAAAAATAAAATATACATTTGTACTAATTTTCAGTTTTATTTATTAAGATCTGGACCGTTAAAACTCAACGATAGAGCATTTTTAATAAGGCATGTAAAAATATTCTTTCGAAGCAAAACCGGTTAATTTAACCAACTTCATTTTTGTCATATTTGATCAATTTTGACAATTAAATAGGTGGAATTTGGAAAGTCATGTACCACAATTCATGTATGAGCACAAATGAAATGTTCCCAAAACAATATAATAATTAAATGATAAAATCACTTTAGTTTCACAACAAGACACTTAACAGAAAATAGAATTACCTTTGTATGCATGTACATAGTTTGTACGCACCTTCTTTAGCTTACCGGCACAGTTTTGTTATGGCTATTTTCACAACACTTGAACTATAATCTAGAATGACTAGATGATGAAACTTATGTCAGTATCAAGAGTAATACATCAACATCAATTGAATACCGTTCAAGGAAGGACCATCAATCTTTTTAACTGAGCCTTAAGGCAGTAAACGTTCGCTATTGGATAGAGTTAGAGGAAATTGCGGACTTAATTCGCTACGCACTGTGAATATTCATGAAAGGATATAGTCCAGTGACTGTGAGTTGAAAGAATAAAACGAACAGCGGAATGGTTAACCTCAAATCAAGGGAGCAGAAATATATTTTGACCTAAAGATTATAATTAAGTATTACAATCAAGCAAAAAAAAACTCATTGGTTAAATAAATTGCTATTAATTTAATTATGAAACGAGAAAAAAATCCACAGTGATTGTATTTTCCTGATTTATCCCAATAGTTTATTCATGCATTGAATCGAATTTAATGCAATATTGAACACTTTATGCTTGTCTAAGAATAAATGTGGAAAAGATTAGAGCTAAAATTGACAAAAATTTAGGTATAAAATAACACGATGGATTGAATTGGTATTTACTTGGTAATATCGAGTGTGGAAAGGAAAAGGTATGTAGCCCACACATACCAAATTTTACAGGAGGCGTTAAAAACGTGTTTTGATGATTTTGTGACATATGCAAATTATGAATTATACATATCCTTTAAGTGCACGGATACTTCTTAATTGGTGTTTAATTGACATAATCTAATATTAATTATAGAAATTGTCTCGGAAAAATCTTTATTTCAGTGTTTTTTCTTGGTTTTCATTTTTTACAAGGTCATCTTTTTCAAACTTAAAAGCTAAATTTAGGTACTTATTCGGCATTTTCAGCTTCCATCCTTTTGATAGAATGTGTGTCAAGTTGTATACATTGTGATTATCGAAAAAAAGCTGTTTTTGAAAATTGAGGGTTACGTCCATTTTCCTTTCCACAATCGATATGGTAAAAATATCAAAGTAGTATTTTAGTTTCACAAAGATTATTTTATATACGGTTGATGGCTATTTAGCGTAAACCAAAATATTTTCCACTTATTGCTTAGTTTAGTATAATTAATAACACACTGGGTCCATGACAGGTGAATTAAGCCAAGTGGTATTTTAGAAAAAAAATAAGTTAAATGCGTTGTAATATTCTATACGTCTTAAAGTATAGTAAAATAACGTCAGTTAATACACATTGCAATATTTATATATATGTAAAATAAAAAAAAATACCAAGTAAAGGCATGATTTAACTTAAAAGTCAAAGAAAAACGTTTTACTAATTTAATAGTTGGCTCATTTGACCTCTCGAGAGCTCAATCATCTTTCACTTCTTCAGATAAAGACATACAGCATTTTCAACACATTGTTAAATATCAGTCGTCCTCCTGCGTATTTATTACAAATAAATAAATAAACTAGTTAAATTGGTAAAAAAAATACAATAAGGTGACGAAGCTGTGTGTACTATTGTTTTTGTATTTTTCGGAATAAATCTTTTTTTTTAAAAAAATGTTATAATAATAGACACACCATTTATGTTAAACGAACTTTCATGGTAACAATTTGCTGTGAATAAACTTAATGTTACAATGATTAAATATTGTTTGCTGTTATCTTATTATTGTGAGTACAAAAATAACTTATTTGCCCAACTGACAGTGTACGGTTTAAAGACTCTATTCAATGTTTTGTTTCGTTCACAATAAATACTTAGAAAAATAATAGGCGCCGTGAGCAAGACGAAAAGTGATAAGCATAATCAATAACATTTGAGTGGTGAGTATTCGTATTATTAGAGTTTAATATTAACATCGTGATGTACACAGATATGCAAATTAAGTATACATACTTATTCATGTATAATTAATAGTTTTTTTTGTCTATACAAACTACAGTAAAAATCCGCAACAACAACCCCAAAATACGCGAGTTATTTAAAAAATATATTTTTTGTGGTGTGCTTAAAAGCTTAATGATTTATTCTGTAATGCAATTTATTTTGCTTACAGAATGAACATAAAAATAAAAAAATACAGAATAAACTTTGGTATCCTATTCCAACGTAATACGTTTCTCTTTGTGTGTAGGTGTAATGTTTAATTTACAATTAATTATCGATGACGTAGAACGAAACAATCTGGTATACAAATATGAAACATATTTCTTTTTTTTTTATATTTTATTTTTAATAAACACATTTTCATTGACGTGCAGTAGTTTTCTACGGTAGATGATTGTTTTTGATATAACCTGTTTTATTTACAACGTGAAATGTTGCCTAATTAATCAAAAGAACAAAATGATGTATTTTATGTATCACTACTTCAGAAGAACAATGACACAATTGACGAATGTATGGTTCTTTAGAAATCGTGGTTTAGTTTTTACTCATGAATAAAAGTTACAAATGAATTGATCAGCTTTTGTTGCTGGTTTTGTAAAAGTATAAATCGCTTTCCTTAAGCTTCGCTTAAAATCCTTTTACAAATCTGTTAATTTAATCTTTTCTTATAATTATAGCCAATTCCGTTGCTATCGACTTCAAGTCAATAAATTCGGTGTAACTAAAAAATGGTATAACTTATTTCAGTACTTTTGTTAAGTGACATAAAAAAATCAATATTTCCATCATAGACATTATGTGCTGTATTCAACGCAGCTTCTTGCAAAAGTTTTATCGGCAAGATTCCTAATTCCAAATTTAAGGTTCCAAATAAATATAATTCTTAAAACCACTCACTACTCAAATCTTTGGGCATTCCCATGAGCTTATCCTTTTCGCCAGCAATGGCTTTAGACTCAGTGATACATTTATTTATTATATAAACACGAAACATTCATTTACTAAGCGTCAGTTCAAGTCCATCCGTGCACTTGAACGCCTGAAGATGCCGAAAGGCGAAACCCGGGTCGTTAGTGACAAAATCTGTGGGAGTGTACATAATTTGAACGATTCAAATCGCTGTATATATTATATCTACATATTATGATTTATGACGTATCAGGTACCTACATTAAAAATAATTAAGATATCAATAGCAAAGAAAAAGAAGCTGTAAATGTGAGGTATTTGAAAAAAGGATAAAAAGTAATGGGTGTTTGTGATGTCTAAAAAATCTGTCATACCCTTCCAATCATTCAATAACCGGGCGTAGCGAGAGCGATAAGTAAGCCACTCTTAATTATCTTTCTATCAAAAGAGAGGTTGAGTGACTGAGTAACAAAGTAAGTTCTGTTGAAATACATACGCACTTTTTGTATTTTACGTATACAATATTGATAACCGTAAATATGGTAACAATCTTGATAATAATTATGAAAATTGTCTCAAGTTTTTTTTTGTGATACAGAAGTCTATTACTCTTAATGGAAAAAGTTACATTGACATTACATCCTAGGGGTAGAAATTTACTGTTGTACTATTTAATGAATATTATCATTAAAACTAAGGGTACGTTATTCTAAACTTTGAAAATGAATGCTTGCGGCGAATATTTGGGGAAAATGCGGTTTGATTATGTGGGAAAATCGGCCATTAGGCAACAGACTGCGTGTGGCAACAAAGATTATATAAAACAACAGTATATTATATTAAAGTTGAAATTATATCGGAGACGATTGGCACATTTTGAGTAACTCTAAAAAGTTGGGTGTAATTTTATATCATTGGAAATCATTCCTAATATCCCAAAAACAAACAGTTTTAAAGTTCAAAACGTCTAATGTGAATTGTCATGATGCAAATTTTCTCACAGAATCCTTCGAAATCGTCAAATAAAGTGATATACTACAAATTCAAAATATGCAATTCAATATAGAGGCAGAAAAAAGGCGATTTTATACAGGGACAAGTTACCGCAGGTAAAATTCCCGCATCGATAAAGCACGCTGAGCGGATAAGTCTCGTGTAACGATGCTAATACTCTAAGCCAGGGTTGGATAACACGAATTAAGGTAACGCAATCAATTAAATTACGAGAAACATTTAAAAGAAAGGGGAATTGAAAATTTAATTATTTTAAAGCTCCCGGATAAAGCTCTCATGTAGGTTAGTGAACAGCGAGCGACAGCTACGTCATTGCTGTTCTGGCCAAGGCTGGAATTGGGAGAGTTTTGTAAAAATGAATTGTGTTATTGTTAGCACATAGTCGGATAACACTGGACGTTAGGTTAAAAACTCTTAGGGATAAGTGCTCTAAAGATGACTCTGTACGCCGTGGTTTTTAACCTTTTCGAAATCACGGTGCACCAAGATCAAACGGGTAGAAAACAAAAATATGCGCACATAAACTTAACTACAAATTTAACAGATTATACAGCAAAAAACAGTTTTAACAAAAAAATATACAAAAGTGGAAAAACTGATCTAAAATTACCCTAAATAAAATGGAGATTTTTTGATATGAATATCGATAAATGTAAAACCAGAGCTTTTTCGGCTTTTGAAGATTTCAGAAATATTAGGTAGAATATTTAATATAGCTAACCTAAATTATTCGTTTAAATTCGTAATTGTTTCTCGTTTTTTAGTTTTAAAAATAGTTATTGTTTAAAAACCGGGTTTTACACAATAATATTATATTTAAAAACCTTTACAATGCTTTCAGTACTCTCATGCAGAGCTGGATATTCGTCATGGACAGAAATTCAAAATTCCACCGTAGGTACATACTTTAGATTTTTTAAAATTACGATCCGTGGACAAAGTTACCAATTCTTCTTCTTCTTGGTATGAAAATTCACAACACGGTGTATTAATCGTGGCATTCGACGTGAGGCAACACGTGCATAGTATTAAGTATTTTTTCCGCGGTGCACTTGCAACCATCTCACTGTATACCGGTTAAGACTACTACTATATACGATGTTTACAATAAGAGTGGCGATGATGGAAAGCTTTGGAGAAGATACATAACATTCAATTGTATAAGTTAACGCAAATCAATTAACTGTTATCAACCCCTGCTATACACTATGCGCGTGAATGAATAAAAACGGCTTAGCAAAAGCGGTTTAAAAAGTAGAAAAAATCTTTACTGCGTTGCAATTTACGGACAGCACACTATTATAATATATATAGTATCATACATAAAGTCAAAGAGAACTGTATGTATATTGAGCATGTCATTAAAATGTGTATGGAACTAAGCTTAGCTTCAATTAAAAACACAAATTATAACATACATAATGATTGATGTCTAAAAAAAACTAATTGTTTGTATTCCTTTTATGATAACCAATTAAGTGGAACTAGGGATTCCAAATATTCGATTCATGATATTAATGTTTATAAAAATGGGTTAATATCATTCGGCGTCGTATTTTATTGTGATTTAATATATTTTGTTTATTTAAACAAAATTATACTCACTCAGGAAGCATGCCGTCAACTAGTATGTTTTATAATGTAAGGTTTCAAGTTTCAACTAACGTTTTTTTACCATGTCCGCTTCCAATGTCAAGCATATGTATTTATAATGGAGTTTACCTCAACAGAAGTGTTTCTACGATAACTAATTTTCAGTTAGTTGCACAGCCTATTTTTTTCTAAGGGAAGATCTGGAATAGAAGGATAGAGGTAGGACAGGACTATTGGTTAGCTAATCGCTGTCTTTACGCCCCATTATTTTAGCATTTGAAGGGTGGGAAGGAATTTTTAGTCATCACAAACATCCATACCTTAGAACTGAAATCGATTGAAAAAATACTTTTCGTACTGGGATCCGAGCCTGATTGAGATTTGTTACAGAAGCCAATGATGTTGACCACTGCGCTACGGACCCGAAATTACTCGGAAAGGTATTATATTATATGTCTGAAAAAATATACAATATTTAAAGAAATAATAGTAATAAAAAATATGTAACGAAAAGTCGTTACAAATCTTTTATTTTATCAAATATTCAGAATATGCTTCCCTAAGTTAAATCAAAATAGCTATTTTAATAAATTTATTTATGACTTATTATTTTTTATTAAACGATAAGTGTCTAATTATGATAAAGATGAAAGAAAAAAAAACTCTTCACTTTATTTTGTTTAAGTCCGTGAATACTAAATATTTGTATCAGATTACGTATGTTTTAATTGTATTTGTTATTGTTATAGGTACATGGCATGTGTATTGATGAACTGCCTAAAGAGTAAACAACTACTAAATTGCATCCGTAATATTGCACAATGAAATTTCGGACACATCAACACCTTTCCCGAGGGTAATAATCTTGTATTTGTATTATGCAATCAAAACCTCAATCAATATTTAGTTGACCAGGTATTCATTTTAAAGCGTGGCTCACGTTGAAAATATGTTAATAAACTGGCAAATTTAAAGATCTTTCATCATTAGAGTAACGTCATACTATCGAGTTTTGTTCAAAATCAACCAATAGATATTTTGTACTTATTTGTGCTTTGAGTTTTAAATTATTGTGTAATTTTGAAAATGGACCTCCAATAATCTAAATGGGAAACAATAATTTTTCTAGTCACGATAACGTAGATGGATGTATTTTTCACAAATTCCTTTTCCCAATAAGGGTAATGTAATGTGTCTTATAGAGCAGCGTTTCCCAAACTTTTCCACCCCACGACCCAGTTATTTTATTATTTCTCCTTCGTGACCCACTAAATTAGGGCTATAGGTAAAATAAAACATTATGTTTATGTCCATAGAGTCTTTATATTTTATATAACAAAATAATTTACTCTGATAAACCTATAAAGAAAAAAAATGTACCAATAATTTATTAATGAGAGGTGTGCTGCTGTTTCTTGTTAACTAAAAGCTCCAGGTTTGGAGAAAAGGATGATACCTTTATTTTTAGATCCGGTTCGACTTCCAATCGGTTGCTATATTTATTTAAAAAAACCAATGTTGAAAAGTCTGTTTCATACTTAATCATTTGGGAAACGATGCTATAGAGAAGTTGTTTTACAATAAGCAATTGCCATTCAATGCCTCAACATCTCATCATTATGAAAAAGTAAATATACAAAGATTAGACTATACAATAACTAGGAGTTATTAGCTTGATCTTGCTAGTTCTCTTTTTTATAATCGAATAGTTGGGAAAGAGACTTTTAACAGAATTCAATGTTTTTAAACACAAGTCTATAAATCCAAAAGAATTGACTGTGAACACGTTAAAAGTGATTAGAAACGCAGTGCTAAAAAATATATGACTTATTAATATATATGAATACCTTTTCAATTCGCTATATCTGTGCGTTCATTAATATATCAGTGTGTGGATTTTTATTTAGGAGAAGCATCACTCGTACATTTTTAATATAAATTTAAATTTGATAACATTGTTACTTGCGATGCTGTCTAATGATGTTTTATAAAGATGTTTGGACAATTTTTAACACAACACATGGAGTAACAAAGCTATCAACATTCATTGTATATTATTATCGAAGGCCATTTTGTAAAATAATAAATTTTCTATGGAAACTAATCCTGGTTCTCTTATACAGACAATGAAGCCAACTGTGGTATGTATAATAAATAGTTTAAGAAATGTGTCAGTTACAATTTAAAACTGTTTAGTATATTATGTTCAGCGAAGTTTATTTTCTTAACAGACTAAGCACAAAAAAAGTCGACTGCGTAAAAACTGTGAGAAAATAGATACTTGGCGAATAATCCCTGAAATAGCTGAACTAAGCCTGTCTATTCAGCATAATCTAGCACTAAAATTTAAGCGCCAAAGTATCGTTTCATCCAGATTTTGTAATATAGCGCGAGTACAGTAGACCAATTTACATTGGGTTACTGTAAATCAAAACGATCTCGCAGTTATTAATCTTGGGCGAATTTGGCGCGGTCCCATAAACAGCGGAGTAAAATGTTATTATAATATTGCGCCAGCTTATACTTACTTATCAACCTAAACTGTCTGAGAAAATTTGCATTGAAATTTCATTTTAGAAATATTTATTACCTTGATCTAATTACGAAATTGCGACCTACCGCATTGTTTACCTATTTGCTCTGGAGTCATGCCATTATCGCATATTTGAAATGATAGCCCGCGTTGATTTGTTTGCCAGAATAGTTCTGTCAAAATGTGAGAAGTCCCGAGGAATGGATAAATCTCTTTCATGTTTTATCGTCACGCTATAGCACAAAACTTAACAGCAAACAACACAAACCAAAGCTTTGAATTAGATATTTCATCATATGGTTCGAAAGCTCATCTTTCTACCCCAAGGGATGAAATAACGTATGTGATGTTTTCACGTCTTCCAAACAACATAATTCGATATAATTTAAGATTTTGACTGAAGGTGTTTGGTGGAATTTCAATATTAAATTTGAACGATTCAAATTTAACATTATTCGATATTGAATAAATATTTTTAACATAAACTGGTTATTGGGTTAACTTAGTTAAATTTAAATTACTTAAAACTGAAAAATAATCACGTATTTCATTCCACAAGAATTATAAAATATAATATAAGTATAACACGAATTTTAAATAACAAGTATTTAGTACGAAACGTTATATATTCAAAAAAATATGGTTAACCTACCAATGGGACTGTTACCACCGCTTGAAAAAAAATGCATCAACAATTAGCAAATTTAACATTCAGATCTTGCTAAAAGAAAATATTCTTATATATTACTATCGTTGCATATGGAAATAACATCTTGGTTTTCTGGAACGAAGACAGATAAAACTAATGGAACTAATTACGTTGTTATTTGGTCCACGGAATTCTACCAAGTAAATACTAATCCAATCATCAATTAATGTTTACGAAAGGTGGTAACTATTTCGGCACTATTTCACATATTCTTTTTGTTTATATAAACTGAACTAGGTCATAATAGGCAGGGTTATAATTTACAATTTATCATCATACTTATTATTATGTCTTTAGTTTTGTTTCAAAACAATGAAAATTTTTATGAAGTTATCACTCACTTTCACGATGTTAACTATCAATTTTTGGTGAAAATGTCAATTGAAAGACACACATTATGTTGCTAACCATCAGTTAATA
Organism: Himalopsyche anomala; assembly: GCA_031772345.1. NCBI lineage: Eukaryota > Metazoa > Arthropoda > Insecta > Trichoptera > Rhyacophilidae > Himalopsyche > Himalopsyche anomala. Next base: position 3,356,500 of record CM062836.1, on the reverse strand, counting down.
AAGTTCTAAATGATCAAAACCGGTCGTGATCATTACAAAAAAAAATGTGGAATTGGTAAAAAAATTGTATTGAAATTATCGCATTGAATACTTCTATAGTTGCCTTAACGGTAAGGGTGCACCATAAGCAATTCACCTAAATTCATCCTTCGTGACGTCTAGTAGGAAATCTATCAACTTTCATACAAAAGCTTTAACCTTTTGACGCGAACTAGCGCCAGAGAATTCTATAAATTTTGCGATCGTTGTCTATGAATTTTGTATACAAAAGGTATCTGTCAAACTGACGTTTAATCGGAGATACGTTTAATGTCGGTTTGGCAGATGAAAGTAACTTCGCTAGCTTAGACATGAATTAGCACATGAAAGTGCATTTGCATCGACATGAAATAAAATGCACACAAATGCATGGTAAATATTCCTTACAAGATGTGTGTTCACCGTCGTTGGCTTCGAATCCCAGTACAGACAGTCTTATAAATTGATTTATGAATTTCTCTTCGTAGGCATGGATGTGTGATGTCTTAAAATCCTCTCTCCCACCCATACTATTCTATGAACGAGGCGTATCGAAAGCGATTAGCTAACCACTAATCCTGTTCTAGCCCTATCTTTCTATTCCTACTCTTTGGAAAAAGAGAGGTTGAACAACTGAGTAACAAACAGTTCTTGTAGAAACACTTCAATTGAGATAAACTCCATTTGGAGTCCATATACTCCACATTGGGAGCGGACATGCGATACTAAAAATATACAACTCATTATTTTAACTCGATTAAAATTTAAAAATGCGCAGTTAAACAATACGAAATAATGCATGAGGAAATAAAGTTCAATAAAAGAAAAATAAATTCGAATCGCTTCCGTTGGACACACCGTGCGTGCGCATTAAGCTATTTTAATTGTTACGTTATAATTGAGGAGCCTTGGGATCAAACATGCCCAAATCTAGCTTTGGGAAAAAAATATTTATTTTGTTAAATATTTTGTATTTCGTATAATTTATCAATGTTCTTCTTTTTAATGTGTGGTTTTAGCACAATTATCAAGCCTTCAAAAAATAATTTTAAATCGTGGCGTTGTTTTCAGCTTAGTTTGTGAAGTTTTTCGCCGCAATAGTCGACGTGCTACTGTATGACATATTTACCTTCTAAATGATAGACACAGTAGCTATTACAGTGCATAAAATATGATAGGAAAAGAACATTGTATACCATAACAAACAAACTGTCAGAAATAAAATAGGTTATAATTTTGATTCAATCAATGAAAGAGGGAATAGGTTTAGATATCGTAGTATGTGTGTATCTTGTTTACCTATACGAGCCTTACAACTACATACAAGTTATTCCTGTCGACGCCAACAAAAACTGCGGAATAATATACGTTCATCATTTCAAACATATTTTGCCAAACAACCCAAGCAGCGACACCTGCCTATTATGACACCTATTAAAATGATCAATTGTGCATTTATTTTCAGACTCTGAAGAAAATTAACGAAAGCTCATAAAATTATAAAATTTACACCAAAGATTAAAAAAATGAATAATTTATAAAACTATATTCGTTTTTTTGTCTTTTGTGACTTTATTTGGTAAAAAACATCGTATAAAATAGTTTTGAAATAAACCGTTTTCAAATCCAAATAAAGTACTAATAACGTATTAAATCAAACGATTATTGAATATCATATTCAAGATTAGTGCTTGAACTATCTTTAGGTTTTTAAATCAGTGATAAAAAACCAGCCGTTTACTTTTTTCTAGGTAAAAACGAAAGCCCTTTTGATTTTTTTTTTTAAATAATGAAGTTAATACTCAATTTAAAAATATAAAAATATTTTTCTAGCTACCCTTAAGTTTATTACCACGAATATAAATACTTTTTACAGTGTAATTTGGGAACAACTTTAGCGTGACCCTTACCCTTAAAATGAGCTTATTTGACTCATGTAAGAGGTTGACAATCGAAGTGAAGATAATTTTTCTGTGCTGACATAATGTTTGAAGAAAATGTTAAATGTTGAAAAGGAAAATACTTTTTTGTTTGTATCATTAAAAAAATAGCATTCGTTCTGCAGTCTGCACCATTATATAACTACAAAATAGATCAACGTGTAAAATATATTAATGTCTTTTATAATTTAAAAACGAATATATACATACAAGGTCCTTTCACCCATAACGATAATATATCATAAACATAAAAGCTTTGACAATTTGATATAAAGCTGCTAAAAGCTTTTCAAATACATATCAAAAGTCAAATCCATTCACTGTAGATCCAATCAAACAAAGTGCATAAGTCTCTAATAATATTTTCATCAACTTATTATCAAATAATTCACTTAGTGTAATAAATGGTTTGAAGTTACTATGTATGAATGTGCAGCGAAGTGCAGTGTTAAACCACCATAAATCAATGGCACTTAGGCCTTATTCAATTATAGCAGTGATAGCGAACTTGTGATATTATTAATAATTTTTCTTTGTGCTTTTCTGGGAAGCCTATTTTATTCTAGGATTTGATATACAAAAAACAAACAGAAAGGAACATTTCAACTCGAGCTATGGAACATAAAGTGTAATTTAATAACAAAAAGATAGATTATCAATTCGCGCTCCACCTCATAAAACAATCATAATGGTAATAAAAATAATAAAAGATTTTTAGTACTTTTTCCACTTAAAATTTATTTGATCAGGACCGGTTTCGCTCCTCACGAGCATTATCAACTGATAAGGAAAATAAATTAAACAGTGCTATTTATACAAGTTAAATTGAAATAAAAGGTGTAAGCAATTACTAACAATTAAAAGGATTTACAAATTACATTATAATTACACAAAATTAAAATACTTAACACCTATAACATACAATTGAAAAATCATCAATAATAAGTGGCAAATGATGTCAATTATAAACACAATTAAAATTTGGGAAATTTTTAAACAAAATTTTAATTTAAATTTTAAGTGGAAAAAGTACTAAAAATCTTTTATTATTTTTATTATAATGCCATTCCACCAAGTATTGACAGTGAACACCTTAAAAGTAATCATAATGGTGTTAGCCAAAATAGCAATCAAATAACTAATATTACGCTTACGGAACAAAATATTTTGCTATTTTTTCATAATATCATGTAAATGTCAACTCAATTAATGAAATCGTTCATTATATTCGATTATTCATAACAGCTTCGAATTTCAAAAGACGATGTTTGATGCAACTTTATTATCAAATAAAAATCGTTTAAATTGTATGCATTTTAATACGTTTTGTCGCTATTAACCTGAGTTATGACTTTCGGTATCTTTCATTATTTAAGTTCAAGGTTGAAGTTGAACTGACGTATAATAAATATTTTTTATCGTATAGATTTATAGATTTCTGTTCGAAGACATGGGTGTTTGTAAAGTCTTAAAATTCCCTCCCACCCTTTCCGATCCTTTAATAACTGGGCGTAGCAAAAGAGGTAGGTTAACCACTAGTCCTGTCCTAGCTTTATCGTTATATCCTTAATGCTCATTTTGAAAAAGGTAGGTTGAGCGACTGAGTAACAAACAGTTCTCGTAGATAAACCTCCATTAGGAGGTCATATACTCCACGGAGAGAGCGGGCATCGATAAAAATTAATATGAAAGATTACATACACTCAGGCTTAAAGTTATTGATAGCGATCTGATTTAATTTTACTTATGGTTTGACATTAATCACGTTCAATTAATTGGGACAGCAATTGTAAAATATATGTTACAGTTATATCTAACAATGTAGTTATGAGTTTTTTTTTGTTAATAAAAAAAAAATATAACGATACTATAAAATGGTTCGACATCACTGAAATATTGTCTGGCCAAAACACCATTAGCGTGTCATAACAAAACATCTCTATTTAGGCTTTTACTATAGAAATAAGTTCACATAGTGGTTTCGGCTTCCACAGTCTAGTTGGCGCTGATATTGTAATACGGATTCTATAATCTAGTCAACAGAGCTATACATTAGGGATTACAATACCGGTAAAACCGGGATTCCAGTATTTATGATGTTGTTGGTATACACCGAAATACCGGTATTGAGATTCTAAAAATAAAAAAATGGTTTCATTATTAATCTATTGTTCGTAGAACAAGAGTTGAATCTGCAACCAGACTTATTTACACAAAAATCCGACAAAGATAAACAGATTCCCGGATACATGAACCGGCATTTTTAATGTCATATTTTACAAATTAAGATACTACTGACGAGTGATTATGCTTGATGAAATTTAAATACCAAATTGAATTGTGAACATTTTGAACACTTCCATAATTTTCGATCCGCCACCAACGACCTGAGGCTCGCCTTTTGACATATTTATACATTCAAGCGCATGAATGCATGGACGATAAAAAAATTGTTACTAATTATCAGTTTTAAGTGTTTTTTACGCTAGAATGCAAGAATATGTTAAAATGCGAAATCCGGGATGTAGTAAGTGCACGGCATTTGAATTGTTCAAATGTGTGTTATTATATACTAAAAAGAGATGACTTAAATCAGAGTTTTTTAACAGTGGGCCCTGTAGGCCCCGTGGCCTCCCAGGGGGTCACAGATATTTATTTTTGTTTTTTGGAGCCACAGTACAGCTTAGGGAGACCACGGGCAAATTTCCCGAAATCCCTAAATTTCATTCGGATTCGAAAATTCTTGGAAGAGCTAAAAATAAAAGGTCACACGCTGGTAAATTTGGGAAATCCGCAAATTCTTGGGTGTTTAAATTTTGAATTTTTATGGGAAGACAAAACAATGATGTGGGGGGCACATAAAAATAAATACACTCAAAAGAAGCCACTGACTTAAATGTCATTTCCAAAATTTTCATCTATGTTTATGGGATGATATTTAAACATATATTTTTTTAACATAGTGCCTTTCTACCATGTATTGACAGCGAACACCTTAAAAATGAAATATTGTATTTCTTCGTCCGGCAGCGCCATCCCAATAATCTTAGTGATACTGATTTGCTATTTTGATATGGTTTTGTAACATCGATTCAAACTGATATAAACCGGTATTCAAATGTAGCACCAAAAAACCGCCTTTGCAATCCCTACTATAAATAAAATCGGATGACTTTATTATGCCATTATTATCGACGACTAATGTACCGTCAAATTGGTTTTTTATTATTGCAGAATTGAATAGCAACGTCAGATTCTACAGCAAAATCATTTCGACAAACTTCGATACGGTAGTGGTGTTTTCTGTGCACTTCATACCGGTTTGTAGACTAGTTTGCTATATTCACGCTACTTAGATTTTCGGTGTTAAGTTTGATATTTATTTGTTTGCGGTAATCGGGGGTTAGGCCCGTTTGCTACTCATTGAAAATGACTCATGCGTTAATATTTAGCCGGTCAATACATGATCAGTGTGAAATTTTGCCGGGTCCTATGGCGCAGCGATTAGCGTTGTTGGCTTCCGTACACCGTTATTTGCTCTAGCTTTTTTTAACTTATTTAAACTAATTTACTTTGAATAACCCCATACTAGTAATTGTTCTTAGAAACACTTAACCCTCCAAGGACGAGCGTGACCATATGGTCACAGTAAACACAGTTATCTATTGATCCCACTATTCATCACTTTTCTAGCTGAATATCGATGATTTTGCTCATATTTGGTTAAGAAGGGTACAGACTTCAGTTACTCATCAGTCGCGTGGAGAGAAACGGCCACCAAAAGCACATGCGATTTTTTGAATTTCCGTTTTGAAACTGATAGTTATTTTTTTATCAAAACATCAAATTATTTACAGTTTAGCTATATTTCAACTCCGAATGTTTGCGTGCCCATACAGTCATGCTCGTCCTTACAACTCTCCGTACACAATATTACACGGTAATAAAAGGAAGAGCATGACCATATAGTCATGCGGAGTTTCTATACAACGACTTTGCGTTTTTTTTTTTTAATTTTGTCAGGAATAAATGTTATCCGTGACTTCAATATAGCTTAAAAAAAAATATCGAAAAAAGCTCTCATCTCTAGAGGGTTAAGTCACGTTTAATAAATGTTATAATTGTAATATAAATTAGGATGCTAAATCAAATAACAAAATATTGTGTGTAATCTCTTCTGGGGCAGTATATATAGCTGTGCATATGTAAGTTTATTCATAGTTCTGACGATGGCGCACGCCGAAACAGCTATAAACTCATTTTATAAAGAAATGTAGAACTAAATACATTGATATTTTTTTTACCTAATCACTACAATAGTGTTATCTCGCTAAAAAAATAAGCAATCTACCAAACACTAAGTAAAGTCGTGATTGTACTTAAAGTCCAATAGATTTTTTTTGCCATTACAATACTTGACTCACTTAACTTCTTGGAGGCTTAATATTATGTATGTATCATTTGATATGATATTCAAAGCAGTGATTAATAACACGGCGGATTGTGTTTATTTAGAAAATTATAATTTACATATAAAATATCACAGAGTTATCATTTTGAATAATAAAATATTGTAACAAGTTAATATAACAGACGGTTCTTGTATACAATAAAATGTAACGAAGAAGTTCAACGTAGAAGAAACTTTTTCGATTAGCGCCAGTAGCAAAATAATTTGGCGCCTCCCTACGCTAACTTTTTAACGGAAATATTTCGTTTGAAAATATTTTTCTAGACGCATAATATACGAAGCCTTATTTGCTTCAGATAATTCAGTCATTAACAAAGAAAAAATATATACACTAGGATAACTCTGCCATTGATTATTGTATTTCGCTGGTAGGTTTGATCATACATAGTTTGAAAAAAAAATCAATTCAATTATTTGATTAACATTCGTTTAAGCTTTAACAGTTGTTTAATATAAAGTTAAAAAATGACGTTTTGTATAATTTAGAACAATAAAATACAAATTTGTACTAATTCCCACTTTTATTTAATAATATCAGGACCGGTTTCGCTGATGACGAGCATTCAGTTGATCTTATTGAATAAAAGTGGGAATTATTACAAATGCGTACTTTATTTTTTGAATATAATGCCTTTCTACTAAGTATTGACAGTGAACCCCCTAAGTAGTAAATACATGTTTGGTTGAGTTTATCATATACACATTGCTAATCAAGTAACATTGTTGTAGTATCAAAATGACAATTTGAAGTTCATTCGTCTGTGCCTAAAATGTTCATCAAAATAATATGTCAGTCGAAAAAAATATATCGCAGGCTTTTGTTTGAGTACTTAAACCATTTTGAAAGGTAGCTAACTGTAAAGGTATTCAACCAAGTAAGGTATGCAAAATGCATTACAAACTTCTAATTACATAACATGTAAAGACAATAGAACTTCACCATATCATAACATTCGTCAAAAATGTTTCACTTACTTTTACAGGCGCGCTGTACTTATAACCAGTGCTGTAGTTGAAGGCAGGGCTTCCAATTTACCGCACAAAGCAACTAAACAGTTTTCGGTTTTTTTTAAATAAATAAACCGGCTTTAAACCGGAATTATTTAAAAATAAAACAATTTTCGTACCATACAAACCAATATTACACAACAAAAAATATAGGGCATCTTGCTTACTTAAATATTAGGTTAAAAAGGTGCATAAAAGAGAAGATAATCTTTTCTTTGTTCAACCATGTCCGCTCAGAATAGACTGCTTAAGAAAGTTTTTTCTACAGCTACTTTTTGAATAATTGTTTAGCCCATCTTTTTTAAGAAAGTATGGATATGAGAATAGAGCTAGAAAAAAACTAATAAAATCATAAAAACGAATATTTAAATCCCAAAAACCCATGCCTTTGAATGAAAAAATGCTGCTCATACTAGCACTTGAATCTGTGAGATCCGTCACGGAGGTCAATGACGTTAACCACTGATCCACGGACCTGACATAAGCAGAGTTGTATAAAAGTACGTTGTACTAAAGGCAAAAAGATGTTTTCAATATAGACCGGTTAACCGTGAAAAATAAACCGGTTTTCGGTTTTTCTTAAAACAGACAATAAACCGGCCAACCGGATTCGGTTTAAACCAGATAAGAAGCCCTAGTTGAAGGTATACGGATGTATACGCTATACATATATCCTGGTAACAAAATTTATTGGAAAATAATATTGTAAATTTCCTTCATGGCTTTCGGCGCAGACTGCCAGCAATTGAGATTCATTCTTTTACTTGAGATTATAAAAAATATTGTGTAAATATAAGATATACGATATCGGAAAGATACTGTGTTACCATATACTCTCTGCAAAGTTTACAACTATAGCACTGCTTATAGCATATTCCCAAATGTGCTACGTGGCACTCGTGGAAGCTTCAGCGCAAAGCAAAAGCTTTGTAATTAATATGCCACGTTTCACGAAGAGGAAAGCTCAGTTTTGTTATGAAGATGTTAAGGGATGCAACGAAGAAATAACTTACGGATCGCTGTATCAATTACAACGCACATTTTATTAATTTATTTTATTAATAAAAAAATGTTACTGTTCATTTATTTTTAGGTACCAACCTTTTAATGATCAGTATTCCATAACAGTAAAAAAAACTGGACCCCTTACAAGACAACCGAACAGACAGCGGTGGGCTGCCAATATCTTAACAAGGGGATCGGTAAATGTTATCCATGTCCGCTCCCTATGTCGATATATGGCCTCCTAATGAAGGTATCTACGAAAACTCCTTGTTACTAAGTCGCTCTACCTCTCTTTTCCAAAGAGAGTAGTAGGGATAAAATGATAAGCATAAGACAGGACTAGTGATTAACTAATAGTTGCGCCCAGTTGAATTGAAGACTCGGAAGAGTGGGAGGCGATCTTAAGACATCACAAACACCCATTCCTTCGAATAAAAAATAGATAAATCGATCGAAAAAATAATTTCGTACTGGGACTCACGGACGCCCACAACGCTGAATGAAAAATGAAACGACAACTAATTTTCAAATTTATTCATCTACAGAAATTGCAGTTATTGATGATCTGATATAAGACGAATGATTTTCTCATCTTAACAAGGGGCTCGCACGATCCCCCCCGAGCCCCCTCCAGCCCACCCTGCCAACAGACGTCTTATAAAGGAAAAAAAAACTATAAGAAAACCGCGAAACTTCTCACTTCAGATTAGACAAGGTAATTATGACGAGTTTAAGAAAGTACTAGTAAAAAAAGTTGGCTTGTAATTTTCCCTTCGACCTATCCGTTTCTAGCATTGAATAGAAAGTGGGTGCAAAGCCCGCAAAAGGACAAGCAATACGAATGTCTTTGAAATTGAAGACTTTATTTTTTCTCACAAATTCGATCTTTAAAACAGGGTGTAGCGAAATCAATTAGTTACAGTAGTTCAGTCTCAACTTTTATTTCTATCCTTCTGTACGTACTTTCTACAAAAAAAGCTGAGCAGCTGAACAACAAGTAGTTCTCGTAGAACTTGTTCTACTAAAAAGCCTCGATTAAAAATCTACGTGTTCTACATTTAGTAGCGGACAAATATTAATATTAAAACGAATAATTGTTTTTTTTTTAATATTGATCGTTTTATCAAATGGTTCCATACGTGCTCATGAAATATAGCAACTGGTTCGTAGCCCCGGTCTACGAGACGACATCCCTATAAAGATACTTATGATAAACATCAAACTTCAATGAACAGTAGACTATCGTGCAAAATATTAAAGCTCTCATGCGTGACGTCACATTTTGATAACTTACGTGTATTGTATAATCGGCTATACTTCCGGTGAATTTAAGTTTACAAACTTTTAAGGCTGTACGCAATGTATAAGCGTCAATAAGGATTTAAAAATTTAAGCTGACAACGTATATTAATGGAGCCAAGAACACTCGAGAAAAGTTTAACGGTGAGATACGATAGATGCACATAGTGTTTTAATGCAAAGTAGGACAAAAGGAGTGCGCCAAAACCCTGGTTTACACTGTAACTTAAAATGTGTGGTTTCAATTTAATGCTGTAAATAAATGAAAAAAAATATGAAGTTTAAACGATGAATAAGCATATTTTTTTTATTTTGATACATTTACAAGGATATTTAAATTAATGAAGAGGACCAGTGAGCAGTGAGTGCTCCACATATAATAAGCTTATGTGGTGTTTGTATCCAGTGACAACGAAAGCGTTATCAAACCAATTACAGAAAATACAGTAAAAAAATGTCTCACATCTGTAAAAACAATAAATACCTATTTTGTTAAAATTTTCTACAAATTCTTTTTTTTTGTTCGTGTGTTTTTCAGAGATGTTTACGATCATAAACTTAACCTTCTATTTTGTATGAATTTGATACTTGAACATACGCGGATTATTTTAGACCATATCCACCGCGTAAATCGGGGTTTGGGTGTATTCTATTTTTTGTACACATTTGAATGTGGCGTACAAAGCACAGTATTGAAGAGGGTTTCAATTATGTTCATATACATTAAGAAGAGATTAAAAAAGAAAATGTTGATAATTGAATTAATTCTGAAATGATTTACGTGGCGTTATTGATTATTTAGTGGCGGAAATAGAAATAGAGCATTCAATAGTAAGTAAGCATCCTGCTGTCAATATATATATCAACAATGTCCGCTCCCAATGCTTCTTAATGTAGATATCTTAACAGATTTTTTTACGAGAACTATTTGTTAGTCAGTCGCTCAACCTCTCTTTACTAAAAAGATTAGTAGGGATAGATGGATAAGGCTAGGACAGGACTAGTGGTAAACTGATCGCTCTCGCTACGCCTATTTATTAAAGGATAGAAAGGGTGGGAGGGAAATTAAGACATCACAAACACCAATGTCTTCGAACAGAAATCGATAAATCGAACGGAAAAATGCTGACGGTTCCTACAGTGCAGCGGTTAGCGTTGCTGGCTTCCGTGCCGGATCTCACGGGTTCGAATTCCAGTACGAATAATAAATTAGGAATATGTATATTCATTTATGATTGAATAATTTCAAAGTCAAATATTTATGAACTGATAAAATTCCTAATGTGACCCCGTGGAGCGCATAGTGTCGATAAATCAACATTTTTGAAATATACATCTATGAGTAGATCTGAATTTATGTTATCTTTCCTTCCGCTTTTTTTCATCAGTCAACTAACCTTGATCTTTCTATACCTACAATTTGCATCGGAATAAATGAAAGCTTTCATTGCATGTGTAGGGAATATTATTTTCTATTTTTTTTTTCAGTAAAATCATCAGAAAACCCTATATATGACAACGTTGGCGACTAAAACTCGTTGAGTAATAATTTTAATTAAACTTCGGCTCGCCAAACTCAATTTCCCAAATGCAAAGCGAAAAATTGCCGTGTTGTAACAGGTGTTCGGCGCGGAAATATTAATAGAAATTTCCCAAACACATTCCCGCCAGAATCATTCTCGCGCAAAATTACCCGCCATAAATTCGCGAGCGCTAATAAAAAGAGATAAAACACTTATGCTGGCCGCGTGTGGGCGATTAAAAGCCCGCGAAAAACGATAAGCCGGCTCTGCGTGCGGCTTTTGACATTTCGCGCGCGAAAACGCTTCCAATGGTGGCAACTCATTATTTTCGATGAATGTTTTGAGTGATGGCTTTTTGATAACAGAGCTTTTACTCGGGCCATAGACGCGTAGAAAGCTCTTTTCATAAGCATGGTTTCCGTTTGATAAACGAATCTTTTCGCTAAGGCTGTATTACAAAACGTCACAGGGTGTCCATCAAATCGTCAAATATAAATACACACTTATCAATAAAATCTTTTGGTTATAAACAGCCTGTTATTAATATAAAATAAAAATCTATATATTAATACTCGATAATGTTAGTATCTACGTCTGTCGGTCCGTTTTCGATGACGTCATGAAAGACGAAATTTCTAGCTACTACAAAAAATGGTTGTTAGCAAACTTAAACATTATTCCAAAAATTAAATAATTTACTTAATTTCTGCAACTACGAAAAATAGTTGTTAGCAAACTTAAACATTATTCCAAGAATACAATAATTTACGAAATTTCTGCTACTACGAAAAATGGTTGTTAGCAAACTTAAACATTATTCCAAAAATTCAATAATTTACAATTTAAATACTACAGGGCATGCTGTCGATATATGCCCCGAGATATATTTATTTTATTTTTGGAATTTCTGGCTTATTCAATAAATAGGTTTGTAATTTTCTGACTACATACTTAAAAATGCAACAAATATCCCCCCGTTGAGGTCAACGGGCTTACAGCTAGTAACTTTGATTATTCCACGTATTGTGTTACAACATGTGACACGTGTTTCGCCTCTTTCAGAGGCAGATTCGTAGTTAAGCAAAGATTTGCGAAAGTAGTTGTCTGAGGATGCCTCTGAAAGAGGCGAAACACGTGTCACATGTTGTAACACAATACGTGGAATAATCTAAGTTATTTTTATTTTATATTAAAATGAACTTCTACAAAGTTACCGCCGAATCCATCGAAAGCCTGTTATTAGTTATCCCATCAAACAACAACGTTAAATGCTTTGAAATAAGTGTCTAGAACAGTAGTTTTCAAGTAAAAGTTTACTGAAGCCGCATTTTAAACACCAGCGATCCTATAGATACATATTTTTCATCTTGGAGATGTAAAAATACGTGCTGTTGAAATACTACAAAATTATTCGACGAGCTCCATACTCTACTTTTTTTCGTCGGGGCCACATACCGATTCAATTATAATATGTTATGTAATAAAATACTAAATACTATACATACATAATATAGTGATGTCTAGATAAAAGTTGTTGTGTACATATGTGAGTAAATAAATAAAATTTACAGTTATAAACAAAAAAATACATACATAGATGTAAGTACACAAAAATACAAATGAATCTAAAATATTGATTCTTTTGCGTCAAGTTTTGAAAATCACACCAGGTGTTTGAAAAATATTCTGGCGACTATAATTGTTTCGGACCGCACGTAAACGCTGAGTGGGCCGTGTATGACCCGTGGGCCGAATGTAGGATTTGGCTGATCTAATCCGCCAACTATAAGCCACCTCGCTGACAACAAATGCAATCTGCAACAATTCTTATATAACTAATAATTCTTATATAGCAACGATATCGTAAGTTGGATTCTGTACTAGCTATGTTATGTCATGTATTGAAAAAAGGGTATTTTTTTAGATCTGTTAGATTTACAATATTTTTTTTCCTTCTTGAATTTTAATGTACTTACTTTGAAATATTACAATAACTTCATACCGAAGATGTTCCAGATTTCAAATTTAAATCTTTCCCTAGTAGCATGAAAGACCCACCTGTAACATAAAAAGAAAACATTAATTAGCATAACATGATTTTTAGAATAATCTACACTGCGACATCTATAAGCAGGCCGATGTTTGCCGATTGTGGACGTTTAAGGAACTAAAATTTCCCTTTACTCTTTTTCAGCCTATTTCCTCCATCATGATTTTATAGGATGATCGATATGATGCTCAAGTTTATGCACGTAAAGACCTGTAACGTCTCAAACTTTTCAGATGGAATTGAGCTATACCAACGTCAGGCGAAAAACTTTGTATTAAAATAAAAAAATATAACACTCTTTCGTACTAATTCCAAATGTATTTATATTTCTTATTGTTTATTACAAATTTATTAGTCATGTTGTATAAATAACTATGTATCGATGTATATTTCAGTAGATGGAAGGAAAACTACACTTTGTCAAAAGTATCAGATTTTCCTTATGGTTGTTCAAAACTTATTCGTAAAGTTTATGTTACAAAATTCTTGATTCTATTCTACTATATGTTATGTTAAGAGCATTGATTTGATCATACTTGCGTCACGAATAATTTATACATACACTATGTCAATATCTCGATTTGACCGAAATTGATATAGATTTACCTCTCATGTACAGATTGTTGTCATTTTAAAATGCTCGTGATGTGCGCAACCAGTTCTGATCTTAATAAATAAATGTGGAAAAATAAGGCTAAATTAATGTGCAGTTGTTCAATAAATATTCTTTTTGTTTTATATTTATTGTTAATTTATTATTCATAAAATATATAACGATTTTAAATTTGAATCGTTCAAATTATGTACACTCCCACAGATTTTGTCACTAACGACCCGGGTTTCGCCTTTCGGCATCTTCATCTAAATCTGTGGGAGTGTACATAATTTGAACGATTCAAATTTAATATTGAAATTCCACCAAGCACCTTCAGTCGAAATCTTAAATTATGTAACGATTTGATTAAAAAAACTTTAGAATAGTAAAACTATATATTGCTGAATTATTGTAAATAGGTTATTCTTTTTACTGACAATTTAACCTCACCATGTATAACATGTTTGCTTCTTGGCGTTGCCACTTTCACTAAATTTTACGTTATTAATTAAACAACAAAAAAATGCTCAATGGACAGAATCGAACCGAACTGTCAGACGTTATGTTATCTATGGTCATAGATGCGATAACTTGTTCTGAATTTTTGATTTGTTATGTTTTGTCATAGATATCTTCTGTTTTTCATGTCATCCAACAAACAAGTATTTTTTTCATGATAGTTAGTCGCTTGCAAAGAATACTGCACCCGATTAATCCAATTAACAAAATGGATAAATTTCCACGAATAAAAAATCATTGAACGTACTAGTCAAACGCTAAAGGGGCTCACAAACGTATCTGTAGAGCTGCAGAGGTACTACGGCCTTTGATAAAATAAATCGCTCGGCTTTACTGGAGCGGAAATAAAATTTACTCGCGCTCTTTTGCGGAAAATCTTCAACGGGATGCGATTTGGCCGATTCGCGTCCCCTTGAGTATACTCGGTTCGCGTTTTTATCTAAGCACATATACAATGAAATATATTACAGCGAAATTGGAATTGTATGTTTTTTTAGAAAGATTTATATGCTTTGGGCAGATTATAAAATATGTATATTTTTTACATAAGTGACAAGGTACATTATAATCCCTAAGTCATATACAATATTACCGGTCAACGTTTTGAGCTGGGCAATATTACTACGTCATTATTGAATGGGAAATAAAATCTTTTGAATCTGAGACAGTGTCGTCTATTAATGAGGATTGTGAGATTATGCTTTACACACATTCACGGAATCAATATAAAATGACTTAGATTATTCCACGTAGTGTGCTACAAACTGTGACACGTGTTTCGCCTCGTTCAGAAGCATCCTCAGACAGACTTACTTTCACAAATAATTGCTTAAGTACGAATGATTTTAATTTTACTATTCTGATATATTATAATACAAATCAAATAAAAATTGGAATTTGGCAAAGAGGGAATGATAGAAAAACAAACAAAAAATAATGGTAATACAAATGACATTTACGTTAAGAAATTATTAACTAATGAGTTGCATCAATTAGAACGGGTTAAACCGTTGGAAAATAAATTTAGCAGTGGTGAACCACCCGTTTTATTCAAGATATTATTTAATAACATTTCTTTTATTTATTTCTAAAAATTCTTACCTATTCATTTTTAAACCTTTTTTATTTACTCGATGGAGTATTTCTACGTTACTATTCTGATTAAAATTATGTTCGTTTTCTATTAGATGATTGGCAATTCACGCAATCAATCAGATTGGGCTTACTAAAATTTCGACAGTCTCAGTTGAATAATCCCGGACCTTTAGTATGTTTTCACCATTTTATAATTAAATAACAACCAGTGGATCGAACATGTTTTACAAAATTGTATTAAATTATTCATAACGTGCTAAGTAATGTTAAAAAAAAACAGTTAGTTTTGGTAGTGTGCATGAGTTTATCAAGGCATGCGCAGAGCGTGCTCTATCGACAAAGCTGGAATCCTGATGGTACCAGAGATAACGACATCCTCTTCCGCCGGTGGATGATGACCACAAGAGGACAGCGCTTACCTAAGCGACAAACCATTAATTTTATTTTGAGAATTTTATTACCTACCCCGCAAGCTGCATGTTAAACATAATATGAATAATATAAATTATTTTACGTTAGAACATTACTAAATTCAGTTCGTCACGATTTGCGATGGCGCCACTAAACAAAATTTAATTTTAAACCGGAAAACTCCGGTTCCGTTTTTTGTCGTATAAAAATGAAATATACGTAAAGATTTTCGTATTTTATTAGATCTTCTTTCTGGCAGAAAATTTAAATCTTTTTAAATGTATAATATTATATTCAGAAAACTAGTTGTGTAACTAGATAAGCATAATCAGCCGTAAATCGTTTCGACATTTCCTCTCACAACTTGGAGCATCTAGACTGGTTATTAGTCATTTGCGATGGCTCTCTCGTAAAAGAGTTAAAAAACGAAGATTACATTAGGAAACGAATATTCTATTTATTACCTTTGGCGGTCCGTTTTTCATGATTTGCTAGTTTGTGATGTTTCCATTTCGGGATACGAATTCGTGTCACTGAGTATGAAAAAACCTCAACAGCATTTATTACTCGAAAAGGAATTTATTTTTTAAAATAATGTTAAAAATTAACTCTTTTTAAGTATGTATTTACCGTGTTTACTTATTATGTCAATCGTAGTATTTTAATCCAGAAAAGATTTTTTTAGTTTTTCAAACCAATTAGCATACTACTAAATTTATGTTATTTTGTGAAGAAATAATCGCCGAAAAACAAAAATATCTTAACGAGACAACAGTGAGATAAGCAGCAGATACGAATGCCAAATAAAAAAGGCGGGAAATGCTCGCGTAAAAAAATGTTCGGCCGGAAATAGCAGCGGTAGGTTTATACTTTCGACCACAGGTGTCAGTACTGTGTACAATCAACATCGTACGCACTGAATTATCATAGTTTTATATACTTGATTTTTACACTACCATAGTTTGTCATCAATAGGGTCACAACTTGACCAATTGAAAGCGAATGATGAGCTCGGGATATGATCAATGATTCTAACCCACTCGGTGCGGCTTCCACGTCCAATGGTCGCTGTATTCGAAGTAGCTGACGCTTCTGATGACATTTGATTAATAAACAAAGCTTACCTCTTATTTCACACCTGTTATAGTTTCGATTCAAGTAAACTGCGGGGCGTTTTTATCAAGGTTCCCATATATTATAAATAATCCACGCATTCTTTGTGAATAGCGTACCTACTTCTCATAGCATACCATAATAACTCTTGTATCACAGAACAAACACTCAATGTGTGAACTCACTCTTACACACATTATCTTTCATTTTGAAGCATACATACCTACATTTTACAGAAGTGTAGGCACAATAAATAACTATGGTGTATGTTTAAAATTAATGCCTGATATCTTGATGATGCCTTGAATAAGAGCAGCAGTTTGTTGGGCTAAGCCAGTGTTTCCAAACGAGGGGCGTACGCCCCCAAAGCAGGATATAGCATTTTGGATGTTTTAGGGGGATATCCAAATCGCTAATTTTGTTATATTTTTTTTTGTCAAAAAATTTTAAGATTCAAAAGAAATAGCTTTCCCACATTCAATACCGCAATCGATGTTCTTAGATAAAACCGATGTGGAGATAAAATAAGAATTGAAAAAAGATAATTGTTTTAAAACACTATTCAACGTTAAAAAAAACACCGTGGCTCTGTGTTGAGTCAGAAACAAATAATACCCAATTATGATAAAACATCATCGTCAAAACAAATAAATTGTTTGAAAAAAGAGATCGTCAGAATATCAAAAATTGTGGAGATTGACTATTAAAACCCCACCCCACTAATTTGAGTGAGTTTAGAAACAAATAAAAAATGTGCTTTTGGAAAACAAGACTGATTTTTCTCAGTCCGTTTGAGACTTTTTTCTACTCCATCACATACATATAAACGTAAGTTGGAAATGCTGGGATGATGAAAGCAAACGAGACTTATTTTCAAATTATATTTCACCTGAGAAATGTTATTATTTTTGCATTTCTACACTTGTAAAGTTAGTTTTTGTTGTGATTTTTAAATTCGCCGATTTTCAGTTGTAAAAAAGACCAATTAAATAAGCTCAACAGCTAGACAGCTAAAACGCTTAATTCCACAATGGGGTCGAAAGGCATAATATACAATAACAATACTCAAAAATTATTATATAGGCAGCTAATTCCCACTGTAAAATAATATAAGTAATCGTATTTGTTATTAGAGCATAGAATTTGATAACATCTATTAAAATCGTCCACAGACAATAGAGTTAAGCCATATTGTTGAAATGTAGGTTAGAAGCACAATAAAGTAGAATTGGACAAGGGTAATAAAAGTTTTAATAACTACTAATAAAATAAAATAATATCGAGATTCAAAGCAATGTTAATATAGGTCACCCTGTATTAGATTGCTCTAAATTGCCAAGCAATATTAATTAAGTAATGATTGGTTTCTTCGGAATTCTATTTAACAGATATTAAGTTGAATTTCGGCATAAGAACCTTTTCCATTCCGAAACAATGTCGCTTTTCTAAAATGGTATTTTTTTATTGAAGCAATAAGCAGAAATAATACATATCCAGTGGAACCTCGGTTCTACGTTTTTCAAGGGACCGTAATAAATGAACGAATAATGCGGGAAATCTTAAAATAATACCAATAAAATGTCAAATTTTCAAAAAACTTATTTATTTATGTAACTAAATGCGATGTAAAAATATTTGAGCGAAAAGAAAATATGATACAAAAACGGTCAATCGGGATAATAATTGGGACGGAACGATAATATTTAGATGATAGATCGAGGAAATCCGTAAATCGGGGAATGATAAAGTGGAATTATTAAATATTGTTATGACGGGGTCGTGGTCGAGTAAAAAATAAACGATCCATGCAAAAAAACGAAGATAGCGAAAACGGTAGATCGGGGTTCCACTGAAAAAAACGTGAAACAAAATGTGAGGCAAAACTATTTATGAAAAATATTCAACGAAAACGGTCAATCGGGATAATATTCGTGAAGGGACCAAAATATTTAAACGATAGATCGAGGAAAACGGTAAATCGGGGAACGATTAATGCGGGATTCTTTTACATTGTTCTTATGGTTGTTTGGCCGGGACTGTGAAAAATAAACGGTCCATGCGGGAAAACGAACAATGCGAGAACGGTAGATCGGGGTTCCACTGTAATATAACTGAATTAATGTAATAATCGTGATAAATTGGATTTTCTATCAAAATATAAGATTTAAATAATGTACAAGATTCTTTTATGTCAAAATGATTGGCGGTTCCTTCTGATGTATTAATGTATTTTATATTCTTGAACTCCCGTATAAATATGACGCCTTGCTTTATGTGTATGTTGGAAGCAGATTTGCTAGACGTCCCTATTTGAGCGGGACGGTACCGAATTCAATAAACAAATCCCAAATCCCGCATTGCAAGTTTCTTTCTAAAAATCCCGGCTTAAGAAAATGTGTATAAGTATAAAAATCTTCGAAATAGTGAATGTCCCGATCTGTGATTTTGGAAATCTGGGAACCCTGGTTGGAAGGATCTGTTTTTAATGTGAAAATTTGTAAAATATATGAGGTGTGGCCCAGATTAAGAACCACTGATCTATAATATGAAACTTATATTATGTAATATGTATTATCTGCACTCAGCGAACATCTTGAAAACATTTCCCATAAGGAAACAAAAAATACTGTTTTTTTCTTTGACGAAATACATCAAAACTCTGTAAGAAATATTTCCTCATATTAATCTAAAAAATGCATTATTTTTAACACTGTTTTTGCTTAGAAGGGCAGAGTACAGCTCTTGTACACATTCGTACATATTATTATATTGAAAAAATATTTTGTTTTAAAATTATTTTTAAAATTTCTTTAATGTTTTCCGAAACTGCCAAAGTTCTAGCATATATTATCGTGAATCAAAAAAAATATTTGCGTAGTTTGTCGGCTTATCAGATCATTGCCAGGGACAAAACCATTCGTATTCAGAATAAATAATACCTTACTTCATCGACTATTCACGGCGCATGAGATTCCAACGCATTTTTCTTTTATCTCACACAAGACAATAATTATTAAATAACACCCCCAAGCCTTGAGTTTTTTTAAATTATTTTTTAATAAAGTTTTTGAAATTTATTATAAGAGAAAAAAATCATATTCCACGGTTTAAAAATATTAAAGTTTTATTAATATAGAATTATTAAGTAAACGAGAACAGATCTTCGTCTGTGTGACACATATTTACACAATCAGTTGAATAAAAAAGCTGCCAATTTTGGTTTAGCATCAAAAATAAATTATCTATAACGTTGCCGTCGATTTTTTCATCAAAAAGCAAAGCTTGTGTTGTGAACTTTCATTAATTATGAAAAACTAGTAAACTCATAATTACCGTTGATTCCATCAAATAAAAATCATGTCTTATCTCTGATGATGATTACCCAGAACAAGTAGCTACTTTTACTCCGCCGAATCTTACGAACGTAATTAAAAAAATATTCTTACATGTTTTATCGTCGTTTGAAAACAAACGACGATAAACTTGTCTTGTTCATGTACTGGGGATATCAAAAGAGAGCTTGAACCCCGCCTGTCTCTCTTCTACCAACCAGATGAATCATGTCGTCATGGAAAGCCACTAATGAGCAACCATAGGATGTTAATATATAAAAAAACTTAGATTATTCCACGTATTGCGCTACAAACTGTGACACGTGTTTCGCCTCTTTCAGAGGCATCTTCGGACAGACTACTTTCGCAAATGCTTGCTTAAGTACGAATGATTTTAATTTTACTATTCTCATATATTATAATAAAATTCAAATAAAAATGGGAGGCAAGGAGGGGATGATAGAAAAACAAACAAACGATAATGGTAATACAAATGAAATTTACATTAAGAAATGATTAACTAATGAGTTGCATCAATTAGGACGGGTTAAACCGTTAGAAAACAAATTTAACAGTGGCGAACCACCTGTTTTATTCAATATATTATTTAATAATATTTCTTTATTTATCGTAGGATGTACTCAGCGAAGTGTCGGGGTGGCTTTGGAGGAAACAAAGAGACTAGCGGGGGGGGGGGGCAGAGAATCTTTAAGGAACCTTGTGATGGTCACATACACCAAATAGGGAGCGAATATGTTGTGTAAGAATTTAAAAAATAATTATTAACAACATCAGTGATTGTTGGTATCTCGAGAATTAATCGAGTGGGCGTGTTCAAACATACCAATCTGGATCTAAATCAGGGTTATCTATCTGCCTATAAATGCATTGTGTTACTCTTCTGTAAATTTGCTTAAAACCATTCATCTTCCTCGGAGTTTCTCCTCGGAGGCTTCTTTAAGAGGTGAACCACATGTCACACTTAAATATACAGCATGCTAATAAAAAAAGTTGAATTTTGTTATTGTATATTTTACGAATAAAAAAATAATGATTATTGTACTCTTTCTTGTGTTTTCCTGTTTTAAAAATCAGCCTATGTTATATAATTTACACTTGAGCTGTATTTGAATACCTACTGTTTATGAATCGTTAGTGATAGTTAGATACATACTTATGTTGCACTTCAAAAACACAATGCAGAAGACTCGAAAGTAAAAAGTCATTCATGCATTTTATTGTTGTAAGAAGTAAACATGAGCATTGTTACAACAAACAATAACCGAAGGACCTCTTCAGCTTCCTGCTGTGAACATCTACAGGTGGAGCACGTTCTGCATTGTGCTTAGGCCGTCTACACTATGGCCACCATTTGATTACATGTGTACGAATTCTAAAAGCCCAAAACTACTTACAAGTATTTACATTCAACTAAATTAAAATCGAACTCACGAGTCACGGTGGACAAATAACTATCGTTGCCTCGGTTACGGCGCCTACGGGTTCGAATTCCATTTAAAGACATGTAAGTTAATTGATCTTTCAATTGACTTATAGATTTCTATTCGAAGGCATAAATGTCTGTGATGTCTAAGATTCCCTGTCCATAATTATAATACGAAAAGCCAGGCTGTACCGAGAGCGATTAGCCAACAAATGGTCCTGTCCATGCCCTATACTTCTATTCCTTCTTTATTTGACTCAATGGAAGTTGGCCTACTGAGTTGTAAGCAGTTTTTTTTAGAAAAAACGTCTGTTGAGGCATACCTTAACTCTCGCGGCTCGGAGACTAGAAAAATACTTCTCATCCGATGGGGGTCGTTTAGGGACCCCAGTGGTTTCCTCATTATTGGCCTTATTCTTATGAATTTCAAAAAAAAAATAGTCTAACGGCTTTAAAATATCTCTGCATCATTCCTCATACATTTTTTTTTTATAAAAATCCGTGTTTTTTTAATAAATAATCATATTTTAAGTTGCGCGTAAAAAAGACGTCATCCCAGCACACATATGAAATTGCAACTGACGAGTTTAGCCCAGCTATCTTACGAACGATCGCTTATCGCGGGCGCTTATCGTGTTATCGCGTTATCGCGTATTTATATAAACTACAAAAGGTCCAAAAAACTATGATATAAGAAAACCTTAATTATAAACATTGTATCACCCATATTAAAATAGATATTTAAGAAAATGTGGGTATTGGGGTCGCATTTCTTGAGCTTAGAACCGGAAAGTTAAAAGGAGTACATTCGTCGGTATGATGACAGAAGTATTCAAGTAAAAAAACCTTGTTTTGAGATAATTGTACATTTAGATAATCATAAAATTTAAACATCTCTATTTGTGTACTTTAATTATTACAGTTAGCTATGAGAACTTCGTGTAATTCGATAATGATTAACAAATTAGACTCACATATTTAAAAGCTTATTAAGTTATTTATAGTTTTTTGTTGCCAAAAATAACTTTAATCAGAACTGAATTGATGTGTATTATGTAAAAATACGCAAACAATGGTTTAGATATTTTCTCAGAAGATACAGTGTGTACAAATCTCTATATTTCATTAATAACAAAAAACAGCCGGTTTTTTACTTAACGCTTTCTACCAGTATACCGGCGATACAAAATGGTTAAAAAAATATTTACTAGTGAGTTTATATAGATTGCAAACAACTTTATGGGTGAACCAAACAACGGTTTAAAGTCAAACAGTAGAAAATAGTCATCAGATTTTTTCGCAAAGAAAGGGTTAATCGACATTTCAAGACGGGGGCCCATTTGAATTCGAATAACGAAATGGTGATAAATAATGTAAGAGGTAAGTAGCAATATCCGCCCACCAGGATCGGAATTGTCTTTCAAGGTATTAAATAGCATTAAGTTAATCTAGTCATATAACTTTTTTAAAGGTGTTTATGGCAACACTACGTGACAATATTTGTATGCGAAAAAAATCAATATTAATTTTAGCAACAACGTGTTTAAAATACAACGACTTTTTGAATTGATAACCAAAATCATTCACTCGTTTTAGTATGTGGTATAGTTAGTAGGTTTAATAGTTTTCGCTTTTAATCAGTGATAGGCAGTGCCGGTAAGAGGTTATTTGGCGCGCCCCTTTTTTCGAAAAAAATTAAATCATATAAATTAAATCATATAGTTTATATTCACGTCTGCTTCCAATGTGAAGCATATGGCCTCTTAATGGAGGTATCTCAACAGAAGTTTTTCTACGCTAAGTGTTTGTTACTCAATCACTTAACCTCTCTTTTTAGAACTATGTAGAGTACAAAAAACAAATACAAACGTCAAAATAAAATAAACCTTATTATTAGAGTATATAAAATAATTTGAATACTCCATTTACGCGCCCCCTAAAAGTTTGCGCCCTAGGCGGTTGCCTATTTCGCCTGTATGGTGGCGCCGACCCTGGTGATAGGTCGTATTTTATTAACACATTTTATTCGCTACTGACTAAACATTGTTACATTATGTCAATGAAAAGATAAACATATATATTTGACGAATTGATATTAAAACATAACCCAACATAAGCAATAAGTTATGTGTTCCATTGCAGAAAAAGTTTGTGAAACCCTGCAATAAACCCTGCAAGAAAGACGGAATTTTATAATGTGATTTATGAAAATATAAGTACGCATACATAAAAAGAAAAAAAAGCATTCTAACCATTTCACTGATTTTTTTATAACACGGTTGTCCTTGGACTTATCCCCGTGAAAATGGAGAATCTGGTGTATTAAAATGGCTAAGGAGTAAAGACGATCAAA
The DNA here is from genome assembly GCA_031772345.1 of Himalopsyche anomala. Lineage (NCBI taxonomy): Eukaryota > Metazoa > Arthropoda > Insecta > Trichoptera > Rhyacophilidae > Himalopsyche > Himalopsyche anomala. The sequence continues at coordinate 3,332,324 of CM062836.1, read as the reverse complement.
AAATATTACCCAACATCCATGGAATGAAACGTAAATGACTTTGTGAGGAATTTTCGTCTTTATCCCTCGGTAAAAACGTGACTTAACTTATGAAAAATGCGTGGAATTATTATATGAGGCATATGGAAAATTCGATATTCCTTAGATCTAATATTACATCAGTATATTTTTTCAGCCAAGTTGTTATGTAGACTGTATGGAATTTTCCATTTTTTTTTTTTAGTAAATTTTTCTTTTTAAAAATTGTTGTTGAAAATTTTAAGCTTTATGCCAAAGACCATTCATTAAAGGCTATCAACAGCATTATTTAGGAAGGGTCCGTAATTGAGTAGTTAACGTCGAATCTCTGTAAGAACCTTAAATTGGTTTAAAAATAAATTTGGGTATTTGTGTTAAAGGGAATGGATGTGTTTGATGCCTACAATTCTTTTGCATTCTTCCCAGCCATCTCACGAGCGCTGAGAGCGATAAGCTTAGTACTAGTCCTTTCTATTACTATCCTACTGTCATTCAATATTTAAAAAAGAAAGGTTGAGTAACTAAGTAACCAGCATTTGTGTGGACATCTATCGGAATAAACTACATTAGGAGTTCACATGTTCCACAGTGAGAGCAGACAGTAACATATTTTGTTCCTTCGAACAGATATCGATAAGTCGTTCGAAAAAATGCTGTTCGTACTGGGACTCGAGCCCGTGAGTTCTGGCACGGAAGCCCACAACGCTAACTGCTGCGCCATATGGACCTAACAAAATAATAAAAAACATTAATTAAAAAATATATATTTTTTTAAATAATTCGTCTTCAGTAGACTGACGTAACTGAAATTGTTCCTTTTCTCGGATGGAGTAAATTTTGTCAAAAGTAAGTCACTGGATATTAAAATTGGCATATGGCATATTATATAATAAATACAACGTGGATAACTCGCGTAAAAAAATATTATATCAGCTTGTTTGTACAGCTGTTTATACAAGGTAAAAAATAATAATATTATATACCTATTGCTATCATAATGAATTGAAAGTAATGAAAAGAAATTTTAAAAATAATTTCTATCGGTTTTGGTTTACTTTACTTTTTGTTTTTAATTTTACATTTGAATGTTTTAACATAGACCCAGAATAATATTATAATTAAATACAAAAGCATAGCAATCGGCAATTTAAATTATGAATACTGTAACTTAGCAATGATTTTAAAAAATAATTTGTTTTTAAAATATTTTAAGATTACATAGGCTAAAAATATGGTTCAAGTTATACTACTTGTTCAGATATTAATATTAAGTCATTAAATTGACATTTACTTCATAAAACCTTTCAACTATTCACATATATTTGAAATCGTTCACAATCCTGCCATTTTATTGTTAACTGACGATTAATCGCAGAAGTGAGGAACTTGCAGCTCACTGATTAGACAATTACGGGCTTTTGGCTGATTTTTTAAAAGTAGTTTTTCATTAATTACATATATTTTGAAGTAGGTTTTTTTAATATCCTGAAAGCGGGATAACATAATTCGAATGAATACGGCTTTTAGACGAGAAAAGCTTCCAAATTCGCGTTTAGAATATAAACACAATAAATTATTTTAAATAAATGACTTCATATATTTACAAAAATATCATTTTATTCTACGTAGGTTTGTCTCGGTGGAAAATGTTTAGAACGGGCGACATTATTTAGTCGATTTATACGACATCTCTTGGAAGGGATAATAAAATATAGGAAAGTTGTTTGCATAGTATATTTATGAGAAAATAAAACATTCCAGATAACACAAAATATTGCTACACATTTGGCACTCAAAACGTTAACACCCAGTTATCCACACGTGATAGAAAATAAATATTTATTGCTGGAATTTATATTGCATTCCGGAAAGCTTCTTTGAAAGGGTCTAAATGCAGCGGACGATTGGTGTTTAAACCGTTTTTGATGTTTTATGGTTACTAAAACGCAAAGGAAAAACTATAAAAAGGTCTGATAGTAAACGCCAGGAATTTTTTTAACAACTTCGTAAAAATATCTCAATTTTTACGTTTAACGAGGCATGTTACATAAAAGTCAATACGGCAGCAATCACTGATCAGGGTCTACGATACCGAATACCGGATATTTTTTACCGGGTTTATATCTGGATTTTTTTCGGTATGATATCGATGACACTCTAAAGATGTAAACAAACAAATTAAATATTAACAAAAATCTATCAATTCTTTAACAGTTTCTGTTTGTTTTAATTAAAATTAAGGACTAAATACCGTGAAGATTCGATTGTTTTAGATTTTAAGGGTCGATCCGTAAATGACAGGATTAAAATTGCTTAAATATAACGAATAATGAAAATTATTTTTAGTCCGTTACGCATTCTTTATGTTTAGACAAAGAAACAAATACATTACGTCGTATGAATCGAAAATGCATTTAAAACACAAAAAGCAAAAACTTTTGCATTTGCGTTAATGTTATACAAAATTATTTTGATTCGATTTATTACAACCTTTTGATTGAGAGTGAAAAAAAACGTTCTCATTTTTAAAAATAATAATCTGAAAACACCTGAATTTGAAGAGCAAATTATTGATTAAGTATATTATAATACTGAAACTCAAAAAAGTAGTGAATGAAAAAATGTATTGAATAATAATTGAATTAATAAAAACGCTATATTTCTTTGTACTTTATTCCACTTCCGAGCATTGTCAACTGATGCTCGCAATGAGCAAAACCGGTCCTGACCTTTTAAATAAAGTGGTACAAAGGAATATTGTGTTTTTATTAATATAATGCCTTTCCACGAAGTATTGACAGTAAGCACCCTAAAAGTGAATAATTGAATTTCTAAGTGGCCATAAATGTTATTTATGATATTAACACTTAACAGCTTGAATTTTTAATAGGGTAAAAATATCAAGGTATTTCAGTTCTACAGTTATGAAGAACTGTAGAACTGAAATACTTTACCCTACCTTTACCTTTACCCTATTAAATGGAGTTCTACCAAGTAAATGCAAAATCAATAAATAAATAGCTTGAATTATTATCATGAACAAAATATATTTAGGGATTAATTTTTATGATATAAAAATACAAGAATACCAAAAAAGTTACATTACCGGGTTTTCAGAACCATCACAAAATTAAAATGATTTGATGACCCTAATGTCAATTCAATTAATGGCCTAGCTTTAAGTAGTACAATATTTACATTTAAAAAAAGATAATAATTATTATTATGGAGTGAATAGTAAACTATTTACCATAGGACGTATTGTAATATTATAATATAAATATTAAGGGTTTCATCCATTCTATTTTCTATTGTCAGCATACTAAATAAAGGCGTAAATTCGTTTATGAAAGTTGAATTATGAACCCTAAAATAAACTGATTTAATGTTTTCATCAAAGGACAACGCATAAAACAAAAGTGACCTGCTTTCTGAAATATTATCCGTTGAAATGGTACTCATTTCAAACTGCGAAAATTTCTGATTCGCTTCTGGCCAATATAATACTACAGAATATTATGACATATTGATCGGGTCTTCCGATTCCGGAATTGCAGCGGGGGAATCATTGTTGAAAACTGTTTATAATATAACGGTAAAAAAATATTAATAAAAATTCACAAATTTAAAATCTTTTATTACACAGTAGTATCTTTTCATAGAAAAAAGAAGATTGGTGCCCAGAATTTAAAAAACCGTAATAAAAAAACAACTTTTGGGTATAAAAAATCTTGAAAAAAGGTAATAACGAAGAACCAATCAAGTTACACAGAATATTATTCATCATATGTATGCATACATTTAGATATATTTAGTGCCGCCTGTGTGGTCGAGTGGTCAACGTCGTTGGCTACCGCTACGGAGGTCACGGGTTCGAATCCCAGTACGGGCAGTTTTATGAATTGATTTTTCAATCGATTTATGAATATCTGTTCAAAGGCATGGATGTATGTGATGTATTGAATTCCCCCCTCCCACCCATCCTATCATATGAACGGGGCGTATCGAGAGCGATTAGCTAACTACTAGTCCTGTCCTAGCCCTTTCCTTCTATTCCTACTCTCTTTGGAAAAAGAGAGGTTGAGCAACTGAGTAACAAGCAGTTCTCGTAGAAACATTTCTGTTGAGATAAACTCCATTAGGAGTCCATATGCTCCATATTGAGAGCGGACATGGTAAAAAAATAAATTAGATTATTTTATATTTAAGACAAAATAATACCACAACTTGATTATTTACGGAGACTTTTATGAGGGAGAGGACATAAATCGCTTCCATTGCTCACGACTAATGTGTCAGAATCTAATGAAGCCTTTTTTGTTATAACTGACTTGTGTTTCGAAATTTTTTGTTATTATGAAACCCATTTCTGTGAACCATGTTATAGCAATTAATTCGTGTAAAAGTATAGTATTCATCTTTTTTTAGTGGATCGTGTTATTTTAAAAGCGTGTAAAAAAAGAGTTGAGCGTATATCGATCGTCAAATCGAGGGCCTAATGAGGAAAACTTATTACAAGAAAGGTAGTAGCGGAGGAAACTGATAAAACATGAAATTATTTCAAGTGACAAGTTAAAGCCAAAATTTTGGATATATTTTTTAGATTAATAAGTTTTTTAACTAGACACTCTTTATCGAATCGAAAAATATACTATACATGTATATTGCATGCATAGTTAACTAGTATTATGCCAGGCTCACACACACAAACGATTTACTAGCAGCAATCAGCAAAGCTTTGATCAACGATGTGTTACGAACTTCGCTACGGGCATGAATGACAAAGCGTTGATTGAAATGTCATTTCATAGGTAGAACTCGACGCAGAGTGAAATTAATATGGTATTTTATAATATCAAACAACGTATCGATTATGCTAGGTTTAATTAACTCACATCAACACCTTTAATTGGAAAGTTTTGACTATGAGTAGTAAAGGTATGATTTATAATTAAAACCAAATGTCAATAACAAAAATATAAAAAAATATTTATTACCATACCTTAAAATATTCAATCTTTAAACAAGTATTATATATTTTTTATCAAAATGCACTCGAATAAAATAAAAGCTTGAATTTTTCCGATTGGAATATATATTACATTGGTCAGAATTTATATTAAATAAATCATATATCGGTCAAAATAAATAGTCATAATTTAAATGAAATTAAAAAAAAAACCTAACCTAACCTAACCATAGTGGTATAAAATATTATGACCGTATTCGTAAACTATTTTTATTCTGACCGATCTTATTTTTATTCTGAACATTTAATATGTTCCATAAAATAAAAACATGAAAGCATCATATCTAATTAACGTTAAAAATATGCGATGTCAACTAGGGTTTCCAATCCTGGGATCATTTTCTAAATTCCTATTTGGTGTCGTAAAATAAAGTTTGGGAACTAAATCTATCATGTGGATTGTGGACCATTTGAATGAATTAATACCAACGCAATTTAAAAGTTGTGAATTTTTTGCCTAATTACTCAATCAATATCAACGACTACCCTAATTGATCTGTTGTATTTGACAGACTGTAGCCAGCAGTGTAAACAACCAGTTAACAAATCTTGGCCAGCGTCCAAGGTAAATAAACATTTCGGCGTGGGAACCATTAACCTGAGCTGATATGTTCCAACTTTTATTACGAGCGATAAAAATACTATCAATTGAAAGGGAGGCCTTTATTTAGAGCGAAACATGGTAAAGTTTTTGTGACTTTTTCTTTTTTATATCTACGGCGACAAGCGTTGTATTACAGAATAAGTAACCATCGAATGAAACGAAAATATAAAACGGATTTAGGGAAAAACTCTTGAAATTGGATATTAATAATATCACATGCGAGAATTTTGCAATTTCCGGTGACAAAGGATTTTCCAATTCATTTTTTTCATATTGTTAAAGCTTTTCTGTGGACAAAAAATACGTTAAGTTAAGTAATTGTTTTAATATATCTTTTCTAATTCAAATCATTACAAATATGTTAATGTTAACAAAATAATTTAAGCAATCAAATAGGATTAAAATGATAAAGTCACCAGAAATAGCGAAATTATCATAAATTTCAGGATTTCATGAATTTCTTCACTGCTTTTCTTCTTATTTTTTTTTTACATATAGCCAAGTTCAGACATTTTTATTCCACATAATTAAACTAGACAAGATGAATAAAAAAAGTAATTACAAAATGCCATATAATAGTTATCGTTTTTTATATGAGCGTATACAATACAATATTAGAAAATTGTTACTTTTAAAAAAATATTAGAATTCACTAAGTCGAACTCCATTATAATAAGTACGTCAACTGTCTACCATCCATTATGTGTATGCAACCGCTGTTACACGACCACCTTCCATAACGCAATAACAATCAAAAAAAGAAACGAATTTACTCCTCGTTCTCTTGACCCGATACAGAACTGCACGGGATAAAAATGATAAATATAGAAATAAAAAAGAGATTATAATAAAATAAAAATATCATATATGTATAGTTTTAAGTTCTACGAGAAATATGTGAACTAGCTCTTTTCACGTCATCGTAGTTCTGTCGAAGTTCTAATTCCAATAGAACTCAATACTTTAATATTTTATTTTTTAATAAATAGAATTGTAAGCTATCACAGTGAAGTTTTAAGTTATATAATAAAAATGAAGTTAAAAGTGTTTTATGTAGACTGAAAAATATACTTCGTTGGAAACGTTTGAATTTCTACAAAGTGAAAATTACTTTAATATAATGGGTTGGCAAAAAACTATATCTCAAGTTACAGTGCTTTATAATGACAAGGAAGTTATTTTACTTTGGTTAATTTAAATTAAGTGGGCATAAATTTACAGAAGAATTCTTTTTCGCATGTTTCCCAGGTTGTCATAGAAACCAATTTTGTTGAGAATGTGATCCTTCCTTTATTTCGACTCCTTCTCAGCAACAAAATTTCTGTCCTGTCACTTACTAATAAGGTCTACTACATACAGCGGACGAATTTTAAGGGGTTGTGATCTTTAACGGTATATCAATTTTGATTGAGAATGTGAAAGAGGTGACAAGTTAATGAATGTATTCGAATGAATGTCATTATCAATTTTAAGGTGTTCACTGTCAATACTTGATGGAATGGCATTATAATAAAAATAATAAAACATTTTTTTTAGTACTTTTTCCACATTAAATGTATTTGATCAGGACCGGTTTCGCTCATCGCGCGCATTATCAACTGCATAGCATACCGTTGTCCAGTGCATACATCTTAACTTACTTTTAAATTTGAATCGTTCAAATTATGTACATTCTCACAGATTTTGTCACTAACGTCCCGAGTTTCACCTTTCGGCATCTTCAGGCGTTCAAGTGGACGGATGAACTCGAATAGTAAATGAATGTTTCGTGTTTATATAATAAATAAATGTATCATTGAGTTTAAAGCCATTGCTGGCGAAAAGGATAAGCTCATTGGAATGCCCAAACTTTGAGCATTCGAAACCCGGGACTTTATTCGAAAGGCGAAACCCGGGTCGTTAGTGACAAAATCTGTCAGAATGTACATAATTTGAACGATTCAAATTTAATGTTGAAATTCCACCAAGCACCTTCAGTCTAAATTTTAAATTAATTTACTATTGTTTTAACCTTAGCCTTGATTACATAATATGTATAACAAAAGGTATGTTCACAAGTGTCGATTTCGAATTTTGCATCATGAACTAGACATTACAGCTAATGCCAATGCGCCAAATATTTTAAATGTTAGGTAAGCTCGATGAACATTTTTATAAGTCACTCGAAATCAATCTGGGGAGAAGATAAATCACAAACACCAATGTCCATGACTAAAATTTCAATTTTTAGAAATCTAAATCTTATATTGACCGTACTGGAACATGAACACAGACTAACCTGATTGTTAAATTAAAACTCTTACAAACATAACATAGGTCGAAGTTGACTAAATTACGATGCTACGTTATATTAAATAACATTTGATAAAGTTGTCATTCCACAAATTGTGTTATAAATTGTGACGTGTTTCGCATCTTTGATAAACATCTTTAGACAAGTTATCAGTGGCGGATTATCTTATTACGCGCTTGGGGCCTCCGAATCTCGGGAGCCTCAAAAATGGCTTATAGTATATAACTACTTACTTATACTTTTCCTACAGATTTTTATACAATTTTACTATTATTTTTTCGAGAAACCGTGGACATGGATTGTTCATTCTCCCAATGTGTAGAACCAGCCTGCTAATAGGGATGCCACTGGGAGGAGCTTTAATGGTGTTTAACAATATTGCTTCGGATGTCGACATATTCCACGTAGACGTGTGTGAGTTCCGACGAATACTATTTTTATGTATTAAAGTAGAGTTCGTCGGAGCTTACTTAGTTGACTTCCTTGCCATTTTTTTCTACTGCTTTTAATGTAAAATTGTACTATTTTTTTCTCTTCACTTTAAATTTTTAAATTTATAATTTGTCAACCTTGTGCAATGTTAAATCAATAAATTAATTAATTAATTACATGGAATTTGCTGACGTTCTTATAGTATCCGAACAACATGCCCTTAATCCGCCACTGCAAAATATTGCAATGAAAATTATTTTCAACCTTACTTAAGTTGTAAAAAAAAACTTGAGTATCAAAAAAAATACTAGTCTTTAAGGTGCGTAAGGATTCTGAAATCCGTCAGTGTATGTCTAAAATGTAATAAGGAATGCCGACCTTAATTTTCTTCTCTCATTTATAAGACTGTCTCATTTAAACTTATCCTTATAGCATACGGCATGCGGCAATATGTGAAATTGGGAAGAAAAGAAAATACTTCCGTAGACTCGTTAGTTTAAGCTTTTCATTAAAAACGATTTAAGGTTGTACTAAACTACGTAGAATTCGGATTGCTACAATGGCAATTACGGATCTAAATTTGAGTTATGAGTGAACCCTCACAGGAATAATCCACCACCACCCTCGAAAGATTCCTCCCCACGTGAAAGCTCATTTAATATGAAGGTCACTTGAAAACTTTACGGTGCTAGATGATTTTTTTTATAAAATTTATTCCTTCATCTGTCAAATACAACGTTTTTAACTGTATTAAAGACATACCTTAACACTAACATTAATTTCTCTTTTTTTTTGGATACCTAATTTATGGAGCTTTAAGTACCAGGATGCGTTAACGACAAGGTTCTTCTAGTCTGCGTCATCGATAATGTTTTTGAAAAATTGTATTCCCTTAACATCGTTGCAGACTTAATGTAATAAAACATACCTTTAATTTCTATACCGACTGTGGAAAGGAAAAAGGACGTAACCCACACATAGCCAATTTTACAGGAGGCAAAAAAAATGCCGCCTGTGTGGTCAACGTCGATGGCTTCGGTTATGGAGAATCCCGGTACGGACAGTTTTATAAATTGATTTTTCAATCGATTTATGAATTTCTGTTCGAAGGCATGGATGTATGTGATGTCTTGAATTCCCCCTCCCAACCATCCTATTCTATGAACGGGGCGTATCGAGAGCGATTAGCTTACCACTAGTCCTGTCCTAGCCCTATCCTTCTTTTCCTACTCAATTTGAAAAAAGAGAGGTTGAGCAACTGAGTAACAAGAAGTTCCCGTAGAAACACATCTGTTGAGATAAGCTCAGCAGACATGGTAAAAAAAAAATTTTGATGATTTTCGACCATATGCAAATTATGAAATAATCACAACCTTGAAGTGCACTCAAACTTCTAAACTGGTATTTAATTGACATAATCTAATATTAATTTAAGAAATTGTCTAGGAAAAACCTTTTTTTAATCTTTTTTCTTGTTTTCAAACTTAAAAGCAAAATTTAGATACTAATTCAGCATTTAAAGCTTACGTCCTTTCGATAGAACGTGTAACAAGTTAGATACTTTGTAATTATCTAATAAGAACTGTTTTGAAAAAACTGTGGGTTACGTACTTTTTCCTTTCCACAGTCGATATATATATGAAAAAAAAAAGGATTGTGTGTATATTGCATATACCTTTGTTATTCTTAGACACCGTTAGATTACTCAATTATATACCTACCATCAAAATGCGGAAAGCGTATGGCTGAAAATCAAAAATAAATATGTTTCACACGTCTTAAATAATAATTATTATGCATAGGAAATCCCTTTCAAAGAGCGTGATCTGGAACTGTGACGGCATTGGTAATATTATTTCTTTGTTTATAGTTTGGCAAAAGATTTTCTACTCCTTGGCATCTTGCCAAAACTTGTCACAAGTATTTTTACACTTCGAAAACTACTGTGGCGTGAACAAACGTTATTGTCAGTCATAAATGTAACCATCTTAAGATGGTGCTGAATCACTGCTGAATGAAAGTTTCCGCAGTCCTAGTATAACATACGTAATAGGTAAATTAAATTAAACATTAAATGATTTTTACTGTATGTATGTATATAGTTGATGGTCTCGCCGGTAATTAGAGATTTCAAATATTCGAATATCGAATATTTAGATCTTATACTCCTTGTAGAATTCGAATATTCGAACAACGTCATATTTATTCATATTACACTAGCAAGACAGTGTTGATTGATAACACACACTAGTTTCCAACACATATATGTGAACATTATGGTGTTTTAAGACAAAAAAAGTATCAAGATACATATAATGCGGCTTCGAGTGAGTTTTTTTGTTTACCAAGTGGTTTTATATATTTTACTTATGATATATTACGATGAACGAATAATATTATAATAATTAATCAAATATTCGAACATCCGAATATCGAACAAAATTTTAATTATTCAATTTGATAACTTTGTTAATCCACTTGTGTTACAAATTGTGGTACGTGTTTCCCTTCTTAAAAAATTTTCATAATCGTGGTTAGTTTATTCGTTAATCTTACGATATTATGTCTGAAGATGCGTCTTAAAAGGGCGAAACACGTTTCAAAATTTGTAGCACAACAAGTAGAATAACAAAATTATCGAATCGACTTTTATATTTAAAATTAAAATTCAATATTATGTGGATGTAAATTTCAATATAAAATTTGATGATACCAATAAAGATGATAACCTTTTTATTCCACTGTTTGTATTACTATAAAGCAGCCAAGACGTCGACCGCGTTACCATTTCTAGTCGCCTGTAAGATGCTTTAAAAATCAGAAACATATTTTTAAAATTGAAACATACAAAAAAATAGTAATAAAGGAAACAAACCAAAAATTAACACACAAAGTTCAATGCTTAATACGTCCACCTCTATATGTAATGCATTGATAAGCAGAACACCCCTTGGAACTAACGACTCAATGCCTCTATGAGCGATGCTAGCAGAAAATATATACAATATGAAAATATATCGACTGTGGAAAGGAAAAAGGACGTAACCCACACATATTAAATTTTACAGGAGGCGCTAAAAACGTGTTTTGATGATTTTGTGACAATTGCAAATTATGAATCATACACAACCTTTAAGTGCACGGAGACTTCTAAACTGGTGTTTAATTGATATAATATAATATTAATTAAAGAAATTGTCTAAGAACAACCTTTATTTCAGTGTTTTTTCTTGGTTTTAATTTTTTACAAGGTGATCTTTTTCAAACTTAAAAGCTAAATTTAGATACTAGCTCGGCATTTGCAGCTTGCATCCTTTTGATATAACGTGTATCAAGTTGGATACATTGTGATTATCGAAAAAAACCTTTTTTGAAAAAACTGTGGGTTACGTACTTTTTCCTTTCCACAGTCGATATATATATATATAATATATGAAAAAAAATGTTATAGTTTCGGCCATGCAGATGAAAATATTCTTATATTTATTTTCCATGTTTAAAAGATTAGTTCATGATAACACTGGTAAAAAGAAACAGGTTAAAATGCGGCCGTTTTCAGTGTTTAGAGAAATACCAAACATATGTAACACAAACATTATCCGATATGAATATTTATAATATTTCCTAAGCGTGTGTATTTTCCGAATTTTCTACGACTCATCGAAAAATTTACAATGTTTATTTACGTAGCGCTACTACCTGTCGATGATGTGTTAACGATAGCGATTGGTTTGTTAAAAGTCTATTTCATGTTGAATAGCTGATATACGATATTATGTCTGTCACAAAAACGTAAATAAAAAAATGTTATTGATATTACTTTTTGTGTCTGTTATCAAGAATTTTAAATAGCAAACAAACAGTAGATTCCTGATTCACCGTTTTTAAAGTATCATTAACAAAAAACGATGAATCCGAGAACGATAGTCGAGGTCCCTTCTGTATATATTTCACAATAACTCAATAATATTGAACGATCATTATTGTAAAACTAAATAATACACATTTTTTACATTAACTTTTCCGGTTCTAAACTCAAGAAATGCGACCCCAATACCCACATTTTCTTAAATATCTATTTTAATATGGGTGATACAATGATTATAATTAAGGCATTCTTATATCATAGTTTTTTGGACCTTTTGTAGTTTATATAAATACGATAAGATAAAAGATAAGCGCCCGCTTATCAGCGATCGTTCGTAACATAACTAGGCTGAACGCCGCTGAACGCGTCAGTAGCAAATTAATATTTGCACTGAATTGATGTCTTTTTTACGTGCAACTTAAAATATGATTATTTAATAAAAAAACACGGATTTTTATATAAAAAAAATGTATGAGGAATGATGCAGAGAGATATTTTAAAGCCCTTAGACTATTTTTTTTTTTTTGAAATTCATAAGAATAAGGCCAATAATGAGGAAACCACTGGGGTCCCTAAACGACCCCCATCGGCAGAGAAGTGTTTTTCTAGTGTCCGAGCCGCGAGAGTTAATGAAATGTTTTTAAAGCGATCATTTTGTTTTATACCTTAACGGAGCAAATAAACACGAATATGTAGGCCCATAAGGGGCGAAGTGAGCCAACTAGTAAAATGGTAAAACTATTTCCTTGGACTTTTAAGTATTATCACGTCTTTACTCGGTGCTTTGGTGAATTGCATATTTTTATTTTACGGAGATAATAACACTATTGCAATGAGTATATTAACTGAGGTTATTTAACTTTTACGATACTTTGATACGTGTAGAATATTACAACGCGTCTAACATATTTTTTTATAAAATACCACTTGGCTCAGTTCATCATTAATGGTTGAATATAATGTTGTTGCAATTGCACCGGGTTAAAATCTCTAACTATTCGGGGGCAGTGCCAAAGAGCAGTCAGCGTGAACGACTTTATTTCTCTATGGTCTGCCGCCTCGTATTCAACGAAGTCCTCACAAGTTATGCAACGTGACGCTATAACTGTTCTTCATTCGAACAGGGATTCCCCGGTTTACGCTCTTCGGCGCCACCGGACCACGTAATTGGAACCGTTGGGAATACGGCAAGTGGCGGAATATTGCGGTCGGACTAATACAGGGCAGTTGAACAATTTATTACTTATTCCCACTATTTTGAGAAGTTAATTGTCCCACACCCCCATCTCGTATGCGTATGTAGCCGATGTTTCACAGCAGCCTTCCATAAGACAATAACGATCAAGAATTTTACAGTCAATACATCTGGCTGCATTTTATATCAACAACGGTGTAGTATGAAATTTCTACAAAACTTTTGAAATATAAACTGCATTTTCCAGTCTTTAATTTAATGTGATTAAATTAAAAATATAATTATTTATAAAAAAACTATTTCGTCGTTTTTCTTAAAACCATTATCTTGCAGTTTCGCACTTTTCACCCTAATCTCCCGAATTTTATTGTTCCCAGGCCTGACGCTTTTCTTAAAGGGTGTATTTCGCAGCGTTGCATAAAATACGATATTTGCGTTTTTTTTTTGCTATATACCTGAATAGTATGTAAAGAGAGTTTCTCAAGCTTACGTGGCTAACACCCTAACCCAAACTTTGCATAAAAAAATATTCAATGCCTCAATTGAAATCTATGTCACTAAGCGAAAATATACAAAAATGCTGTGACAAATTTAAGTTTTTTTTCAAAACTTTATTTCTAACGTAAACTTAAATGTCATACCTCAATGTTTGAAATACAGAAAACAAGCAAAGTTTGACAAAATATATGTGAAATAGTAGCGGATATCAGAGTCCGTTTTCAAAGCATCATTGTTTGTTTTTTTTTTCAATACGAATTAAACAACAAAAAACACGTTTTTTAAAAAAAATCGTTATACTTAAAACTTTCATCGCCTTCTCATATTGATTCAACGTCTCCCAATTATTATGCCCAAAGCTAAAGAAAAATACACCTCTCACTTTGGGAAACAGCGGTTTATTGTGCCAAGTTGATTATGATTTCGAGTATAATATTAACCCTTTTAGCAGTGAGTTATTTTATTATTAAATTAGTTTTTTCGTATAATTAGATTATTTTCACACTTAATACAAACAGAAATATAAAAACATTTTTTTTGGTTATGGGTTAATGTGGGAAGAATATTACTTATTATTTCAAGAAGTAAATATTGTTTTATAATATTTAAAACGTATAGTTAAATGAAAAATTCCTTATTATATTTTAATATTTTCCTGGAAGTTGTAACTTATAATTCAGGACTTTATTTTTATTGCGTAAATCTGTGGGCATAGGGTTCTTAACAAATGTTGCTAACAGGAAGGGAATCGAACAGAAATAGAATTATTATAATATGGTTACAGATTTGTTTAAAAATATTAAAAATAGTTTAACTGCTAAAAATCACCGATAATAATCCAATATAAAATATGAAAATGACAATAGATAATTACTTATAAATAATAAATACTTATAAACAGTAGCGGCCGGTCAATGTGGCATTTGATCAATGCACCCCTTGTATATGCAGGGGTGGCTATATTTCATGAAATAATATTCAAAAATAACATTTATACCATTCCCTCATTTTAAATTCAATAAAATAAAATAAAATTTTCAATAAAATAAAATATTTATCAATTAAATAGACAATAAAAACATGAAGAATTTAAAATGAGTGAATGGTATAAATGCTATATTTGAATATTATTTCATGAAATATAACCGCCCCTGCATATACAAGGGGTGCATTGATCGAATGCCAAATTGACCGGCCGCCACTGCTTATATATATATATATATTTATTTATATATAATATACATAAATGTAAATACATGTATGGTTATACGAATCAAAGGGTTACCAACATACCGATTTCACCAACGTACCGAGAGAAAACTTAACTATACAGATATTGTTATTTGTATAAAATAACACAAGTAGATATGCCGCAGGTTAGATTATGGTGTAGAACTGAGATACAAAATAAGCCATGAAATCATCAGGCCCGAGGGCCCAAGTTTAAGCACCGCTGCACACTTCGTCGGTTAAACCAGGTCAGGCGTTAGACGTCCTCTCACATAAGACTTAATCGCCCAAAAGTACTCTGTTATGGTCAGGACCGGCTGCCAGTTGCCAGGCTGAATATATTGCAACGCATCCAAATCCCTGTGCTTACACCAATATAAATTAGAGAGATTTCCTGTCCAATTTACGCTGAACGCTGCCTTTGAGAAGTGTCTATTTAGATCCCAGGTAAATGGCGTGACTAAATAATAAGTTCACAACACTCGCAACGTTAAAATAAAGAGTTAATTATAATCAAAACCACGTAGACGACCTTTCTATAACATCAGTTTATCAGAAAGCATGTAATATAAAAAAAAAACATGTTAAATGATACTAAGAGATTTGCCGGGTCCTGTGGTGCAGTGGTTAGCGTTGTGGGCTTCTAAGCCGGATCTCACGACATCGAGTGCCAGTACAAATAACATTTTTTCGATCGATTTTTGTTGGAAGGCATGGGTGTTGTGATGCCTAAAAAAATCTTCCCACTCTTTTCCGCTCATTTAACAACTGGCATAGCGAGAGCGATTAGTTACGAAGTAGTCCTGTCTTAGCCTTATCCTTCTATCCCTACTACTCTCTTTGAAAAAAGATAGGTTGGGCGACTGAGTAACAAACTTCTGTTGAGATACCTTCATTGGGAGCATATATGTATGCTCCAAATCGGGAGCGGACATGGATTAAAAAAGAGATTTAATAAATCACTGTCAATTTTTATTAGTATCATGGCATTAATTACACTGTAATCACAATAAAACGTATTTTCAATACAACGCGGTTTCAATTTCCAGCGCCCGCTGTCGGGACTGAGTTCGATTCCCGATGAAGTCAATGTGAAATTTAGATTTTTTAAATTTAAATTTCAAATCTAAGACGTGGGTATTTGTGATCTCGAGTGACTTTATGTCGTATGATCTCTTAATTTCAACATATTTGGCGCATTTGCAATAGTAATGTTATGTAATTTTTTCAATTATTAAAAAAAATACAAACAAAATATCTGAAAAATCTTGCTAATGTTATTCAGATTTCAGATTTGCAAGTATCACCGCTCCGAAAAAATGATATACGCATAAAAATCATGCCAAACCTCTCCCACTCCAATTAACGTGACACTGCCGTCGTGCTCGTAGACTGAACGTAGCACTGACGTTTGCAACGCTGGCGACTGATTCACCCAGCTACACAGCAGTTAATTACCATCCGCGAGTTCGTTCGTGAAATATCACAAAAGTTTCACAGCGAGGTAGGAAAACATTTTAACCCAACGATCTCTAATCTCCACAACTATGACGAGACACTGCCTGAGAATCGTTTTAGACCCAGAGCAGTCCTGCTCGACGACCCTCCATAGATCTTATGTCGTCTAAAATTGTCAATTTTAGAACGAACTTAGCATCACGAAAATGACTCTCTTTGTTTAAAAACAATTTGTCTACTGTATGTGTGTATGTATGTATGCGCATGTGTGTGTACATGTACGGATATAGTGTGGAGGAAGCATATGGAATGTGATTTGCAAAATAATGCATATGGAGTTCCCGTGAACTTCTTATCTCTGTAGTGATCGCGCCCTTCCGTCTGCAAACGACGGTAAGAAGATGCAATTTACAATTTTTCAAAATCTTTATCGATGAAGGAGACTGGAAGAACCTTGACGCTGGCGCGTCCTGGTACTTGAAGCTCCATAAATTTGATATCCAAAAAAAAAAAAAAAAACCTATCAAAATTTGGCGTCTGAAGCGTCTGTGTCTCGTATATGTGAGGAATATGGAATTAGAAAGCAAGCTTCGATTTAACACTTAAATAAACCCTTAAATAAATTTACTTCATGTATTTTCAATTATTTAACTAAAATAAATTAACAAAGAAAGTTTTGTAATATACAGCCGAATGAAATTAACGTACGGAGGGGCAGCGTGGATGAAAGGGGGTAAAAAAAATATTAATACTGATAATACCGTCCGAACCGTCAGTAATGTCAATCACAGAAATGTAATAATTGAGGTGCCGATATCTTGCAATCGACAGTTTGGCGATCGCTGAATCAAATGACTCAAATTACTTATTCGTAATAAACTATTGAGCGATACTTAAACCGCGATATTTCAAACAATAAATACGAATTTATTCAGTATTAAACGGTTTCGAATAGTATTGGGGAATTCCCGTCTGAAATTCTCATTTGAAGTGAATTCCATTTAGTAACTAACGGAAGTTATAATTTGAAAGTTTATGTTTGGAATACCGCTGTGGAATAAGTTATTTGGAATACAAAATATCATTTATTCGTTACCATAACAGTTTAAATTTGGAACACAGGATAATTTCACTGGCTTAGTGACGAAGAGCAGTTTTAAATTATCGGTAGAGATTTAATTCCCCGTTTGTCGAGGACATACAGGAATTCACAAAAATTTATGCTATGGATAATCAATCATAGATCGAAAAAAATACTTTAATATTTGTGAATATAAAACTAAAATAAATAGATTTTTCAACTATGTATCCTACCAATTGTTAGTATAAGTTTTGTTTGAGGGATATCTCATTTTTTTTAAAAAAATCTATGTGCGCTACAAATGTCGTCCTAATGGAGGTATATCAACAGAATTTTTTCTACGAAAACTGTTTGTTATTCAGTCGCTCAACCTCTCTTTTTTATTAATTTAATGCCTTTTCACAAAGTATTGACAGTGAAAACCCTAAAAGTGCTCTCTTTTTTCAATGAGAGTAGTAGGAATAGAAGGATAATGTAAGTACAGGACTAGTGGTTAACAAAGCGCTCTCGCAACGCCCATTTATTGACGGATATGAAGGGTGGGAGGGAAATTAAAACATCACAAACACCCATGCCTTCGAACAGAAATCGATAAATCAATAAATCGATCGAAAAAAATCTGTTCGTAGTGGGACTCGAACCCGTGAGATCCGACACGGAAGCCAACAACGCTAACTGCTGCGCCACAGGAAAATAATACCAGTTGTTATTTAGTCTACGTTAATTTAATCTATGAAAAACATATGTATATGAAATTATGCCTACTGGGGCTCGAATCCGTGGTTACCCGACTGGACTTAACCAACGCCTAACAACGATAATCGATGACTGTGGTCAAGTGGTCAACGTCGTTGGTTTTTAGTTACGATGATCACGGGATCGAAGCCCGGAAGGAACAGTTTCATAAATTTATTTTTAAAGGTATTTGATATCTAAAACTACCTCGATTAAAGCGATTGGCTAACCACTAGTCTTGTTCTCACCATACTCTTAATTAGTTACTTTTTCTAAAAATTACAAAGGTCGAAAGACTGAGTGACAAGCAAATCTCGTAGAAAAATATATGTTGAGATAATCTCTATTATGAGTCTATATGCTCCACACACTAAAATGCATACACGCCTTTTAAGACAATCCATATAATATTTTAATTACCCTAAAAAAATTAAGACGGCCAATCAGTACCAATAAAATTACAAACTAATCAAAAAAGATTTTCTATAACAAATATTATATGTTCGTTTAGTTACCAAGTCGTAATGTAATGAAATTATAAATAATGAGCGCAATATGATGATGACTGTTTAAGCCGCTTTTCAATCATTTATCCAAGTAAGTTTGTGATGCAATGTTCTGGCTCTGAGGAACACAACGGTGCATGAAAATTACGCAAAGCTGTGCAAACAATACACGAACGTTTGGCAGTGTTTACAATCAGATACCGCGAAATACTATTTATGAAAAAAAATAACTCTTAACATTTTTTTTCCCTATCTTTATTCATTTACTCAACATACGCCAAACCTACAAAACGGGATCTAAGTTTTCTGATTGTTTTCTTTTACATAGGGAAAGGCTTCTATACCCTTTCCTCGTGTCAATGGCGGTTTAATTAAAAAAAAACACCCAACGAATACTGAGCGTTCAGTATTCGTAACGGAAGAGTTACTCATGTTAGTCTCACCGACACTCTGGGATAGAAAAAACGGCATGTTTTTTATATTTATTTATTTTGCGTTGTCATACGGAAAGCTAGTAGAAAGCCACTAAGCTCGTAAAGCGTAAAACTTTGACGTTATTTCAACACACTTTATTGCATACCAAATACTAAAGCAATTGCTCCTAAGCCACTCCTGGCAATCATTTAAAAACACTTTACGCTTCTATGTTAGTGGATACGGGATAATTTATAGCTGGTTTTAGAAAGTACAATTGGTCATTTAAAAATCATTTTTGAGCAAAAATAAAAAAGTGTATGTTTTTTTTTTAATTTGTTCAGATGTATTAGCATTAACACTCTACGCTGTATTGAACAGCTGCTTTTGTGGATTTACTAATTTTATTTAATTATTGGCGATATCTCTTTAAATGTATAACGAGCTGTATAATAAAATCAATTTTACTTTGTGAGGTTTGTTGATACAGGTCTATTTTATTTTCGAAAATTTCGAAATATCTGTGAACGAATTGATATTTCAAAATGCATCACAGAGTGCTGGTTTTAATTGACAGCATTTTCGAAACAATCGAAAACCAATTTAGTATTTCCAGAAACAAATTTAAAATTATATTTTGGTTTATTAGAAGTTGGAAAGCGTAGAAAAGTTAACGTCGACAACTTGTTGAAAACCTCTTCAATGCGTTGTTGCTATTAAACTTTATACAATACAAGGATTAAGCGGTTACTTTGTGTTAATTCATTTAAATATGCAAACTTTTAGTTACACTGAATAATAGACATAACAAAAAGAATATATTGAAAAACGTTTTTCTGTGATTTATTCGGTAAAACAACTTCTGCTGATCATTTTTATTACAATACAAATTAACGATTTTATATAAAATATAGTAAAAGGTCTCAAATTTGAATCGTTCAAATTATGTACACTCCCACAGATTTTGTCACTAACGACCCGGGTTTCGCCTTTCGGCATCTTCAGGCGTTCAAGCGCACGGATGAACTTGAACTTTAACGATTCAAATTTAATATTGAAATTCCACCAAGCACCTTCAGTCGAAATCTTAAATTTAAAAAAGGTCTCAAATTTTTGAAAAACTATGGAAAGTGTGAATTCGCAACCTTTTTAGAGCAAAGAGCTAAAAAAAAGTTCTCACACATCTCAATAATTGTAAAATCTGTCAATTTGCAACTTTTTTTAAGTCAGCGAGCTTTAATTCTTAAAATTACTCATCATTAGAATCTGTAGGCATTCCCATGGGTTAATCTTTTTCGCCAGCAATGGCTTTAAGCTTAGTGATACATTTATTTCTTATATAAACACGATAGTTCAAGTTCATCCGTGCACTTGAACGCCTGAAGATACCGAAAGGCGAAACCAGGGTCGTTAGTGAAAAAACTTGTCCGAATGTACATAATTTTAATCACCTTCAGTCGAAATCTCAAACCATTACAGATAGTTTCATAAATTGCTTCGCTCCGCGTTTAGAATCGGATGGGTTTATAAAACTGTCCGTACTGGGGTTCGAGCCCGTGACCTCCGTTACTGAAGGCAACGACGTTTACCACTTGACCACGCAGGCGGCAGGCGTCATCGATATTGAACGGAATAATCATGTGTTTCGCAACACTCCAGCAACTATGACTTGTTGCAATAGATTTGAACATTGATTAATACTTTAACACAGGAAAGTGTTTTGATAAAAAAATCTATTCATATTAAGTATGCCATAAACATGTCTTTAAAACATTTGTATGTATGATGGATTCAGTATGAAATTTGTCGCGATTAATTTTAAATATAAATTAAACTGTCTTTACTCAAAGCAACAAAAATTCATCTCGAAATTCAATGGGACAGATTATCAGTGAAAAATTTTGCATACTTTTTTTTTGGCATATTTATAAATATTTACTTTTCCCGGTGCTTAAACATTTTCACATCTGTGGGTTGTTATAAATACATTAATAAGACTAATGGATTCCACTGGATTTTTACGTTTTGTTTATTTTGCCTCATTCTTAACTGATTTTTACCAGCAAAAAAAAATCGTTCGCACCGTCTAATTGCGGCTAAATGCTAAATTATAAAAATAAAATTCGTTCCTCGATGAAAGATAAGATGAAACTTTTTATCGGAGTAATACAGATTGCTTTGATTTTATCGCAGAATTTCGAGAATATTCGGAAGTGTAGAGGTAAAGACAATTTAATTTTTTGTTTAAAAGTTTTCTTCCCACAGGGTCCGTTGAAGTATTTAAAATTCGCTTTGCATAATTACCTATATATTAAGCGTTTAAAATACAGGATTAAAGGAAAGGCAAGAAAGTCTGTCAGCTGCATGGTCGAGTGTCAACGTTGTTGACTTAGAACAGGTAGGTCATCTATTTGAATCCCAGTACGGACAGTTTTTATAAATTGATTTTTCAATCGATTTATGGATTTCTGTCTGAAGGCATGTATGTATGTGTTCTATCCTAAAATTGGTTTAGTGGGAGCGATTAGCTAACCACTAGTCCTATACTTTTATCCATACTTTCTTTGAAAATAGAGGTTGAGTAACAAACAGTTTTCGTAGAATAAAATCTGTTGAGATACCTTTTATTAAGAGGACATTATTTTAGTTTTTTTTTTGTGAGATTATTACGAGAGGAAGTTAAAAAAACAACATTCTCATGTAAAATGTATGAATTGTAGCTTAGGCTTTTCTGCCAATCACAGGTCGATATAAACAAAAATATCACTGAAAAATTAATAGTACTCTTCTAAGGCTGTAATTAATAAAATATGTAGTTATTAGGTTTTTCCAAACACTAACTAAACTGTCATTATTTCGAAGATTTTCAGATTGCTCCACCGTTGCATTTATGTGTTAACAATAATATACTGAAATATAGCTACGAGAAAGTCGTTGTATCATGCACATATTTCAAAATGTTCAATCAATATTTTTGAATATTCGTTTAACTAAAATTAACACGGAATATTAACGGCCAAAAATCATATTCGATATTTTTTTTTTTGGGAATTCCGTTTCCAATGCGGAGTGTATGAAAATTTAATAGAGAATATGTACTTACAAACAAAAGATGTTTGAAAACTAGTTGTATGACCTATATTTTCAAAGAGGGTGGCGATTAGAACATAAGGAAAATGTTAATCGCCCTGTTTAGGCGCTGTTCACATTTTATTTATTGATTTGGCATTTACTTGGTAGAACTCCATTTTAATGGGGTAAAATATCAAGGTATTTCAGTTCTACAGTTTTTTAAAAAAGTTAAAGGTTGATAGCTATTTCGGCTTACGCCATCGTCAGAACTATGCTTTAAACGTACATTTACTCAGCTATATATACTGTCTAAGAAGAGATACACAATGCATCATATTATTCACTCTAACATACTAATTATGATGAACATATCGGAAATGGTCATATCTTACGATACCAATCGAAACATGAAACAATTGACATTCTAAAATACGAACAATTGGGCATGCAACAGTACAAGACACTTGCAGATGAAGATTGGTGATACAAGATTTGATAATGCTCAGATTATTTTTAAGTAATAATGGATTTTTATTCATCGGTTTTGAATTGATTAAGTATTTGAGTGGCGAAATGATATGACCACGTAGAAAAAAAAAACCAAATGCCATTTGTTCAACGCTTGCATTCTACCATTACTGATTTACGGTAGCGAGTCATGGCACATGGCGAAGACTAAAAAAAACCGTATACTGAGCTTTTAGAACAGATAGTTGCGTCGGGTTATGGAGGTGAAGTGGTTTGATTTTGTGAATAGTTTGGAGATAAGGGAACGTACAAGACAGCACCCCGTCGCGTAAATGGTGACGGAGATACGTTAGAACTGGTTGGGTCAACCGGAAAACCTTAATCCTGCCTTCCTATTCTTTCAATTGGTGGGATTCTGGCGGCTCGGACGACCGTCGAGTGTTATCCATAGGATAAACTCGTCGGAACTGAGAGATGATAGCATGTCATGGGAGGAAACAAAGCCATTGGCAGGAGACAGGGAAAAATGGAGGTGCTGCGTGGCTCACACAGAGAGCGATTATAGTCAAAGAAGAAGAAAAATAAAAACAAATGATTTCAATTCTAAAACTATCTTCAAGGTTTAACAAGACAGTGAAACGACAGCATTGCCAAAAGTAATTTGGGTTGGTAATTACTCTACTATTCATTTTTAATAAATATATAAGTACCAAACATTAATATGATATCTTACGACTTCAATAAAGAGTTTGCTAGATTGGTTGAAAGATAAAAGATCCGTAAGGACTAAGGACTGAGAATGTTTTTACGAAATCTAGATAAAGATGTTTCTTATTTAACATATTTTTAAAAGTGTATTTTCATTATTAATAATTGTTGTATTCTGTTCTTATTTCGTAATAAATGTTGTAATACAATTTTACGCATTTATGTGATGACGGTGGCTAATTTAAAGTGCATAATATAAACAATTAGTTTGATGGTTTATAGGGTGGGGGTGAGGCGTAAAGCTTACGAAACGGCATGTTAAATGAAATTGGACGAAGAAGCTTTATAGGTACCTCTCGATTAGCAACGATTCAATAAAGACCCGAAATGCTCACTTTATAACCGTATTTAATAGCCCGTACGGTTAAGTGTCAGTTGTTGTCAAATAATCCTGAAATTAACGTACAGAGTTGAAATTGAATAAAAGTAAAACCATCTATAATCTAAAATTGCGACTGAAAGTGCTTGATGGAGTAAACGGCGTCTATAAAACAATGACCTATATTTCGTTGTCAATACATTGTTTATCTCAACTAACACGCAATACCAATTTCATTTTAAAATCAATAACATCAAAGAAAACAAACAGCTTAAATCCTTTATTACTGTTTTCTTTATTCTACTAGTTATATATATATTTAAAAAATCAGTCAAAGAAACGAAAGCTTTAAAAAAAACCATAAACAACGTGTACAATATTATATCGACTAATAAAGTATAAATATGTAAGTTTATAAAATCTTACATTAACTTTGCTATTTTTAAAAAAAAATCTTGTCCGCTCAACTTTACGCATATGGCTTTCAAATGGAGATGTTTCTACGAGATCTGCTTGTTACTCAGTTGCTCAACGTATACCTTTTCAATGGGTATAAGACTCAAAAAAGTAGGGGGATGTAGGAAAAAGACTAGTGAATAAGTAATAACTTTTGCTTCACTCAATTATTTTAGGAATTAAAAGGGGAAGACGGAATTTTTATACATCACATACACCCATGTTTTCGAAAATAAATCGATTTAAAAAAATTCTGTTCAGAATGAATAAAGATTTTGCTATCGATTGCTCAGGAACATTATATGACCAATTTTCCACGGTTTATTTTCCTTATATATTATATTTCATATAGAACATCATCTATTGTTTGTTTTTGACGAGTGTATAACAAAACAGTTCAAAAATTCCATTAAATCTGTAACAAAACCAGTAAACAACCAAAATCAATAAACCACAGTTTCGTGCTATTTTAGTTGTGTATCTCTGGTCTATATTCCCTAAATTAAACACAAAGGCTTCGTTAATAGTTGCAAGGGATCTTCCGCGAAAGATAGGGTAAGATTTCTCGGAAGTAATCTTACGATCGTTACTTACGCATTATTTAAGCTTGCAATAGCACTTCTACAGGCACATCTGTGGAGTGTGTACATGGCGTTAATTTTGATTAAAATAGTTTTAAGCTTTACAATTGATAGAGTATCAATAACTAAAACAACTGCATGCTGTCGGAACGATGCATTTTATTGTTAAGTAAATAGATCAGTTTAACTTCAATGTTTTCATTTAACCTCTGATAAATCGTAAATAATTTGTAAATAATATCACTTTTAGGGTGTCTATTGGCAAAATACTTGATAGAAAAGAATTATATTCATATAATAAAACACTCATTTGTACTAATTCCACTTTAAATATAAAATACAATTTGATAACCTTGTTATTGCACTTGTTGTGTTACAGAATGTGACACATGTTTCTTTTCTTTAACCTTTTGGCTGCCGTAAAAAAAAGTACATATTTACTTATCACGCTGACTATAATTTGCAATTTTTAATTTAATTAATTATTGACAAGTTAATTTGTCTCTGGCGTGTTGAGCACGAAAAATTTGACGAAATATCTCGTATGTGGCAGTCATCGAGTCATCATCAAACCATTGCAACGTTTAAGAGTAAACTGAAAATTGGTTATTTTGTTAAAATTATTAAATAAAATTTAGGGATTGTAAATCTTCAATTCAATCCCAATAAATTAGATATTTTTTTACCATAAGTAAATAATAATTACAGTTGATTGACTGAAAATTAATGTACGATGTTTTAAAATATTCGAAATGACATCATAAATTAAAAATTGACCACACAAATTTATTACGGTGTATTAAAAAAATGTACCAAATAAATATTATAATAATTATTGTATTCCAACTTTGTCCACGCAATTAATGAACACCATACATGGCCAACCATCTGAATACGATAATACCACTATAAACGGTTGTTTTATATTCTAATTCGGGTTGGTGTCCATTTTAATAAACGATTATTGCATCATGTCTACACGGATCATTATCAGCGCGATCCTTGTATGCAGAATGCCACAAAAACAGTATACCCTTACAGGGATGCATTAGTCATAGGGCCCCACAGGAAATTTGGAGAACAATAGAGCAAGAAACGTTACAGTAGATTAGCGCGATGATTAAATTGGCGCCTATATATATACAAGGGATCGGCTATCATTTGTAATCGAGTGCATTTAGAATTTAACTTAATTAATGAATATAATATTATATTTTTGACGCGATTCATCCTTTCAATTTAACGGGCGCAGTTTGTAGCCACTGCGACGTCTCTTTAAGAATATCAAAAGATGACATTACCAATTCTTCGCTCTAGGTTTTGACAGTTTCTGTGCCAATAATATGGGTATATAATATACACCTAGTACTCTTTTTACGTTAGTTTTTTTTGAACGGCACCGTTTTTTTTTAACGCAATTGACTCGTTGTTACGCGATTTATCCTTTTATAAAACTTTAGTACAAACGAAATGCTGAAATATTTCAAAATTTTGGATTGATGACATTGTTCTGAAACTTGTTAAAATATATTTATTGAATTCGTTAAATAGCACGTTTCGGCCATAAATATTATGCAAGCGCAGAAGGCTGAATATGTATTAAATCTACTGAATAAATGCACCCTAGAAGTCCATCCGTAATTGTAAAGAGAACTCATTAACCGTCAGATGATCAAAACAAATCCAATGTAATGATAATCGACTCAGATCAAGAATCTAGGAAAAACGAATCAGAGCAAAATTCAATATGTTCTTTAGTTCAAAAATAAACGCGATATAATTATAAATGTATCTGTTTCTAATTGAATTTAAATACGAAATATATATTTATACTTCATTATAATAACTTTTCCGGTTCTAAGCTCAAGAAATGCGACCCCAATACCCACATTTTCTTAAATATCTATTTTAATATGGATGATACAATGTTTATAATTAAGGTATTCTTATATCATAGTTTTTTGGACCTTTTGTAGTTTATATAAATACGCGATAACGAGATAAGCGCCCGCTTATCAGCGAGCGTTCGTAAGATAACTAGGCTGAACGCGTCAGTTGCAAATACATATTTGTACTGGAATAACGTCTTTTTTTACGTGCAACTTAAAATATGATTATTTATTAAAAAATCACGGATTTTTATAAAAAAAATGTATGAGGAATGATGCAGGGCGATATTTTAAAGCCCTTAGGCTATTTTTTTTGAAATTCATAAGAATAAGGCCAATAATGAGGAAACCACTGGGGTCCCTAAACGACCCCCATCGGTAGAGAAGTATTTTTTCTAGTCTCCGAGCCGCGAGAGATAATATCTCATACCCTATAGAGAAGTAACGTTATGATAAAATGAAGTATTTATAATAACTAGGTATTAACTCTCGCGGCTCGGAGACTAGAAAAATACTTCTCGGCCGATGGGGGTCTTTTAGGGACCCCAGTGGTTTCCTCATTATTGGCCTTATTATTATGAATTTCAAAAAAATAAATAGTCTTAGGGCTTTAAAATATCTCTCTGCATCATTCCGCATACATTTTTTTATAAAAATCCTTGGTTTTTTAATAAATAATCATATTTTAAGTTGCGCGTAAAATATACGTCGTTCCAATGCCAATGTCAATGCGCGACTGGCGCGCTTCAGTCTAGTTATCTTACCAACGATCGCTGATAAGCGGGCGCTTATCTCTTATCTTATCGTATTTATATAAACTACAAAAGGTCCAAAAAACTATGATATAAGAATACCTTAATTATAAACATTGTATCACCCATATTAAAATAGATATTTAAGAAAATGTGGGTATTGGGGTCGCATTTCTTGAGCTTAGAACCGGAAAAGTTAAACAAACAAAAATAAATCTTTGTTCTTATTCAGGATTTATTTATTGATATCCAGACAAGATCAGTATAATCACTCATCACAAGCATTTTCAAAATTGAAATGCTCGTCATGACCGAAATTGGTTTGGATCATTCGCAATAAACAAATGTGGATTAAGTGCAAAATAGTGTTTTTTTTTATACAACTTTTACGTATTGACAGTGAACAGTTTAGTACCGAAGCTTCTAAAATATGATCGAGGACCGACGTGTTCCAAGTGACCACAAACAAATTTCCGTAATATTTGCATTGCACTTATTGAGGTATCATAAAAATCACCTCATGGGAACTCGAAGGTTAATCAAAATTGATATACAATACTTTGTATTTATTTATATGATAATAAACTAAATTAGTAAAAGTGTTAAAAAGATAGGTAAATAAATAATAATATATCCAATAATAATATAACAAAGTGATCAATTTTATTACTATAACTATTGTCCACAAAGTTACCGCAAAAGGCATCGCAAGTATTATTTACTATAGGCTTATTTGGGTTAAAAAATCGTTGTTGCATCAAGGACGAAAGATGAAATTCAAAATTAAAATACTCCTGATGTTTCACAATGGTTTGCTCACTTTGAAAGTACGTGATAATTTTTAGTCACGGAATACTTTTTTGTCATATTTAACCGGACGTCATGGATTAACAAATTATTTGAATATTGAGAATTAATTCATTCATTGAAAATGACGATGATTTTTGCCAAAATTTTCATCATTATTTTCATATTTTTTCAATTAATAATAATATTTAAAAAAACTTTGATTTATATGAAAAAAAATATTTAGAAATAGACAATAAGGTTAAAAAATATAAAATTCTTTGAGTTTTATAAATATTATTGTACATATAGTTAATAGATATTTTGGGTTACGCCCTCGTCAGAACTATCTTTATGCTTAGATGAGATTCTCAATACGTCTTCTCATCTTACAACTTATATTTTTTAAAATATGTTAAACGTAATATATTGACTTAATGTGTTTCCCGGAACAATAACATGAATGTATGATTATTAAGCGCTGTCTTTAAAAAAAATGTTTAATGTAATTATGTATAATTGCATTAGATTCTTGTAACGGTCTAAGTAACGGTGAATGATTGATATTTATTTCGTCATTAATAATTACATTGGCTTTATCATGACTTAAGTAAATTTAATACATATATTGTTTATAGCTAAGTTAATGTGAGTCTAAACATATGTAGATGGCGTAAGCCAAAATAGCTATCAATTATTTATAAAATAATATTTGTAGAATTAAAGTAATTTCATATTTTCCACGTATATATAATAGAGTTCTACCTAAATGCTAATTAAATCAATAAAAAAATTAAATATAATTCTGAAGTATAGCGCGCTTTGAATCATAACTTAATATATAATACAGTATGCATTTTATTACGTAATGACAATTATTTCAAAAGCCCACTGAATTCCGCCTGCTTTGTCATTTAACTTTTCCTGTTTTAAGGTCAAAAAATGCGACCCCAATACCCAAATTTTCTTAAATATCTACTTTAATATGGGCGATACAATGTTTATAATCAAGGTTTTCTTATATCATAGTTTTTTGGACCTTTTGTAGTTTATATAAATACGCGATAACACGATAAGCGCCCGCGATAAGCGATCGTTCGTAAGATAGCTGGGCTAAACGCGTCAGTTGCAATTTCATATGTGTGCTCGGATGACGTCTTTTTTACGCGCAACTTAAAATATGATTATTTATTAAAAACTACGGATTTTTATAAAAAAAAATGTATGAGGAATGATGCAGAGATATATTTTAAGACTATTTTTTTTTTGAAAGTCATAAGAATAAGGCCAATAATAAGGAAATCACTGGGGTCCCTAAACGACCCCCATCGGATGAGAAGTATTTTTCTAGTCTCCGAGCCGCGAGAGTTAAGAACAGTATCGCAATTCGGAAACTCATGACGATAGTGTCTGAATGACAGTATTCGGTAATGTTCACTAGATATCTTAAATCTTGAGTCGTCCAAGACAATAGATATTTTATTGCAATGCGTTAGAACTATCAACGTATAATTTGAATTAATTACATTGTGTTTACACTTCATGAACAACAAGCACTCACAATGGACGATTGGTAAACGAGCGCAACTGGACCCAAATCCTCCGAGTGATTAATGATTTGACTATCATAAAGCATAACGAAGGTACAACTGCTGTGATATTATATTTAGACCACTGTGGCAGACGCACCAAAAACACATTTTTATATGACAACTCGTTGAAGTCACTGAATACTAATGCGGATTTATGATACAAATAACAGACATAACTATTATAGACCCATATATCTGCCATGATGTCTCAAAAAAGATATCATATCGGTTGGGCATTATTGTGAATATTTAAGCACAAGAGTACATAATTTAGTAACTGATGAAGCTTTTCATTAACTGAATTGACATTTATTTAATAATGTCGAAAACAGCAATGTTTTTTAGTTCTACAAAATTTTATTAAATTCAAAATGAAAATAGTGAAAAGACTAATTTAATAAACTGGACAGAAGCGGTATCTATAAGATGGTTCGTGCATAAGACTAGTCATATATGCCAGCGGTCGGCAAAGTGAAGATTTTTCCGCCAAACTAGCCAAGAATAAATTGAATAGCATTCATATCAGAATCAATAACAAAATTAGTAAGATTTGTACAATCACTTGCGCTGAATTTAAACACGTTGCTTTTGCTGTAACGGAAAACCCTCGGAAAATCAATGTCCAATAATTAAGTAATCATAATAGTCAGTTGGCGGAAAAAAATATAAAAGAGTGATTTTGAAGTTATGTGGATGTTCGCGGATCACATATTCTGGTTCCGTAGAACACCAGTGTTCCGCGGAAGATAGTTTGGAAAACCTTGACATAGTGTTAGAATAAAAAAAAAACTTACCAAATGATTAAGTATTTATAAAAAAACGCGGTGATGTTGAGAAAGTGGTGGATTCTTACCTGAAAGCAAAAAGAAAATAAAGCTGTAAGAAATTTTTCATTACTACGCATAGAAATTTAATAAATACTACTTATCTTTGATAGATTAATTTTTTGATATAAAAATAAATTTGATAACATTGTTATTGCACTTGCTGTGGTACAACTCATAATACAAAGGAAGAATTAGTAAATGACATTTTAAATAAGATAGGTGGATCACCATTGTTGAATTTATTTCCATTGGGTTTTGTCACACATAATGAAAGTGATTAGTTTATAATTAATACTATCAAAGTTTGTATCTTAGTAGAAAAAGATAAGCCCCGACTTTTATTTTGTAATTTAAAATATAAGATTTGAATCAATTTTTAGTTTAATCGTAAACGTTGCTACAGTCTGATGATGCTTCTCAAAGAGACGAAACACATGTCAAATTGTAGCACGGCAAGTGGTATAACAAAGTTATGAAATTTAATTTTATATTAATAAATACTTGTTTAGATTTATATACGTAAAATATACTACGCATTTCACTAAATATTTTTTTAATTTAAAGTGAAGGTGTGTTTACTGTAAATTTTTAGTAGAAAGACATTACATTAAAAAACAAACACTGTTATTTTTATAATTCCACATTTTTTAATAACAGGAAGATTCGCTTGTCACAATACAATACTCGAACATCCGATACACCCGTTAACTCTCGCGGCTCGGAGACTAGAAAAATACTTCTCTGCCGATGGGGGTTGGTTTAGGGACCCCAGTGGTTTCCTCATTATTGGCCTTATTCTTATGAATTTCAAAAAAAAAATAGTCTAAGGGCCTTAAAATATCTCTCTGCATCATTCCTCATACTTTTTTTTTTATAAAAATTCGTGGTTTTTTAATAATCATGTTTTAAGTTGCGCGTAAAAAAGACGTCATTCCAGTACAAATATTTATTTGCAACTGACGCGTTCGTTTACGAACGATCGCTGATAAGCGGGCGCTTATCTCGTTATCGCATTATTGCGTTATCGCGTATTTATACAAACTACAAAAGGTCCAAAAAAGGATACATAAATTATTATCTTCAACTTCGTACACATTAAACCGTTTTTTGTTCTACTTTGAGGATCTTTTTTATTTAATTGAATTTTTTCTTTTCTGTTTTATTTAATAGAGACGGAACTAGCGATCGAATATTTTTTTTTCTTCTACAAAAGGTCCAAAAAACTATGATATAAAAAAACCTTAATTATAAACATTGTATCACCCATATTAAAATAGATATTTAAGAAAATGTGGGTATTGGGGTCGCATTTCTTGAGCTTAGAACTGGAAAAGTTATTTTATCATTATAATAATGTCATTAAATTCAAAACCAAACAGGGTTATTGATTTGACCCTTTTTCGAATTGTCATTTCAGCGAACAAGTATATATATTAAGAGCAT
The DNA here is from genome assembly GCA_031772345.1 of Himalopsyche anomala. Lineage (NCBI taxonomy): Eukaryota > Metazoa > Arthropoda > Insecta > Trichoptera > Rhyacophilidae > Himalopsyche > Himalopsyche anomala. The sequence goes on along the minus strand of CM062836.1, from coordinate 3,300,010 downwards.
TGTCAATTATCCGAATGAAAAGTAACTAACATCCCAATAACGTGAAAGGTCAAACTGGAAATAGAATACAACGAATTTTGATCCGACATCAATTACCATGAAACGACAAAGAATAACTAAGAGCTCTTTTCAAAGAATGAGATACCGCAGAAATACATTTACTTTTCCTATTAAATGAAAAATATCTTTTAAATAGTGAATTATTTATTTGAAAACATGAAGGCAATGCAAACAGGCAACCTCCTTTGTATAGTTACCCTTCAAGGAGATATGTTTCAAAGTAAAAGCTTGCGAATGTCTTGATCCGAATAAACTCACAAGACATAAACATAACGCAACGGTTTTAACCATATAGTGGCGGACAGAGATGGGAGCCTAATGGGACACCTATTATTTTAACTTAATTAATACTAGCATTTATTATTTTAAGCACAAAAGTACGTGGTTAAAAGATAGGTTACGGGCAACTCTGTACCGGGCCAATAATATGAGGGGTAAATTCGTTTCTTTCTGTTATGGAAGGCGGCCGTGAAATAGCGGCTGCATACACATAACGAGTGGTGGTGTGATAATCATCAACCAACTCGTGTATGTGATCTAGAAAGGATTCGCAATGACAGTTAAAAAAAAATGTCATTATAGAACGGGAAGTGAATTTTTCACAAAAATTAACCAAATAACAATTTGACAACGTGCAAACGTATTATTTTTGTGAAAAAATGGCCAACAAAAGACAGCCTATTTTTCCTTGCGTGTTGTTAATAACGACCCTGGTTTTGCTTTTAGGTATCATCAGGCATTCAAGTGTAGTACGTACTAAGAGTTAGTTCAAGTTTCTTTAAACAAAAAAAAAAAAGTATATATTTGTACTAATTCCGACTTTTATTTATTACGATCAGTACCGGTTTAACTCATGAAGAACATTATCAATTGATATTGATTCGTTGATCAGTTGATAATCCTCGTCATAAGCGAAACCAGTCCTGATATTAATAAACAAAATTAGTATAAATGTATATTTTTGTTGTTGTTAAATATAATGCCTTTCCAACAAGTATTAACAATGAACACCCTAAAAGTTATCAAGTTTCTTCCGTGCACTTGAATGACCTAACTAAGATACCGATAGGCAAATCCCAGGTCGTTAGTGACAAAATTTATGGACATGTCCAAATTTAAAAAAAAAAAATAGATATTGAAATTACATTTAGTCGGAATCCTATAATAGATTGATTACAAATGTTTAAACAGCTATTTAATAAAAATACTTATTCACTTTCTCTTGTGTGACGATGATTTATAACTAAATCAACTTGAAAACTACTTTCAGCGAACATTTAATAAATAAATAATATCTTATGTAATTCTATGTCAATTTCAATAAATAAAATGAAGTTCAACATGGAATCTCATCATATTTTAATGATCGGTTTAATACGAGTAAACGATTTAATTTCCAATCAAATTAATTACCAAAATATTGTATTAATATTATAAAACAATAACTCAGTATACTCATACAGAAAGTCTATCTTCGCTGATTGAATGCGTCAGGCGTATGAATGGAAATATCCTTCTGTTGTTTAGACATTCGCGCACCACTGCAATTTACATCTCCGAAGATCTTTAGAAGGCTCTTGTGGCATTTAAATACAGCCTTCCTGGAAAGACGCTCCCGTTTAGATTATATCTGTCGTATTTATCGAAAAATACGTGAGAAGAAAAGAATTGAGGTCGGCAGCATAACCACAGGTAAAATTTTACTTTTCTCGAGAGGAAATAAAAATAATAAATTTCATATGATCGAAATGACATATTATTCATATCGTATGGTTTATTTACGTAAAAATTTCATGATACTATTTATTTTTCATATATAATTAATTGAAGAGTTTAAAATTTGTAATAAATCAAAATTCATTTTTTGACGTGAAATATGACTAGTCGCGAGTTATCCCTATAAGCCATTGTTTTCCAACCTTTTTCATCCCACGGACCCCTAAATCTGAAAACAATAATCTACGGGCCCCCAAAAAAAAAATCAAACTTCATCACAAAGAAAGTTAAAAGAATGAAAATTTTCGCGTACTCCAGGTTGGGACGCACTGCTATAAACGAATAAGGCGCGCGCTTGGGGCCTCCGGAGCCCCAAAAAAAGATTCAATTATATATAACCTATATACCATATGTTTAGACTTTAGTTATTGTACGTGGAATTTTCTGTCGTTATGTTATCTGAAAAATTAGGCCACCAAATTTCATTGCGCCTGGGGTCTCTCATGTGCCAAAACCACAACTAAATAAGAGTAAAAGAGGCAATTACAATAATACACGCCAGTTTCTTAAAGCTCTTAAATCCAAAAATATGAAATAACCTCGTTGCGTATTAATGTGTTTGTATTTCTAAATATTTTCGGCAGTAACTCTTTAGAAAATCAATACTTCTCAAAGTAACAATTTCGTCACAATTTGTAATACAATCAATGGAATAGCAGAATTTATTTAATACAATAAAATATTTTCATTTTAGTAATTTAATGGTTGTCGAGTCCATGGCACAGTGTTCAACGTCGTTGGCTTAAATGCCGGACGGGTTGGAATACCAGTGCGAACATCATTTTTTCAATCGTTTAATCAAGAGACTGCGTAACAAGCAGTTCTCGTAGAAAAACTTTTGTTGAGATACTTCCTTTGGAAGACCATACGCTCCAAATTAGGTGGGGATATGGATTAAAAAATGACATTTACACGTAAAGTAAAATGCAACGAGTTACTCGATCGAAAAGTTCGTAAGTAACTACATGACATAGGTAGTATTGATTTCGACGCCTTAGTTCGACTGTCAGTCTACGGTGCGATAAACGCCTATCTCACTGACACTTCATGGTCCCATCGGAAAACGTTTCAGTTTGTTTTTACTGTGCTTATTTATTTCCTAAAACACATTTTATTCCAGAAACTACCGTATTATCTAGATTCTGTGTGTATTCTATGAGGCACTGTATTTTCAAGGTTATCGACTTTTCCGTCGAATTGTGAAAACACGAATTAGTCTGAGTTTATTATAATGAAATCTATTTTTTTCATTCAAGTATAATTCTGTCGTTTCAAATTCACTAGATTAAAAAAAATATGGTAAGTAAAACCAGAAGGAAAAAAACTAGTACTAGATAGCGGACTCTTTTCAATTTATTATTACTAGCTGTAAACCCGTTTCCCTCAACTTGGGGACTTGTTTTGTATTTTTAAGTAGTCAGAAAATTTACTGGCGTGAAAAATAAATTGCAAACCTATTTATTCAATAAGCCAAAAAATCTAAAAGTAATTAATTCTCTAAATGGTTTTTTTTAGGAATACACCCAACTCTCTTAAAGAACTAAAATACACCGGGACAGCAAAATAAAATATTCAAATAACGGATATAATAAAATATATTCATAAAAACCATAATTGAGCTGCCCTGCTGAGCTGATATATCCAATATCGACAGCCTTGCAGTATTCATATTATATCATTTTTAGAATAATTCAAATGTTTAAGTATGCAAACAAATATATTTCGTATAATAAGAGGAAGACCCCGGGACATACATCGACAGCCCTGCAGTATTTATATTTTATATAATATAGTTTTTAGAATAATTCAAATGTTTAAGTATGCAAACAAATATATTTCGTAGAAGAAGAAAAAGACCCCGGGACATATCTCGATAGCCCTGCGGTATTTAAATTGTATATAATATATTTTTTAAGATAATAAAAATGTTTAAGTATACAAACAAATATATTTCGGAGAAGAAGAAGAAGACCCCAGGACATTATGAAGACGAATATATTTGTGGATTGTGGTTTGTGATTATTTTATCGACTATTAATATATGGATAAATTAATAAATGTATAGACACATTATATTTCTCATTTGAGCTAATTTGCCAATGCGCCAAATACTTTTATGCCATTTGAAATTAATTTGGCGTAAAGAGACATTACAAAAATCTGTGTTATATACTTATATATTATATAAACTTAACACTCTATATAAATTTAAAATAAATTTATTTATCGAATAACTTTTGATAAAGAAATCAATTTAGGAAAAAAAAACAGCAACCACTAACGGCTTACTGAACATGATCATTTGATAATAAATATGTTCTGGTAAAACTTTTCATATAATTCACCAGTTAATTCCGCAATAATGTCACGTTTAAATAAAACAAAATATTGATTGATGAGTACAGTTCTCTAGGTTTCGGAAGTCCCTATACATCACCAGCGTCATGATGAAAGTGGAAATCTGATACGAGAACAGCGCCCCCATTGTTCGAGCGCCCCAGGGCAAACTCTTTAAGCTGTATCATAATCCGATAGGCGGCCATTGCTCCAATTTATTCGTCCAAATTGTGTTATTAATAGGAATAACTTCTTAAGAAAATATATTATTAAAAGAGCCAAGAGCCAAGGAGAGTGGCATTGATTGTAATCTTTGCTCATGACAAATCGATGTGGCTATCTTGCAAGATTGTCCCCTTTTTCATAACACCAACATAATTTTAATTTATTATAAACTAAACGGGCTTATGTACAAAATATTAAGGTTTTATGTGGATTACGTAATAAATAAACGGCGGTTGACCTGGATTGATCATGTGCTGCAAATATACTAAGTTTTAATCCTGCCTGTCTCTGCTTACAACGGGATAGTTTCAGTTTTCCTAAAATACTGCCTGGTGTCTTTCATATTTTACAGAGAGAAGAGCTCTTGCTCTTGAACTCTTTCTTCTCTTAATATATGTAGATATGTATATGGAAATCTGGAATGTGGCTCTCCTTGACCTCTTGAATGCAGCGGTGGCTGGCAATACGCTAACAAATAGGGCTTATATAAAAACCGAGTTTTGAAAAAACCGGTTTTTGAATGTCAATAACGTTCGAAAACCGGTTTTATCCGGTTTTCGAAGTTTTACAAAAAATGAATAATTCAATAAAAATAGCGAGAAAAGGTTAATTTTTTATGTTGTTTATTTATATACATAATAATACATAAGAAATTATTTGGTACTACTCCTCTGATTTAAGAAAACACAAGCGTCCACTGATCGTTTTGTAACAAATTTTCTTGATATCAAAAGTACCTTTTCGTTGGGTAATGATGTGGGCATATGGTCTTTAAGCCATCAAATAAAAGATCCAAATTTTCTGTCCTTTTTTTTATAGACTCGTTGATGGAAAATTCGGCACAACCGGTCACGAAGTTGAAAGAAATTTAGCAAAAAAACCGGTTTTCGAAAACCGACAAGCCCTACTAACAAGGGGCTCGTTTAATCTCAAAGCAATTCTCGGTGCTCTGGGGAAGTAGTGTTTTTTTTTATCATTCCTATGCAATACTTTAATAAACAATCGACTGTCGTTCAATACACTTATAATATGTAACAATATACAATCTACAGTAGACTTATTAATGTAAATGGCTTAAAATGTACTACTGTGTATACTAAAGTTGTCGTAGATAATATAATATATATCAGAAATTACAGTTATATACTAAATTGATCTGAGAATATTGTTTTCTCCAACCCACCCTTGTTTGTATGCCCATCCCTGTTATACACTAATAGCTTATAGGCTTAAAAATATCAAACTATCTCTTTTTACAGGTCGTTTACAGTGTTCCATGTCTTGACTTTATTATTTATTGTAACGTTAAAGACTTGAAAGTACTTGCGGCTTTTTAAGGCCTTAATTGCGGCCTTTTAACTGTATTCGAATTAAGTGAGTTACGTTGGTCCAATAAGATGAGATTTGTTGAGTATTTTTATATCAGTTTTCAGATATATATAATAGAATCAGGGGACCTTGTGTTAGTCAAGAAATTTTAGTCTGAAGAAGAGGTTTAAATTTTGAAAACAAATCTTAAAAAAACTTTTTACAAAAACAACGTAATAACGTAGCGAAATTATTTGTTAATTTACGACAGAATTCTGAGAACTTTGTATTATAGCAAACTTAAAAAATATGTAGTCATAATCTACAGTGCGGTTCAAAATGTTTTTAAAATCACATTAAGGATCTTCTTTGAAAGATCAGTAAACCGTAAACTCAAACAAACAAAACAAAATCAACAACTTCTTTAAAAGCGTGTTTAGTTTGTTACTTCCGCGATTTTATACTAGAAAAAACGTTCCGCGAAATGTAATGAATTTTAATATTATAATATATTCAAAAACATGATTTGGTTGCCAATTTTTTTCCGGGTTAATGATGTTTACATACTCCTCGTGTTATTTGAATGTAAAAATTACATAATAGTCGTAAAGAGTCAATATACAGAAATGTTTTTTTTTTTACATTAAAATATTTAGAAATAATGCCATGCTGTAATAATGTTTACGCAAAATTTATTTACGAACATAGGTACGTTTAAATAGCCAGTACAAGTGTGAGTTTACACATGCTGTGATTTGGTGGCGCTACTAGTGTATTGGGGTTTACCGAAATCAAAATGAACCTGTAACCGTCTAGTGCAGTGAAGGGGAACCTGCGGCCTTTTGACTTGATCAAAATATTCACTTTGATCAAAAAGCAAGCATTTGAAAAAAGAGCGTAATCAACACATTATATGTTCGACAGTCTAAAAAAAAGGGAGGGGGGGTGTCAACGTTTTTTTAACTGCGGCCTTATGTTGAATCAGATAAACGAATGTAGTTTTCAGAAATGAAAAAGGTTCCCCACCCCTGTTCTAGTGGCACGCTTTTAACAATGCACTTAGAAAGTACATACAAACGAATTTCAATGTTATTTTTCGCTCATCTAATGCAGCTAAAGCAGTGTTTATGTTTACCACATTAAAATTATTCAAACCTAAAATATGTACACTATTCTATGCCATCCAATGAGTTTCTTGACATTAAGACGTTTACTATCTTTATGTAGACAAACTTGGGTACACTGACACAAACAAATTAACAAATAATGAGTCAGTGTCACAAATATCACCAACGTGGATTTCAGGTGAACTTACCAATTGCTCGAAATATTTAAAAAACAAAAGACTCCCCCCTTCAGTCACGCTTACATTTTGCATCAATTATTGTATTATACAAGATTTTCTATAAATACTTTTTGAGACATTGAACGTAGGGTCTCCAATTCCGGAAACCCGTCCAATTCTATGATCCCGAAATCCTGGGATTGTGACAGTACTAATAAGGATATTGGGACTAAGAAAATTACAGAGAGTATTAATTAGAGTAGAATGTCACCTGCTGTGGCCCAGTTGGTTAGAGCATGCTCTACCGATCACGCAGGTCTGGGTTCGATTCCCGGTCAGATCACAGTGAATTTAAGAATTATTCGATTCAAAGTTGTGATCGAAGACTGGGTGTTTGTGATGTCAATTCACATCATTTCGTCTCCTCCCATCCTTTTTATCCTCTAATAATTGGGTGTAGCAATAGCGATTAGCCAACCACTAGTCCTGATCTAGCCTTATCCTTCTTTCCCTACTACCTCACTTTGAAAAAAGTGAGGTTGAGCGACTGAGTAACAAACAGTACTCGTAGAAAAAACTTTTGTTAAGATACCTCCATTAGGAGGCCATATGCTCTATATTGGGAGCGGACATGGATTTTAAAAAATGTATAAATACTACTGTAAAATATATGAACATTTCGTTTTTCAACTGAATAAATATGACAAAGTTTTTTTTTTACAAAAATGCTATTTTTTTAAATATATGATTTCTAGTTGAGCAATATGTTTGTATTACATCCAGCAAATGAGGAATAAATTGTAGGAAAATGTATTTATTTCTCTACTAAGAAACACTCTTGAATCTGTTAATTCTACTAAAGGACACTTTTCCAATACAAACATTTATCTTCGAAAAGTGGACTTTAACTTGTGAACACTGGTGCGTAACATTGCCATAGACCATAGACAATAAATAACGACTATTTCCACCTAATAGCTTACATTATAGAAGCTCCGTTACATATTCAAATAATGACTAAGTTTTCGAAAAACATTTAATTAACCAAATAAGCTTTTTACAATTAAGTGTACAATTTATCTGGTCGACCATTATGAAGAATATAGATAAGGAAATTTTATCGCGAAAATATGACTTTTATTAACATTGAGAGCTCGTTTAATATAACTAAATATTTACGAATGCTTTTAGCGTATATTAGTTGCTAAAGATATTGCGCAGGGTAATAATTTATAATATTATATAAACCAACAAATAATAAAATATTACCTCCCATAAGAATTATAATATTATATTAAGAAAAACACAATATTTCTTTGTATTTATGTTCACTTTTATTTACCAATATCATGGACCGGTTTCAACATATTTATGTGTGTTAGTTTAAAGTCACTTATTCATAATTTCTACTGTAATTTGTAAATTCTTTTTAATTGCAATTGTTTATGACAACCTTTTTATTTCAATTTGCTTTTGTATACATAGCACTACTAAATTATATGTTTATCATGCTTGATAATGCTCGCCATGAGCAAAACCGGTCCTGATCTTGGCAAATACAATTGGATATACAGGACAGTACAGAGGAATATTGTGTTTTTTTTAATATAATGCCTTTCCACCAAGTATCGACAGTGAAACCCTAAAAGTGAATAATATTATGTATTGGTTAGTTTATAGATATTTTGTTAGTTTAACCTCACTTTTTGAGTATGGGATAGTAAGATAAGGCTAGGACAGGGATAATGGTTAACTAATCGCTCTCGCTACGCCCCGTTATTTAATGATAAAAAGGGTGGGAGAAAGTTTTTAGTCGTTACAAACACCCATGCCTTTGAAGAGCAATCTAGAAATAGATTGAAAAGTGTGGTTCGTACTGGGACTCGAGCCCGTGAAATCCGAAGCTTATAATATTATTATGATAAACAATCTGATATTTAACTTCCATACAACTTAATATGAAGAATCATTGTAATTAATCATTTATTTAGAGCGGTGTTTCACAAACTACAGAATATGTTTGCATAATTTTAATTTAATTTAATTTTTGAATGATTTAATTATGAAAATGCGCCAGGTGTTATGAAATGCAACAAATTTGTAAGTAACGAAAATGTTGTAAGTTTTCTTAAGTAAATTTAACCACCTTCCTCGAAAGTCTCCCAGGAGAAATAAACTTTAAGAAACACTGGTCTAGATAGTTGTACAGTCATGTTCGGTAATACCTTTGTATGGAATAATTAAATTTCGGAAATATTTGTAGCTATTAGCGAGTATTATCTTCCAGATTCAAATCTTGAAAAATCAATAATATAATTTTGATTTTAGTTATTTGGTTTATGTTGAGAGATCTCAATCAAGTAAATATCAATTGATTTAATATTGAAAAATATTGATAAATGGTAATGTGAAATACATTTAAATTTAATTTAGCTTTCAAGAATAACACAGTCAATTTATTACGTAAAATACTTTATTCTCTATCTTCTTGACTAGTTTATAAAGCTATGCTCAATTAAGTTTGAGTGTAGTCCTGTCCTGAGTCCTGACGAGGGCGTGAGCCGAAATAGCTATCAACTTAATAATTTTAAAAAATGTAGAACCAAATATTGTATACGTATAAAGAAGAGACGAATTCAGTCGTACAAAAACCGCTGAATTTTTACCATGCAAATAAATATTTATTTTAATACATATTTGTCGAAATTGATTATGCAATACTGGTAACGAGTGATATGTTAATTTTTTTTTTCAATTAACTTTTCAACAGCTCTGTTGACTGTATGTTAATTTGCAATATACGCCTGTGGGACATGGAGCGGCATAAACCAAACAAAAGCCGGCGATAGCAAATAAAGCTCAACGCTTTCTCTTTGGCAGGAACCAACCTCTGTGTTTTGTATGATTGATTTGATGCTGGTGTAATCTGTACAAACAGAAAGCGATTTATAGGAATCAAAATAATAATCTTTATTTTTATCTAATTTAAAATGGAAGTCATAGTAATAAATAGCAGATCTTGACAAATATTAGTTTTGCCAAATGTTGGCTAATGTGAACTTCACGCACGACATGATTCGTCATATATTTTATATTACAGCACAATTAAAAAAATAAAATAAACATCGTAAAAAATTGTATTTTTTATACGTTGAAATAATATCGTTGCCTGCAAGGCAAGTGTCATAAAAGAAAGCCAGCTTTGAGATATTACTTGATTTAATTTAAAAAATCACAAAAAACGCCACAATATATATCTATTAGAACGGTGTTTTACTTACACTTCACTGGTATATGTTTAAATTTACAATTCGGAAGGGACTCGATGATTGCACCATTACGTGGTTTTCAGAAGGTTATCATAACATACCAAATACGTTATGATAAAGAATTTTTAATTGGAATGACCTAATCAACCAAAATAAAATTTAAACAGTACGGTAATTTGACTATTATTAAATTCTTAACTATTCTCAAAACAAGAAATTGATCTAATTGAATTATATAAAATAAGAACTAGTAACGACGTAAAAAACTAGACTTCTTAAAAATTAATTTATAAAATATGTTGACTGATTATTTGTTTCATACTGAATATTTTTTTAAAGTTGTGCTTGATTTTATTTAAAAAATATATATTTATATATATATGTAATGTGTTTTTTAATTTCTTATGGTTTTTTTAATACACTTAAATATTATAAATTATCAAATGATAATATTTATTATTATGCGAATCAAAAAAAAGCATTATTATGCCACGCATTTGTTGGCCTGCGCAGTCTATGAATTTTCTGTTTTCAATTTTTATGAACCGCTCGTTTTGAGGTAACATTGGTCTTAATAGAAGATAATAAAAATTAAAATAACCGACGATCATTTCATGCCTGTGATACACGTGTAATTTATTAAAATACCTTTTATAATTCCATACCAATATATCAGTTATCATTATCACAATAAAGAAATTTATTTGGACGGCATAAACATAATAAAATACTAAAAGGAATTAGTAAAAAAAGAGTCGATTTAAACTGAAAAGCCTCAATTCATTAAAATTATGAAAGCAATAAAAAAGCTCTCGAAATTGTATTGATTATCGACTTTCTTCTTGACAATGGCGAACAAATTTTTTCAAGAGCTTTCATCGACATACGCAAACTTTCAACGATTTTCGAACCAATTATTGAGCACCCAGTGGTGGCAAATATTAAAATATTATATATTCGTAGGTTATTAGGAAAGGTAGAAGAGTGACCTAATTTTTCCATTAAAAATGATTGACTGGCATATTTATTTTCCGTTGTATGAAATATTAAGCAATTTTAATTCGGTATACAACAAAAAACCCAACACCGACATTTTACATTGATACCATTTCAGAGAAACAAGTAAAACAATAAAATGTGAAGTTTTATTACTATTATATTTATGATTCAGATATTACTATTAAACATCTTCAGTCCACTGCTTTAAAATTTCAAATACAAATTACAGTAAATCCACCAATATAATTAAATGAGAAGACCATAACAGATAAGTTTGATGAAAAAATATATATAAAACAATCGACAACAAATTCAGGAGAATTGACATCACAAACACCCATGTTAAAAACTAAATTTAACATCGACCTTGCTGGGACTTGAACTCGGACCGAACGGATCGCTAGGGCAAAACTGTTACCAATTAAGCCACACAAGGTAGCTTAAATACTATACCAGGTCTGGCCATATTTTTTCGTCAAGGAGCGACCACTAGTATGGCATGTAATTGTATTTATTATTAGATAACAATAAATATCCATTTTACAGGTCCACGATCGACCAAAAAATCTTTGCGATCGATTATTTTGAAAGCGTTTTACGGTGCTATGTTAAAGTATAAGCTCATGATTTAATAATATTACTTCGATTTACATAATTATATTACAAAGTCAGCCCTCAACTTTCATGTATATTTTTTTTCTGAAAATGTGTGTAAATGTTGAATATGCGAAAGTAGAGAGATGTAAAAAAGAACATTTGTTTTTCAATAATATACATGATTAACGAGACGTTTTAAAGTGCTCTAATGTTTTTTCTTCATTAAAAGTGAAAGTTGAATACTACACTTTTTTTTTCTATTCTCGATAAAGAGTTCAATAGCATGCGGTGTACTGTGTATTTTTTAATTGGGATCACATTATTTCATGACAGTCAAAAAATTGTCAAGATGCACGACGGTTTTATTCATATTTTGGACTGTCAATGTCTTGACGATTTTATTAGCCCTTTCCTCACTTTCATTGTTGCTCAATTACATATTCATTTGACAGAGGTATAGAGTGAGATTTAGTCAACTCATTAACATTCGTCGTTGACGCCCAAGATTAGTTTATCCATTGAGCTAACTATTTCATTTACATGTGGACATAACTGTGGACATGAATTGTTTGCTCTCCTAAGGTGTAGAGCCAGTTTGCCAATGAAGATGCCACTGGGTAGAGCTTTAACAGTTTTTAACAATATTGCTTCGGATGTTGAAATATTCCACGTGAACGTGAACGACTTACGAATGCTATTTTTTTATATTAAAGTAGAGTTTGTCTGAGCTTACTCACTTGAGTTAATTGCCAATTTTTTTATTGCTTTTTAATGTTGAATTGTATTCCATTTTTTCCTTTATTGTATAAGTTTTAAATTTATTATTTGTTAATCTTTGGAAATGTTTATGTGTTAATTTCTTCGATATTTAAACAAAACACTAATCATTTGTGAGCATACTTGATACCAGGAACCTTTCATTGTTGACTATTTTATTTCAGCCCACGTGTCTTCAATACTGTTTATTGCGTTCCATATATGGTTCTTCCAAAAAATTGCCTTGATGAGCTGCTTCATTATTTTATTAATATAATATCATTTATGCGTAGCTGTTACTGTTAACACTTCTGATATGCTGGCCCTTAAAGAACCAAGTAAATAACATGACCTTATATATATATGAAAAATATGAGGCAGGTAGTATTGGGAGGAAGAAACAACATTGTTTTCCGAGTATACATTCTGCAAAGATTTTCGATGTCCTGGATTATTATCTAATATTAATAATGCATGGAAGCAAACAATTTTCGCATGATTGAAAAAATCTTTGAATTATTGAATTTATAAAAATGTGCGATTTAGTGAATTGTGTGAAAGTAGAGGGCCGACTGTATTGTATTTAAAATAAAGGAACGCTAAATTCGTTGCATTAAAATCTCAGGAATGATAAATTGTAGATTTAAATTGCAGAGTAAATAAACATGTTACGCCTCTGTTGTTTAAATAAGAGCAACTTTTTGCAAGATCGCACAAGCCGGCTCTGGTCGGACCGAAATCAAAGGAACAAGATTGAGAACGATTTCGCTGACTGAATGAATGAATGGCGAAGAAAAAAGAACTAAAAAACAAAATAAGGTCGAGTGGTACTGGAGAAAGGGTAGATATATCATTTTACAGAGAGAAACAGACGAAATGCATTTTTGAAAGATGTTGTAAAAACATGTTTTTATAATAAGTATTTAAGAAATTTAATATGTTTAACTTATTTTACTGTGTGCGAAAACGGTCCTGTTTTATCTCGTTTTCTTTTAATATTACATTAAATGTGATAACTTTGCTACTTCTTTTGTTTCGTTACAAATTGTGACACGTGTTTCGTCTAGTTAGGAAGAATATTGTAAAGACAGTCAGAGTCGGGAGTTGAATTAATGATATTGATATTCATATTGGTAAAATCTACTAAAATCTATTATAGTAACAAAGTGATCTGATAGTAAACAGATAGATATGTTAATTAAGCAGAAATAATTGAAAAAATCAATTCGGAGTCGGAGTCGTTTCTTTTTTTCACAGGCCTGGTTTAAGCATAGTTAGTTCCAAGTTCGAGCGATGGCGTGATGGAGAAATAGCTATCAACTAAATAACAAATTTGTTGAAATTAGTCCAGTGTTATTTTGAAATTAATATTGGTGTAATTTGTTAATGCTAATATTATTGAAGATATAAATGTAATTTTAAATTTATATGTAGGTATATAACATTAAGAAAACCCATGTCATATTCAACGAAGATAATATAGTCAATAAGTAGTCTTACAATTGTACAGAATTACATTTGTAGAACAAGTTCATAATGCCTTGTTTAGAGCAGTATTTCCCAACCAGTGGTCCGCGGCCCGGTTCCGGGCCGCAGAGACTTTTCACCGGGCCGTAAACAATATGTCAAATTTCAAGAAATTCGCCATGCAAAAATAATAAATATAGGATCCTTTTTCGTCTGCACGTTTACTTGTATTTTTACTTATTGTTAAATAATAATGATTGGTAGGATGATGCGACACTAAGGAACTTAGAAATAATGGGAAGGGAAATACCCAACAAATGTGGTGTAGACGGCAACCGATCTCGAGTGTGGTATAATATGGTATGAATTTAAACACGTGTCAAGAAAACGTCATTTCAAATTATATCCTTTATCCAATTATGTCCTTTTTTGAATATCTATAAATTATATATCTAACTAATTGTGGGTAAAAGTGTAAATTAAGTACGCATGCTAATTTTAAAAACGCACTAAAACACCGATATTAGTAATATTTATGATTAGTATAAAATCTTTCTAGTGAAAAGTAGACATCAATAATGCGGCTCTGCATTAGTGGTCCGCGATTTATTTTTCCTTTTTTTACCGGTTCGCAGATGTAAAAAGGTTTGGGAACACTGGCTTAGAGAGTGTCGCTGAAATACTAAGGCAGACCACTTGAAACACACGACTTAAAATAAGGTGACCAGACGTCCTCTTCTGAGGAGGATTGCCCTCCTTTTGGAAACTTTGTCTTCCTAAAAAAATGTGTCGTCCTTTGTCCTCCTCTAGGGAAAATTGTCCTCCTTTATTGGCACTGTGTTTGACGGGTAGAAACGCCAACGTTGAGCGAAAATTTTCCATTTGCAGTAATATCTGGACAAATGAAAAATCTAAACTAGCGGTTTAAACATTGTCAGGGATTATAATAGTTAAATGTAATATCGATAAAGATTACAAATTGTTCCTGAATTTGTTGAAGAAAATAGAAGGTTTACTCAAAAAATATAAAGAAACGATAAATATTGCAGAGTTGAGTTAGTTACATCAATTAACTTTAAACAATTTCAGTAGTTTTTTAAAAGTTTTTGAACTTTCAACTGTTTTTTTTGGTAAAATAATATCATTAACATTGTAATAAATCGGCGATATGATCAATAAAGAATGTAACTAAACGATTTTTTTTAAATATCCATTTTTTGCAAATTGTCCTCCTTTGACATTTTCAAAACCTGGTCACCTTACTTAAAACAGCCGACAGCTGATGAAGTACGCTGAACAGATATATTGTTTTATACCATCAAACCTAAGTCTTTGAAATTTTGTGGCAATATGGTACAAGTAAATTATGAGTCCCTGAGAGGTGAAGTGAGGCAAGTGATATTTTAAAAAAAAACGAGTTGGATGTGTTATAATGTTATACGTGTCTTCAAGTATCTAAAAAGTGAAGTTAGTACACACTATAATAACGTTATCTTATTGTGATTAAAAAAAACAATCCACCAAAACACTTAAGTAAAGACGCAATTGTACGTTTAATAGTGAATTTTAACCATTTTACTAGATGGCTCACTTCACTTATTGATGGCTCATAATGTATTTTTTATAACATAATTATTGAGTTCATTCTTAAAATTGATAATATACAATAATCCATTCAAAGTAGTAATGTAAAATTATTCATTTAATTTGTTTTTTTTTTTAAAATTTAGCAAAGATTATATTATATTTTTTTTTCTCTAGTAAACTTAGATAAAATTGACTCAACATGTACTATAATGCTACGCCATATAAATAAAATATAAAAAAAGAGTTAAAAAATAAAATATTTTCTTTTTTCCTCGTAACATCTTTTTTGCTTTACGGTTCAAAGTGCAGTTGAACAGATAAAGCCAACTTGGGAGCATTTTATTTGTATTTGCTTTACTTGCCTTCTACTTTATTCACAAGCCATGTTGTAAGGATCTTGTAATCTTACAACTAAGTCGGAAATATTATGACACGGGTATGACGGGAGATTACCTTCGCTACAGGGATGTTCGGTCGAGTCCTGCAACATAAATACACTCTGGGAGTGGTAGTTCTTGAGATGCACGGCTATACCGTCGTCACAACGTTGGGAATATTTTAATATCACGTCTTCTAGAACGATTCATTGTCCATCAACTGAATTACATCAGCATACAATTGGTCATGTGTTTTTTAAAAATTTAATTATTAAAACTACATTTCATTATGGATACAGAAAGTGAATTGAAAATCAAAGTTCTATTAATGCCGGAAAAAGGAGACCAAAAATTTAAATTAGGAAAAACACAATATTCTTATGTACAGTGGAACCCCCAATTACACTACCCCGAATTACGCGTTGGCTTGAAATATTCGTCGCAAATCCCCCAATTGCACGGTCGTAGTCCATTGTCGTTACTACGAGACCGTCGTCTGTGCCGCGCATACAGTCAAATGTTGGCTAGCGCATGTGTATTCAACACGTGCCAGGCTATACACGTATATCGAGCGACTGTCTATGTGTGGGATTTTGGCGCGCTTTGCATTTTATCACTTGGTAACTAAATATTTCGTCAATATTTATTTTTTTGCAAAACTAAGGGAAATCTTAGTTTTGCATTTTTTGCGGAAAAAACCAAATCCCTGTTATTTTATTTGATTCACACCCCCAATTACACTACCCCAAATTACACTGTCCCGACTTTAGTGTAAATGGGGGTTTTACTGTACTTATTTCCACTTTTATTTACCAAAATCATGGTGAGAATAATGAACTGATAATTCTGATTCATTTGATAATGCTCGCAATGAGAAAAACCGGTCGTGATCGTCGTAGATATAAGTGGAAATAAGTACAAAGGAATATAGTGTTTTTCTTAATACAGTGGAACCCTCAATTACACTACCACGAATTACGCGCTGGCTTGAAATATTCGTCGCAAATCCCCCAATTGCACGGTCGCATTTCATTGTCGTTACTAAGAGACGGTCGCCTGTGCCGCGCATACATTCAAATGTTGGCTAGCGTCTGTGTATTCAACACGTGCCAAGCTATACACGCATAGCGGGGCGTCTGTCTGTGTGCGGGATATGAACTACTACAAAAACTAAATATTTCGTCCATATTTTTTTTTCTGCAAAACTAAGGGAAATTTTAGTTTTGCGTTTTCCGGGGAAAAAAAACCAAATCCCTAATTTTGTATGAGATTCACACCCCCAATTACACGGTCCCGACTATAGTGTAAATGGGTGTTTTACTGTATTATGCCTTTCCAATATTGACAGTGAACAACCTAAAATTTATAACAAATTAACCTAATCAAAACAAAAATGTGGAATTAGCCCCCAAACAGTTTATTATTTTTCAATATAACGCATTTCCACTAAGTATTGACAGAGAACACCTTAAAAAATGGTATTTAAAACAGGAATAGGTTCCAAAAGAAGGTTAGCCCTCCAAATTGTATTAAAGTCATTGATTAGAGCGCATTCGAATCAAATGGCTTTGGGTTTATACTATCAAGATCGTGATAAGTCGTTAGGTAAGGTTGGGTTAAGAAAGACAATAGGCTCTCAATATTCCTCATTAACTCTTAGCGTGCATTTACAAAGGTCGTTAAGCACTTACTTTAACACATAACGAAGTCGGATAATCGAAATCCATTCACTGAAATACATACTTAAAGACATTATCGAGTAATCGCTATTTTTAAAACGGGAGAAATGCGCAACTTAAACGTAATTCAGACGAGGGTTGCAAGCGTCGAAATTAAATAAGAATACACTATTTAACTGATCCATTCTGTGAAATAGATTAAATTCGTTAGCGCTGTGCACAAAACAGTGTTATTTAACCGAAGTTGCGAAACAATATGTTTTATACAGACTGTGGACAGTTTTTCAGAACAAGTTTTTTTCGATAATCACAATGTATCAAACTTGATACACGTTCTATCAAAAAGATGCAAGCTGCGAATGCCGAATTAGTATCTAAAATTAGTTTTTAAGATTGAAAAAGATGACATTGTAAAAAATTAAAACCAAGAAAAAAGACTAAAAGATCAAGGTTTTTCAGTTCTACAATTATTTATATGTTATATGTTGATAGCTATTTCGGCTTTCGCCATCGTCAGAACTATGCTTTAAACGTAAATTTACTCAGCTATATATACTGGCTAAGAAGAGATAAGATATAAATGTACGTTAAAAGCATAGTTCTGACGATGGCGAAAGCCGAAATAGCTATCAACATATAACATATAAATAATTGTAGAACTGAAATACCTTGATATTTTTACCCTATTAAAATGGAGTTCTACCAAGTAAATGCCAAATCAATAAATAAAAAAAAAACTAAAATAAAGGTTTTTCATTGTCAATGTCTTTAATTAACATCAGATTATGTCAATTAAACACCAGTTAAGAAGTCTCCGTGCACTTCAAGGTTGTGTATAATTCATAATTTGCATATGGCCAAAAATCATCAAAACACGTTTTTTGCAGCTCCAGTAAAATTTGATATGTGTGGGTTACGTCCTTTTTACTTTCCACAGTCGATATGATACTAGTTATGTTTTTATATTTTAATTCATGCGCGCTCTCAATGTGGAGCTTATAACCTCCTAATAGGAGTACCTCGACATAAGTTTTTCTACTGTTTGTTAATCAGTCGCTAAACCTCTCTTTTTCCAAGGAGAGTAGTAGGGATATAATAATAGGGCTAGAGCAGGACTAGTGTTTTACTGATCGCTCTCGCTACGTCCAGTTATTGAAGGTTTGGAAGGGTAGAAGGGAATTTTTAGACATCATAAACACCCTTGCTTTCAAACAGAAATCGATAAATCGATCGAAAAAATGCTGTTCGTACAGGGATTCGAACCCGTGAGATACGCCACGGAAGACAACAACGCTTACCTCTTCGCCATAGGACCCAGACATTGTGTATTACCCGGTTTCAATTAAATTCAGTTCAATTTTACAGGAGGGTTTTTAGATGAATTTGGGGTAAAGTCAATATATGAAATATCGACAACTTTGAAGTGCGCGAAAAGAAATAAATTGGTGTTTTATAGAAATGAACAGTTTTTTATTGGTGTTTGATTCTTGATTATATCGACCCATAATCGGCAAAAGATCTTAAGTGACACAATTAGGTAAATTGCGTTTTAAACCAATAATTTTCAATATCGCTTAGGGCAGTGATGGCGAACCTTTTTGGGTTCGCGTGCCAAAATTTTTCAAATATTATTTTTCGATTGTTTGGCGTGCCCAAGAAGTAAAAAAAATAACAAAATAGAAAAAATAAAAAATGTTTTTTTTTTCTGAATTTTATTTACAAGCTTAAAAATTACAATAGAGTTTCTTAAAAATAAAGTCATAATCAATAAAAATACACATCAGTTAAATATTAATGAGATTTTTGCTGTTGTACTTTCGATGACAAATTCTTAATACCTGGTTCATATTTCGTCACTTTTAGTAATACACACAACCAACTGGATTCATCAGTCATTCTATTTCTTAAACTACATTTTATAAAATGCATTCCTGAAAATAATGACTCACAAGCATATTTAGAAGAGAAAATTGATTATGTTGCCCTCGCTAGTTTTTTTTTTAAATCGCTAAAGAATTATGGAATGGCGTTTCATGTTCTCATTATTTCTTTTTCTGCATTTTATCAATTATGTTCGTTAACCGAATACTTTCAGTTATTTCCAAATCATTCTCAAATCAACATTTTTTTTGTTTCCATATCGAACTCGATTGGAATTCGATAAATTGAATTTCAGGTCATCTGCTGATAGTGTGTACGAATATAAAATATATTTTAACGTCTTTTCAAATTAATGTCTCCTAAATTGTATGAATCTTGAAGAAAACTCGCTGATTATCGATTGAATGACTACAGAAAATTCTCGTGTTGATTTGATTTGATCTGGCTTTTTTTGTATTTGGAAATCATTTGCGTGCCATCTAAATTTTCAAACGTGCCACCTCGGGCACGCGTGCCATAGGTTCGCCATCCCTGGCCTAGGGCGTCAATGAAATAAAGAATCTTATTCGCCTGTGCATTTTAGCGTTTAAACTTGTTATTGTTTGTTCCACGTGGACTCCGGTGGAGAAACTCTGATGTAGTGAATTGAAAGTAGTTTGTAAAATATCAGGATAGGCATTAACCATATATTACTATTTATTAACTGCATTTAAAGAATTCCATTATCCAAATTGTCGGTTACGGTTTTCAGGCAATTATGGGACGATATAATCTAGTAAATATCTATTATTTAGTCGTTTTCAGGAAGGCTCAATAATTTGACTGGTACAAAAGGGGGCCATGACTTCAATTAGCTAAGAAACACTGCACTAGACTGTAAACATGTTGTTTTTTCAAGCACGTGTTGATTGTAGACAATTCCACGAAGGATAAATGTACCCATAGACAACATTCGATGAATTGTATACTTGTTGATCAACCTATCATGTAACAAACAACAAAATCAAATTTGACACGAAGTCTGACAAAGTTATGGCTTCCACAATTTCAGATTAGCCCTGTAACATTATTCCCGCGACGCATTTCAATATGACCCAAATTCACTTGCAGCTCGCCAAAATTCAGCAAAAACAATATCGGCAGTGGAGAAAAAAAATACGTTCCTGTTTTGCCGCAGCACTATATTTCAAGATTAGCTTGCAGGACTTGGGTTTATTGTTTTTGAAAAATACTTGAACTGAAGCCTGTGAAATGTGAATCGATATCACAGAAGAATATTGTATTACATGTTGTAAAATGTAAATGGATTTTGACAGGATAATAAATTCAAGTCGAAGGATTATATTACTGTTTGGAATATGAATATACGCGCATATAATTATTGTTAATACTAGAGTATCTAGTCCCGGACCCTTTTTGGGATCCCGGGATGCCGGGATTGAACATAAAATCTTAATAAATTGGGAGTTTTCTTTATGGATCTTCCGAGAATTTTCAGTCTCAATTTACGGATTTCACTAAATGAACAGCGTGAGACTTATTTAGCCTCTTCCAGGATTTGCAAAAGTGAATATACGGAATTCCCAAAACATGCATTTTTTTTAGGCCTCGCTCAACTTTCTGTGATTTTCTCAATCCCAAAATCCCGGGATTAGTACTGTCACAATCCCTTTATTTTAAGATTTGAGATTCTAGTTGATACTGATGGCACTATATCCTACATTTAGAAAGCCTGATTTTTCAGGAAACGTGAAAAATAATGGAATTTATTTACTTTTATTCTAGAAATTTCTAGATTATATTTTTCTTAGATTCATATCCGCTCTCAATGTGGGGCATATCGCCTCCTAATCAAGATATCTCAACTAGTTGCTCAAACTCTCTTTTCCCCCAAATATAGTGGCGATAGAAAGGGTACGGTTAGGAGAGAACTAGTGGTTAGCCAATCGCTGCCACTATGCCCTGTTATTTTAGGATTGGAAGGGTAGGAGGAATTTGAACTGAAATCGATTGAAAAATGCTATAAGTACTAAGATTCGAATCCGTCACGGAAGACAACGACGTTGTCCGTTGCGCCATTGACCCTGCATATCTAGAAATACTAACCTTTTTACAATTACATTGGTTCTTCGAGAAGTGTTTCTTCTCTTTATCGTTCGACTACAATTATACTTTGTAGGCAAAGTATGATGTTTTGAAGGTGACAAAATTTCAATCCGGTTACCTGAAACAAAAAGAGAAATAGTACATTGGATTTTAAAATTAATTTGTTCTAACTTTATCTTCTTACATATTGAAGACAGATACTAGTACGTTTTCTAAGTTATGTACATAATCTATAAATGACAATAAAACACAAATAACATTACAGAGTCACCAATTCTACAACATAAATCATTTGAAAATGTTTTCTCACTAAGCGAAATCGGTCTTGATAATCATAGAATAGTGGAATGACAACTTATTTTAATTTTATATCTCAATATAATGACATTAAAATTTTGTTGGGTCGAGTGGCGACTTATGCTTCGAGATTAAGCATTGCCACACCGTGTGTTTTAAAATAGATACAGCCAACAGATAATGTGATAAATAATTGACAGCATCTGATTTAAGATTGAGGAACACAAATGCTCAGAATAAAATGAAAAACGTATAATTTAACATCGAGCTCAAATTGCAAGACCAGTCTGAATCAGCAGAATTTCCCTCGAGCTTTGTTTATATCTTAAAAGTGTACGTATTTCAACATCCGTCTTCAAAAAATCGACCGAAATGTTTTCCACGTTTGTAAGAAGCTTAAGAAATATATTTTTTGAACAATGTATTCGTTAGCACAAGAAATAAAAAAAAACCGTCAGATCAAAATTGGTTTGTACTGTATAGATCGATTTGTAGAAATCGTTAAGTATGAGTTATTTAAAATATGTCACAGATTTTAGTAATAATAATATAATTCTAATTCATTTACGACTTTAAAATACCATTAATTTGTCGCATAAGTATTAAGACATTGCTTTATATTTCATAGTCATGTTGAATCGTAATGGAGGACATCAATCAATGTTGGTCTACGATTTTTAAGTAAGTCACTCACGTTCAGACTTTCAACTATATCATTGTTTTTCATAAGTTCACCGGACAACAAAAAAAAAATCGGGTCGTTGGCTTCCGTAACGAATCTCAAGAGTTTGAGTACTAGTACGAATTAGGGCCTCTAATCCCGGGATTATAATAGTACTAATTCCGGGATTGAGGACAAGAACTGCGAAGTTGTCGAAAATAGACAATCACAAGAATTTTTTAAAATTCTAAGCTATTAAAAAAGGTCCCAATCTTTTTTTCATTTTGAATAATTTAGGAAAGAACCAAAAACAAAAATTACACATTTTTTCATTTTAGGAAATCCTTAAAATCCCAGGATTTCAAAATCATCGAGCAAAAATTTCTGCATGGTGAATTTTCAATTCCGGGATTGGAAAATTTATCAATCCCGAAATCCCGGGATCACAAAAAGGGTTCGGGATTGGATAACTGCATTTTCATCGGATAACAGGATTTTTTTTAAAAAACCAGACTCATCAAATCACTCGGGCAAGGATCTTAACATTAGACCACAGAAGCCGACTAATTATTTATAAACAACTTTTGCTTAGCTTGTGAAATCTCATCTACGTTTAAGAAAAACGTTTAAACAATTAACTTTGTCAGTATTACATAAATTATTTTTTGTGTTGTGAAAATTCAAAAGATTAGCAACGTGTTGTTGCATTTTCTATATGTGCTTTAAAAGGCACATGTGGATAATTTACAGAGCTTTCACAGAGTTCAGGCGAAAGGGTATAACATCCCTAATGTCAGAACACTAAAAATTGTAGTAAAAAGTGACATTTCTAATGGACAACAGACTATTATCTCCTGTTTCGCTTCCGTAACTTTATGAACATCAATAAAATTACGGACTTGTCCACTTTTCTCACGAACATACATACTTTTTACTACAAAAGACATTTAGTTTCGCATTACGTTAAAGAAATACGTCTTTTAAGAATCGTAAAATGGATGGACAATGTAAATACACATTAAAATATCTAACATTGGTGCAAGTGTTTTATTCTTTGTTTGGGATATCACGAAGCATTCCAAGCTTTATATATAATTGATTTTTCTTTTACGCTTAACTTCTCATATAAATTATAACCGCATTGCAACTAAAATAATTACTGGAATATCGTCTTTTAGACTAACTTGTGAGATATTTATTTGTCAATTTTAGGGCGTTCACTGTCAATACAAAGAAATATTGTGTATTTATAAAGATTTTTATTTATTTTAAAAAATGGATACAATTAAAAACATTTAATTTCAATATAAAAAAAAATATTAGTAAAAACACAATATTCCTTTGTACTTCATTCCACTTTATTTAATATTTCAGGACCGGTTTCGTATGGTCTTCGTTTGAAAAATTTCTTTTTCAGAATCTTCCTGGCTGTCGATTTTGTTTAAATATCTACACTCACCAACTACTTGGAAGCGGGGAAAAACAGGAATATCATTAGGCCTATTCACTCTATTAATGTCATTATTTTCATTGTATCACTTTCTCAAAAAAATTTCAAATTTTAATTATGTTTGTAATTACTTTCAATCCCCATTTTAAATTTATTAATCTGAGATAACTTTTTAATTATATGTTAGATGTGTTAAACATTTTAATTTTGTGCTATTTTAGAATCACTTTTAATGTAATTGGTAATTTCTTTTCAATGCCAATTGTTGTTTATAACTGTTCATTTTTGTATAAATACCATTGTTAAATTATATTTATTATCAGTTGACGATGCTCGTAATGAGCGAAACCGGTCCTGACATATTAAATAAAGTGGAATGAAGTACAAAGGAATATTGTGTTTTTACTAATATAATGCCTTTCCACCAAGTATTGACAGTGAACACCCTAAAAGTGATAAAAAAAAATAATCTGTATGGCGCTTTCTTATTTCAATATACATGGTAATATTTCTAATTAGAACGCACTATTTAAGCTAGCTTCTAAAGCTAAGCATTGGTAAAAATTGAAATGCAACAAAAATGGTTTAAATTAATTTTCTTTGTTGGTTGGAACAACACCCGCTCCGTGTATGTATGTAACTGCTGTTCTACGTCCATTTTCCATAATATTACACTAACATTTTTAAGGGCATAAATAGTATAGTGGTTTGACATTGTTCAAGAAAACTACGCACACAAGAATATTTTCTATCGCATTTATTTCAGCAATCAATTGTATAATTTAAGATTTTAACTGAAGTTGCTGGATGGAATTTCAATATTAAATTTAAATACATTACATTGGTTCATTGATACATTGGTTCCAAAAATTGGCGCCTCATTTTCATATAATTGGATAGGTCGGTTCCAAATCCACGTTAAAATGTATGAAAAATCGTAACGGTGCCGTCCAAAAAATCGCGTAAAATCAAAATCGCGCAAAATCCTATTTTATAGGCTCTTTATTGGGAACAAACATTTTTAAAAATAACATATTTACGTTTTAAATTAACCGGTCAATATGTATTTATGTAGTAATTCATATCTGCTGTCATTGTCCCGTTCGTCAAAAATAACTATTTAAAAAAGTGGATTTTGATATTATCCAACTGGAAGTCTGGGCGGTTGGCAACCCTAGCTGTAAGTGAGGCGTCTACCGCATTATATTTGGCACCGATCTGTCTTGATTTCGGATGGCCCTCCATTTAAGGTTACCACATCGATTAATACACCGAGATGTTTTTTTTAAAATTCTAAAATAGATTTTAAATTTGGCATCAGTTAAAATTAGTATTCAGCTAAAATATTTTCAGGGACTAAAAACAAACAAAATAATATTAAGTCAAAACATTATATTATTGCGAAATTTAAGTAGATATTTTATTATGTTATATTAAGGTTTAATTTAGAACGCAATGAATTCGGGCTCAAACTCAGATTGCGGGTGACAACCGTGCCTCGACCAAGTGGTATATAATATGTACAAAATATAATTGTTAACACTGTTATGAATATGGCGTCATACGGAGAACGAGTAGATCTCATTTTTAAGATTTGAAATTATAAAAAAAACATTGTATAGCAACAAGTCTTGTGTAACTACTCATGTGACAGTAACACTTTTTTGAAAGCGTTGAATACCTAGAAAAGATTGTTCATACCATTCGAATAATTTAGTATTCAGATATTACGTAGAAGAAAAAAGCAAAAATACGGTTATATAAGATATTCATATATTAAGCTGACTTGCTTCATTTAACTGACAATATATTTATATTATTTTTGTTCATCGTTTTTCTTTTTTTTTATATTCAAAGAAAACGTTGCATGAAAGTATTTTATTCTGTGACATAAAATATTCCTCCAGGAATTTATCAACTCTGTTATTGGATTCAATTTCCGGAATAAATTCGAAGTAATAAATATAATATATATGAGTATATTAATATCTGCGAGCCAAGACTTATAATGCATAATATAATTTTGGTATTATTAATACACGCTGGTAAGAAAACAACTTATACTTAAGAAATCACAAAGAAAATCGAAAAATCACGGAAATAGTTCACTGAACGAACGGAAACGTTTTAGCCGGATAAATTTTCCTATAGAAGTTCAATTTATTTAATGGTCTACTTTTTACTATTTGTTGTAAAAAATATGCAAATTCGATTTAAAAACAGGGTCGTTTTCGAGCATTTTTAAATGACATTTTAATCCTGCTATTAACATCAGTGCTGCAGAGTCGGAGTCGGAAAAACTGGAGAAAAATAATCTAAGGATATTGAAAAATTATTAGTCTATTCATCATATTGATTGGTGAAATCTATTCTTATAACTAGAGTAAACTGATGGTTAACAGATATATGTTGGTTAAACGGAAATTTAAAAAAAAAACAATTCGGAGTCAATGACGTCACCTTTTTACCCGACTTCACAGCCCTGAAAAAAGATCACTATCTCTAGAAACCGGTTGTTATTTTAAAATATAAATGAATCCAAAAAATGTGTTTGCAATAAAGAATAAGACACCTTTGTGTTTATTTCACATTATTTATTTTAGAGCAGAACCGGTTTCGCAAATGCCGAGCATTATCAACTGATGAAATACAAAAAAATATATATGTACTGTTTTTATTAATGTTCGCTCCTAGTGTGGAGTACATATATGGCCTCCTAATGAAGGTATCTCCACAGAAGTCTTTCTACGAGAACTGACTGTTACTCAGTTGCTTGATCTCCAATTTTTTCGAAGAAAGTAGTGGTAGAAAGAATAGAGTCAAGACAGGAATAGTGGTTAGCTAATCGCTCTCGCTGGGCCCTGTTATTTTAGAATTGAAAAGGTAGGAAGAAATTTTTAGATATCACAAATCGATTAATAAAAAACGCTGTTTACACTGGGATTCAATCCCGTGAGATCCGTCACGCGAAGCAACGACATTGACACTGCGCTACGGACCCAACAGTATTATGAAATGACAAAAAAAGTGTGTGGATTTATTCCATTACATATCGACTGTGAAATGGAAAAAAAACGTAACCCGCACTGTTTTCTAAACAGTTTTTATTCGACAATCAAAATGTATACAACATGAACGTTCTATCAAAAAGATGTTAGCTGAAATTGCCGAAAAAGTATCTTAATTTAGCTTTTATGTTTGAAAAAATAAGGGCTTGCAATAATTGAGATTGTGAAAAAATACTTAAAAAAAGGTTTTTTTGAAAAAATAATTAAATAAATGTAAGATAAAGTCAATTAGGAACCAGTTTATCCGCCTCTGGGCACTTCAAGGTTGTGTATATTTCATAATTTGCCTTTGACCCAAAATCATCAAAAAACATTTTCTGTGTCTCCTGTAAAATTTGTTGTGTTGGTTACATCCTTTTTTCCTTCCACAGTCGATATAAAAAAGTGCTTTGCAATTCAAAATTAAAACTCTTCTCTTCCAACATAAAAAATAAGATTATTTGAATTAAAAATAAAAAACAATTATGAACTATTGTGTCAAGTCAACAGATGCAAAATTTATAAAATTATCGAATCGAATTTAATATTTTAAATTACGTCAACCTATTGAAGTCTGCTCCGTGCTTATATCGAGAACAACTTGACTTTGATATTACACGCTCATATCAAGATTCATACTAGCTTTACTGGCGTAGAAACAAAAATAAAATTCTAATGAAGCCTGGCATTTTTGTAGAAACGGCTGGCAACGATCATTTTCCCGAGACAGACGCTTTTACATCAGTCATAATATTACTTACTATCAGCGCGAATTTCCACGTGCCTGAAAGCTTTTCAGAATATATCCACTCTTCTGACTACCAGTTGTCTTTCTCTATTATTACTTTGTCCGTATTTTCGTAAAGCATAAGGGTGTTTCTCCGAGAAATTCTCACTTCCTTATACTAATTCATATTAAAGTGTTTCATTGGATTTTTTTTGTACAAAATCCTGGGCTATGGAGTTGGAGTCGGAGTCGCGGAGTCGCGGTATTTTGGCCGGAGTCGGAGTCGTGAAAAATGAACGGCTCGATTTTTTTTTGAAAAATATTTTTAATGATGTGTATTCAAACAAAATAGGCCAAAGTGTTGACATTTCATGCTTGGCTGACTAAAGATGATCTGATGGAAAACATATATACAAGTTAAAATGATTTTTTTGAAAAATTTCCTCGGAGTCGGAGTCGTCTTTTTTTACACGACTCCACAGCCCTGATAAAATCATCATTATTCTTCATTATCAAGAAGAAAAATGTACAAAAACACATCTATAGGATCCACTTTTAAGGTGTTCACTGTCAATACTTGGTGGAATGCATTATAATAAAAATAATAAAAAAAAAATAGCACTTTTTCCACATAAAATTTATTTGATCAGGGCCGGTTTCGCTTCAAATTGCCGGTCTTTGTTGTAAAAATATTACATATCGACTGTGGAAAGTTAGCAGAAAGGATAGCTTTTAAGTTTAAAAAAAGAAAGGCTTGTGCAAATTGCAACCAGGAAAAAGAACCTAAAAAAAGGTTTTTCTTGAACAATTTATTAAATTAATATTCGGCTAAGTCAATAAAAAAAACACTTTATCAGTCGCCGTGCACTTCAAAGTTGAGTATATTTCATAATTTGTCTTTGGCCCAAAATCATCAGAAAACGTTTTTTTGGTCTCCTGTAAAATTTGTTACGTGTGGGTTACGTCCTTTTTCCTTTCCACAATCGATATAATTCGTACAAAGTTTATTGTAATAAAATTTGAATGGGGATCGACAAAAGTCGCTCTTTTGAATTCGCTTTAGCGAAGATTGTTCCCCAGAGTTGCTAAAAGTTTTAGCGAATCATACTAAACAAATGATAGCCAGTTAGTGTTAGTGTATCTCTACGATTCGATGTTTCTATGACGTCACGTTTGGAAATAGATTGTTTTGTTAGGTCCCTATAGATCTGTCGTTTCCGCAATCGTATAGGAATTTGCCGTTCGGCGGAGGCCCCCGGTATTTGTCCTACTGAAACATCTCGAGACGAGCCACGTGTAAGCTCTGATGGAATCACGTGTCGGGATTGTGAATTTAAATCGGCAGTGGCACAACTCCCAACATAACAAGTAATTGAAGAATGACAGTTTGTTGTGAATCAAAGTGACAATCTTAAATTAAAGTTGTTTGCGATTAATCGTGATATTTTTTTTTAACAAAAATCGTATCTAATGACATCATTGCTTTAACAGTCTAACATAACTTTAAACACTGAAAATAATATATTATTATACTTCGCATGAATATTACCTAATCAATATTAAAAAAAAAAAACAATATTCCTTTGTACTCAATTTCCACTTTTATGTATCAAGATCAGCACCGGTTTCGTTCGGTCGACAATGCTCAGTTGACAATGCTCACCATGAGCGAAACCGGTCCTGATATTGATAAATAATAGTGGAAATTAAGTACAAAGGAATATTTTGTATTTTCTTAATACAATGCCCTTTCAACAAGTATTGACAGTGAACACCCTAAAAGTGATCTAATTAATTCACTGTTCACTGGTGGAAAGGCATTATGTTAGTAAAAACACAATATTCCTTTGTACTTCATTCCACTTTATTTAATATGTAAGGACCGGTTTCGCTCATTACGAGCATCGTCAACTGAGTCATCATCGTCAACATCGTCAACATCGTCAGTTGACGATGCTCATAATGAGCGAAACCGGTCCTGACATATTAAATAAAGTGGAATGAAGTACAAAGGAATATTGTGTTTTTACTAATTAATAGTTTTTAAACGAATATTTTACTTTGGTAATAAATCATATACGATTAAATCAGGATTTTCATCTATGTATCGTGCGGTACAATACATTTCGTTAATCCGTAGATATAAATTTAAAAAAATATATAACATTAAAATAACAACAAAAGCATGTTTATCCGTTTTCAGATGAACGGTTATTTCATCCGTAATATTAAGGATCTACTGTAATCTATTTTTAAAAACTCCAACTGAATTATCAAAACTTGCTTCAATAAATTAAAATAAATAAAAATGTTTGTTTTAAAGAAGCATTCATACAAAAAAACCGAGTCTTAATAATCTTTCAAGACGGCGCAATTTCTACCCCCGGTCTAAGAGATTCCGGCATTAATTGAGCCAAAGTATGGTACGCAAGTTGCCGGTCATATCTTCGTATGCCATCAGGCGCTGCTCTGATTCACGGTATAGTGGCTATCTATTACATATGAATATCCCAAGTTCTTAGTGGAAGAATACATCATGTTTACGTCTTGTTTTCGAGCTGACTGGAAGCGATAAAGGGCCGCCACGCATCATTTATCTAGCTAAGGTTCAACGAAATTTTCTTTATTAACATCGCCGTAGCTTATGAGAGGAAATTTACTTTTTTATATAGGTGCCCAACTACCGTATACCTTACTCATAAGCAACGTATATACATACATATTGAACAAGTAATAGTCTTTTGTGTTGAGAGTGGAAAGGTTAAACGTAGAAATATTGAGAATATTGTTGGGTATATCAGAAGGTTTTAAAAGTGTATTGTATTATATATCACAAATATTAAAATGTTTACGTATTAAAAAAAAATCTTGAGAAAAACAGCAAACATTCTTACCACACTTATAGCAATAAGCGGATTACGAGAAATTGCTGTTAGTTAAATTATTTGTATATATATTAGTATTTTTTTTTAAATCATGTCTACTGTGGATGATATGAACTTTTAATCGAGATTAGCTTACCAAAAGCTTTTTTTTCAAGAACTGTTTGTTATTCAGTTACTCAACATTTCTTTTTCTCAAAGAGTATGGATAGAAGGGTAAGGGTATAATATGAGTAGTGATTAGCTAATCGTCTCTTTTTTAAAGATCGGATAGGTGGTAGGAAAGAAAATGTCGAATTACTATCTAAATTTTGTTCTTATTTTTGAAAAAAGAAGGGCCCGTGGAAATTGCGATCAGCAAGAATTTTTTTTTTAATTAATAGATTTTTTTAAATATAAAATTTATATCGGATAAAGTCAATTAAGAACCTAGTTATCAGTCTGCATACACTTCTAATATTTATCGTATTTAATAATATGCATTTGGCCCAAACCATAAAAAAAACGTTTTTTTGTGTCTCCAGTGAAATTTATTATGAGTTGCTTACGCCTTTTTTTCTTTTCCAAATTCAACATGGTAATTACTACATTTTTATAATCAATTTTTTTTTTTAACTTAAGTCATTTTTTTGCTCGACAATAAGCCTACTGTATAATCATACTACCTTGAAGTAGAGTACGTTCAATAATTACAGAATCAAAATAAATATATAAAGATACATTAAATCTGAGAATAAATGATTCAAAATACGTATTTACACCAAGCTATAATAAATAACAAACATCTCTTGACCGAGCCCATAAAAGAGTTTACAGTGCAATATGCAAGCTGACTCAACTTCTATGCCAATATATGTAAATCAGATTGAGTCAGTAGACACTTACTTATTCCTATAGATATTTTGAGTGCAGATAAAGCCACGCAGTGATCCCAATATATGATATAACCAAGACCCCATGTCATGTCATATTTTGATTGATGCCAAGAAAATACGCATCAATTTCCTAACTTGAACAGACATTTTTTCTTTCTTGTCGGCCCGCATAATAGCTTTGGTTATCTGAACTTTTAGGAAAGAATACTATTATTGTTTCCTGTGCCATTGTAGGGAGGTGGTATCATGGTTTTTTATAAGTTCGCGGACGATAACGGGATATTTGATATATAGGGGAGAATACTAGCTACAATGGAATGTGTGGTTATTTTATCAATGTTAAATCTGCAAGTCATCATTAGCTGTGGATGATAAATTTACAATTGACCTATTTATTAATTGAATTGGCATTACCATAATATAACTCTATTATTTTATCGATATAAAAATATATTCACATACCTAATTCAATCTTTAAATTGAATTTAAAGGAACAATTTTTGCTTAATGCTATTTAAATATTACGACAATTAAGGGTAGTATTTGCAAGCCCGGCTCATTCCAAAATTGTTGAAACATGAATCATGAATGTGTTTAATTTTTAGAGTATTTTTAGAAATCAGTCTCAAACACGGCTTGATAACATACAAAATATTATTCCAAAGTAATGTAAAACTAAAAATACTTTTGAAATGTACATTGTTTTTAAAAATGAAATTCAAGTTTCATTTTTTTTAACCATTTTGGAATGAGTTGTGTTTGCAAATATTACCTTCAATTTATTGATGTCATTGACTTGCCTTATTAAAATTACTAACAATAATTGTCTGAACTAGTTCTAGATAATTTATTTCAGATCAGTACCGATTTCGCTTATTTCGAGCATTATTAACTCATGAAATAAAATAAAATACAATGTCAGTTTATAATTCTCGCAATTTGTGAATGCGGTTCTGAATTATATAGTATAAACTTTACTTTTTTTAATGCAAGGCGATCTCTCATATAAATTACAGTGAACACAGAAATGAGTCGTGTAGTATTAACAGTAGAACTATCCATTTTTCGAAGTTACGAGAAAAACACGAAAAACGTATTACATTGAATTTTTAAGTTTTATCAATTTAAACTAAATTTTAAACATAGCTCATCAACGAGTGCAACTTAAAACTTGTATGGGACATCACTTAAAGTAACTCTGTGATTGGTCTAAATCCTGATTTACCAAACTGTTCTACTTTTGTTTCCAACGTCGTGGACAGTCCTGCTTTTGATACCAAGCATCATTTTCTTTTGCGTTTTTGTACCACATTTATTTGATTTTTAAACATTTTTTTAATTTCTAGCCATACACTTATAACCAGCAGAATAATGTGACAGCATTAGTTTAATTTATATATTATATGGAATAGTTCTGCTTTTGATACCAGACGACTCAAATACAGTTATGAAATAATAAAATGAAAGACAGCTTCGTGAGATGTTGTTGATTTCATCAATCGATTCTTGCAAAATCACAGGAAATATTCCAAACAACAATCATAAGCCGAACTTAGAGGAAACATGATTTGAAAAATATTTGTATTTACAAAATGTTGGTAACGGTTTACTTGAACGTACGTATACATTATAAAACCAACTATTTAAATGCAAAATCAACAAATTCATCAATCATAGAATTTATTACAACAAAATACAAACAACATATTGTATGCCATCGTAAATGAGCAAACAAAAATCTTTTAAGAAAAACTTTCTGCGTGGGGTTCTTTGTAGACAAAGCAAATATTTGTTTCACTTATTTGGCCCAAATTTCGGAAGCCTTACATCACTTCTCATCTTGGAAGACATCAAGTAGAGTTACGTTGGAATACTAAGAAATACAATCTAAATACAAGCCTAATCTTGAAATGTTATGTATGAATTGGAAATTTCAAACAAATCAATATTTTGATTTAGTCACTTGAATATTTTTTTCTACCTATACGTATATCTTTTTTTTAATCCATGTCCGCTCCCAATGTGCTGTATTTGCCTCATAATCGGCAAAAGAACTTAATCAGTGTACTCTGATAGAAATCTTTCTCTGAAATAAATGAATCTGATACCTACCTCGTTTTATTACATTTTCTGACAAGTTTATGAATGGTACTGGTCAAATTATATAACACAGTATGTATAGCATACCGCCTGTGTGGTCGAGTGGTCAACGTCGTTGGCTTCAGTGACGGAGGTCACGGGTTCGAATCCCAGTACGCACAGTTTTATAAATTGATTTTTCAATCGATTTATAAAATTTCCGTTCGAAGGCATGGATTTATGTGATAGATTTGAGCGATAAGCTAACCACTAGTCTTGTCCTAGCTCTATCCTTATATTCCTACTTTCTGTGGAGGAAGAGAGGTTGAGGAACTGAGTAACAAACAGTTCTGTTGAGACAAACTCCATTAGGAGTCCACATGCTCCACATTGGGAGCGGACATGGTAAAAAATAATAATAATAGTATATTCGAAAATTGTATAAAATAGTGAGGCCTGGGTTCAATACTGAATAACCATTTTCTGAAGTTGTAAATGTTCACACGACGAGCAAAACCGATCATTTTATGAAAATGTTACACATATTAAAAATTATGACGTATTAAAAGAATGTTAACGGGAAATATGTTTACTACATATAAATTACAATCGACAAAGATAATGACATAAATCACTAGATATCGACTTTTTAATCTGTGAGCATTATACGTGGACGTGGAAAAAATACAATAATCTGATATCAAGCGGAATTTGTCAATTCAAAAATACCCTGTTATTTTTATATGTGTCCTGTCTGCTTCGAGATGAGCGATCTCAGGATTCAAAAATATATTTTTTTTGCTTTCACTAATGTAATTTATGTTATTAAGTGTAGTGGTCTACAGCGAAACCTATGACAAAGCAAACTTATTCAATTACTTATTTACAAACATTAGTGTAATTGATAGAATCTAAGTTAATAGGATTTTCAAAACATCCCTTTGGAGCTAACTATTCATTATGATTATATTTCAATACAAATTAACAGGGACACAATTGCATAGTGACCTCCTATTTTTTTCAATAAGTTAACAAAATGAAATGTTTTTCTTGCTTTTAAAGCACATTTGAAGCTAAATAAATGTTTTAATCAATAAATTAGATTTTATAAATAGTGAGTTTTGGTCGATATGCAATTTTTGTTGAAAATAATAGGCGTTCACTGGTTAAGCACGCCACTGTCTCCCTGTTCAGTTTTACATAAAAAAATGTTTGGAATATGATAATAGGGAATGTTTAACTCAACTGGGACGTTTTGAAAATCCTATTAAGCTAGACTTAATCAATTACACGAATGTTTGTAAATAAGTCACTTAATATTTTTTCTTAATGTAATCGTCAACGTAGAGCGCTACCTACACTCACCCTTAAAACAAATGAGAACAAAGAAAAATATGATAAATAAATTGTTAATATAAATGGTAATATAATGGGAAGCTTAAATTCAAAAATTCGGTGTCGATTTTAATTAATTTTCACCACTTGACTAAGATGAAGGAAGATCATTATTAAACGTGTAATATAATATCACTCGAGATGAAATTTTAATATAATTGAGCTCATATATACACATGTAATAAGGTATGCAAAACAAGGAAACTGAACCTATATATAGCAATATGAAATATTCATTAACTTGTACCTGCAGAACATAACTAACTTGAAAGTCATTCATGCTGAACTAACATTTCGGCGCCATTAGGCTGTGATAATATTAATTAAATAAAGGTGGTATATTGAAAATAATATAATAGACGTTATCGCGATCTCCTATATTAAGCTTTGTTCCATTTGCGAAGAATGATAACTGCAAGATTCAATATTGAAATGGATCTGTTCGATTAGAAGGACAGTTAATACATTTAATATAATATAAGTGTAGGTTTTTTTTCTTATTTAATACTGGTATAGTAAATAACAAAGAAACATGGTAACTTCTCATTCGATTAATGTATAACTGTAATTACTTTGTTGCCAACTGTATCAATGAAAGGTAAATTTATTTTTACTTAGTTAAAAACTATTGATGACGATATTAAATAATTTTACTATTTTTCTTTCTTTGAACCCATGTTCGCTCCCAATGTGAAGCATATGGTCTCCTAATAGAGGAATCTCAACAGACATATTACTTTGGAGCTAAACGATTGAAATCTAATCTTCAGGAAATGATGGAAAGTAACTTTGTCCCACAAAGAGCGAAACAGTTTTAGAGAAAACTCAGTAGCGACGATGTTAATAGATTTATGACGGAGGTAACTGTATTTTACAGACGATGCATTTCTTACATTAAATTGCGGGAAAACAGTTTTGGTGGTGCCGAGATTTTCGCACGGGTTGGATTGCGAAACATACTAAAATGAGACGAGATTAAACATTCTGCTGAAGCCATAAATGCAATACGCGGTTCAAATGAGCAAAAAAAAAAGAATACTGATAATTTTATTATTGGAATAAAATTAATATTGAATTCTTGATGAACATGTATAATATATTTCAATTCGAGATTGAGTACTAACCTGTAGCCGTAAAAAACATAAAGAAAACAAACGAGCTAGCATTCGTTCTGTTTGACGACGGTAACGACAAAAACAATTTGATAAACATGAAACCGCGCGTTTTCAGCAGTGAATGTGCTAATAAACAATTTGTGGTAATTTCTGTTTCTTTTTTCCATAGCTCTCATACCTGTCCTGGTTTAAAGCTTCGTGATTATGGTAAGCCTACTGATATACGATGTTCTTTAACCAGGATTTGAGCACGTGGACACATCAACCGAAAGGCAAGGCGTTGACCATTTGAATACAGACCTAGAAAAGGGATATAAAATTAAATTTGACAATTGTCATTAATTCCACAGTATAATTTGAGTTTTTTCGTAAACCTTACACAAAACATTGAAACATGTTTCACAATTTGTTAAGACAACCTGTGGAAGTTATCAAATTTAATTTTATATTGAAAATGAAATTCAAAAAAGTTACCACTGAATCCATCGAGAGTTTTCGGTGAAACTAAATTGATTTATAAATTAAAATGGAAACCAAAAAAGAATACGAAATCAAATGACTCGATTAGATTTTAATTTCTTGGAAACAATACATATTTATATTTTTCGAATGTAAGGAATTGAATTTCGACTGAACAATCAAAATAATATTATTAAAATTATTCCAAGGAAGTTTATTATTGGCATTGCAAAACATTTATGAAGCTCGAATGCTCAGAAACTTAAATTTTAATTATTGTTTCAGACAAAATGTTTGAAACCTTGTAGGCTGTTAAGCAAAATAACTTAATTGGAAAATGTGAATAATAAAATTTTCTCATTCATTTTGATATTAAATTCTATATTAAAATGACACAAAAAGCTGATTTATGTACAATATAACTGAGAATTGGTAGAGACTCAGACTATATTTAGATGTACGGCTATGGAGTCCAAAAATTAATGGACTACGAATTTAACAATACTTCATTAAAAAGAACTAGTGACACTTTAAATAATATTGTAAGTCGTAATTTTATCAACCCCTGACACAAATGGGGTATTTTTAGCACATGAAAACCCTTTGGGACACGTGGGTGTTGTAACAGCTTTAATCGATTAATACAGGGGTTGGATATTTTTTATTCGTAAAGTGCCATATTGGAAAAAATGGCTCGACTTGCTATAAATCAATTTGAAGATGTTTATATAGGTGATTTTACTTATATAGTAAAAAATATTTGACTGATTTTTTTGATACTTTTATTCACGTATGAATTTTTTATAAACGTTTTTCTGGCACTTTTTATGGCAGTTATTTATAAATCTAAAAAAAACAAAGCAGTGATGTGAATTTGCCAAATTTATATCAGCATTTTGTGTATGATATCCAATTGTTTTCATGACAGCTGGGTCACAAATGGAGTTTATAGACCTCTAATCAAGCATCGAGTTAAAATGCATGTTTGAAGAAATTAAACGTGAGTTTTATCTGAAATATATCCTTGAGGATACATTTTCAAATTTAAAAAAGTTGGCAATGTGCATTACAGCTGCATTTGGGACCACAAATCGCTGCGAGTCATTTTTTTCAAAATTGGAAATAATAAAAACGAAATGTCACAACAGGTTGGCCGATGAAAACTTAACCAATCAACTGCGATGTGCATCGAATAAATTACCGGTCGATATAAAAAAAAAACAAATAGTATGAAAAAACAAGTGTCACATTAATTATTAATTAATAAATTGTTTTTTATGCGTCCAACCATATACCGGTAATATTTTTTTTGGCCCATCAAACGATTTCTGTTGGACAACGCTGCTGTAAATCATATTTTGAAAGATTTAACATTTAACAACTAGTTGCCGTTAAAGCATCTTTGGTTGAATTATCTCACTAGGAGCGATATTTGACGACCCCTGTAAACTTTAAAGCGTATTAAATATTTTCATCTTGGAGAATTCTACTAAATGCTATTTTAAAAAAATAAATTACGATTTGAATATGTATGTATTGACGACTTCATAATATAACGAATTCCGAATCATCCATGTGCAATAATTAAAAATAATCCTAAATAATCTGGTTGTTATTTAACATTGGGGCCAATTAAAAGAATCGATATAAATGCCTATTCATGCTTATTTATAACTGGCTTATTTTTTTATTTATGTCTGAGAAAAAATATACGAATTAAAATCGACGGACATGTGTGCAATAATCAAGACACATGCCAGATGTATTTCAACGCTTAAATATTCTATTACATGAGATCATAGAAATAGTAATTAATATTTCAAATATGTAATCTAAAATTACTGTCATTTACCACAAGATTCATGACCTATCTAGTAATATTTAAAAGCTTTGACAGATAGAATGGCAACACTTAAAATTCTTGAGACAGTTTTTTGAACTGTTTTCAATGTCATAATATATTTCATCGAGTTACTTGGATTCACCGTTTTTTTAAATCATTGGTTAACACAGTACAAGAAGGTTTCTTTAAGGTGTAGACTTTAAGCGTTCCGTTTGAACAAATGTATTAAGAACAATCAGGGGTGGGCTGGAGGGCCTTGCGCGAGCCTTTTGTTAGATTTTACTTAAACCAGCAAGCCTGTTGTTGAATGAAGAAAAAAACAATATACTCAGGTTAAGCCATGTCCTGTTTTGAAACGCATAATATTATTTACGATGGATTACAACCTTTTAAGCATGAAATTGTAGCAAAAGGAATAGTACCAATCTTTTTTTGCGTCAATTTTAAAAATCTTCACTCTTGCAAACTAAAGTAGGTAAGTACTTTTTTCAGCTAACGATTATTTTACGTTTTATTGCGTATTTTTACATGACGTATGCATTAGGGTATCCAATCCCGGAGCTTTTTTCCAATCCCGGGATTGTTTAATTTCCAATACCGGGATCCCGGGATTGGGATTAGCTCACCGAAGAATTTGAAATCCTCAATTCCCTATACTTTTCCACAGATTATCTCCAAACCTCGTTTTTGTTTTTAGCTCACCGAGGAGTTTTAAATCCCCGATTTGCCAATTTCGTGTCAATTTTCGGGATTTTCTCAAATTTTCTCAATCCCGAAATCCCGGGATTGGATGCCCTAGTATACATATTAAGTAACGTTCGATTGGTTTAATACTTATGGTGTATAATTTTATACAACTAATTAGAAAATCCACCCTTTCATCTGCGCATCGCTAATAGCTGAGATTAAGCGAACCTCTTGTTAACGTATTGACAGTCCACCTCTAGGAATAACAGAGTAATTTTCTTGATTGAACTTGGCGTCACGGTAAACTTGCAAAACTGATTTTATGTTCAAAATATTGAAGTTGGAAAAGCATTATATGTACTATCAATTGAATTCTTATTTTTTAATCTAAATAAAATTTATATAAATGGTTAATTAAATGTCCTCGATATCTAATGCGATATTTCCATAAAAGAATATCAATTACAGTATTTAATGAGTTTAATTTAAGAACATCTCAATATTTTATTGGATTTGTCAGAATAACGTATGTTTAGGAATGGTGTGTCATGACAAGGCGCTGATATAACTGTTTATTGGTAGACGGATTGTTCCGTACAAAAAATCTTCCGTACACAGAAACATTCGTACATAGAAAACTTCAGACACAAATTATTTCGAACATAACCTTATTTTTTACCCAGTTACTTAAGCTTATTTTTTTTAAAGAGATTGTGGATTATGACTAGTGGTGAACTAATCGTTTTCGCTACGCCCCGTTTTTTGTAATAGAATGTGTAAAAAAACATCGAATAAAAAAACAATTTATGAAAGTTTCAGTAATGGAATTCGAGCCTGTGAGTTACGATACCAGATCCAATGTCGTTTACCACTCGGCTACAGACCCAGCAAATATTAATTTTCTCGTCTTCAAATATAAATATTAATAACAGAATTTGAATTTTTGTATGAAAAAAGCGCGATACCTAAAATAATTCTTGCAAATATAGAATATATTATATATAGTAAGAAAAATGTTTCGAGAGTTGGAAAACTTTGATATTAAAATATTGAGCTCTGTAGAATAATACCTGTACAGCAGTGGCGTACGGTGGGTGTCGATGTAGGGTGTGCTGTAAAGTGTAAATGACATATTTTTTCAAAAAAGACGATTTTTTTAACATGAATTTTATTTTTATTTATTTGTAAATATTCTTCTTGTGTTTTATTCTTCGCGACATGAATTTTTCTATTACACTATCGTAAAGCGTGCCTTTCTGTTTTAATTCAACTAGCATCCTTTTGTTCTACATAAATTAAATTTAGACTACACAGTCAGGCCTTGTGTACTTCGATAGCTTCTTATTGGCAGTTAGTGTGCGCCTAAAAACGCTATGAGTTTGCAACCAATACAACACGTGTGAGCTAGAATGAAAGAGATCGTCCTGGGTCCTTGAAATTTCAAACAAAAACATGACTTTGACGCGACGCCTGCGCAGACGGGTCAAATATATGCAACTGTACGGGATGACGAGGCGAGCGGCAATCGTATTGACGCCTTGAGTGATCACATATACGATTCACTGCCGCATGCAAATACATTTTAAATATATCGCTTCATGATCGTCTTCTTGACGGGCGAGCGGCGCACGACTTGCACACCCTGAATATACGCCTCTGCTGTACAGTATGAATTTTAAATATCCATTAAATGTACCTCAGACACGAGTTAGTAACACAATCGTTGGAATAACAATAGTCAACAAATTTCAGTTTCGTATTGAAAAGGTACACAAAGTAACAG
Organism: Himalopsyche anomala; assembly: GCA_031772345.1. NCBI lineage: Eukaryota > Metazoa > Arthropoda > Insecta > Trichoptera > Rhyacophilidae > Himalopsyche > Himalopsyche anomala. The sequence continues at coordinate 3,259,001 of CM062836.1, read as the reverse complement.
ACAAATTCACTGAAATTAGAATCGAATAGTTAAAACAACGTGCCTTTACTAAAATTATCAAATATTATGGTAAATGATAAAATATGACTTGCTCTCATACAGAATTCTTGGAAGATATCTGGTATAACAATATATCATATTATAATCGCCCGAATAGGTTTTTAATATTTTTCGCAGTTATTATCATATGGTCTACTGACAATATTAATAATTACTAAATAATATCTTACTTTAACGAAAGCTTTATATAATAAATTAAAAGCTCTTTTGCACGACTTGTTAAGTAGTCATGGTAAGCTTTCGCAGAGTATCTACGATGTGCTTTTTTGTCTGAGGTTTCTACCGAGGTCGTTTTGCACATGGCAAACCTCTTGACCTAATTTGATAAATGTGGTGAGTACTTTTTTCATTCTGAATAATTAATTATCAACATGTGTTTGGTATATGAAAAAAGATATATTTTACTACAATAAAGCAACTCTGAGAAAGTTTTTACAAACGAACAAAAAAAAAATATGTTTCGCATTATTTAATATAACAACTTGTTGTCGTGTTGGGTAAACATGATTACATCTACATTTTTTTCACAAAATGACTTTTAATGCAGTTTTATTTGAATTCAAAATACGTTTCTATGTACATTTAAAAAATCTTCAAATTCTCATTAAATCCATCAATATTGAAAAAAGAAAAATGTCATAATTATGTATCTATGTGGAAGAAAAGTTAAATCTCACTGCTTCATCCATTTGATATTGCCTATTTTATTTTCTTTATCAAGTTAAAAGAATCGTAAATAAACTTGTTCCCTCAACAAGTGTCAGAGATTCACGTCTAGTGCCTTCCGTTTATCTTTATTAAGCATATATTTTATACTGATATTTAAAATATTTTTTATATTTTTTACGTGAATGTAAAATAAGAGATCAATTTTCCAACGTTTGTTCGTCAATTTTTGTGGGATTAAATCAGCCCTGTTTTTTTTTATTTGAAGCTTCACACAAGGAATTCAAAATAAAAGTCAGGCCGCAAGTAAACATTACATTTATTTGAAAAAAAGAATGCGAAAACAAAAATTAAGTGTTTCTAAATAAGAGCTTATAAAATTCTCGACCGACAGTAAGATTCTTCAGAGTTTTAATTTATATATTGCTCTAAAATAAAAAAATTAGCTTCTTATAAGAATAAAACCAAAAAATATGAAAAGATCATATTTTTCTTCTTTTTCAATTTTTTTAAATATTGAAACGGTTTTAAGCCAATGAAATACTTTTTTAAAAAAAAGATGCGGACAAAATAATTTATGCAAAATTCTGAATGTCGAAATGGAGGCATAAACATATTTAGAACCACTGGTCTAGACACTAGTGTCTTTTGCTATCCATATAATCTGACAATTCAATATGTACGTCCGATAGACGTTTCCGACACGAGACAGATGTATATGAAAAGTGTGTGTAAATAGAGACAGAAATACGAATAGTCCATGTTGAGCATGAGATATAAAAATATCCATGTTCTCATCTGGATGTCTTTTTTTCTGATATCTTTTTACGTCTTCTATTAAAATTTACCCTCAATTATCTACCTGGGAATACCGCAATCATGTTTTTTTACCTTTGGCATAGGCAACGAACCCATGTCACTCGTACCGGAAATGGCAACCGCAAGATTTGAACTACTAAGCTAAAAAAAACAACGACCGAATAATAATACGTTTAGTTTACAAACTGAATTAAGATTCGTTTTAAAAGTCCACCATTATCATATTGTATTCAATCCCATCAGGATTGAACATAAATTTTCAGTTTCTAAGTACCCTTCATATTTATTTAAATCAAAAAGTTGAGATGTCAAAAAAACAGTGAGATTTAAAAATATTTTTTTAAATTAAGTAGTACATGGAGTTATGAATTGCTTTAAAATACGTTTCGCCATTTTGTCTGGTGCAAATGATAGTTATTATCTGCAATGAAAGTAAACCAATTGAGACTTATAAGAAGACATTTTATTGGGTATATAATTGTAAGTTCCAAGCTGGACCATTTCACTTGACCCGTGTTACATTCAATGAATCCCTTTTAACACGAATAGCGATCGAATAGTAACAAAAGCTATTGATATAAAGACGATCACGATGGTTAGTTTAGGTTAAGTTGCTAAGTAATAACTATTGTTTAATAAAAAAACAAAACGTTAACCATCACTGGTTCTACATAAAAAAAAATATATATCAAAATAATCACTGCACATACCTATTCTGGTAACATGACATGTTTTATATAATTTTGTGTATGGAAATTTTCATTGTCATGTAAATAATATTAATTACGTATCATGGTATTGTTCAACATCACTGGAACTACATTAAAAACTATTATAGGCCAGAAATCAAAATAATCGCTGCACATACCTATTCTGGTAACAACAGTGTATTATATATTTTTCTGTATAGTTCCATTCGTGGAAACATCATGCAACACAAAGTGGGATCTAAATATTGTTTACCAATTATTACAACATTGGCAATATGTACGTAATGAAATAAATTATATTATACTTAATATAAAATTAACTTAGATTATTCCACGTATTGTGCTACTAACTGTGACACGTGTTTCGCCTCTTTCAGAGGCATCCTCATACAATCTTACTTCAACAATGCTTGTTTAGATAGGAATGATTTTAATTTTAATACTCTAACATGATATATCATAAAAATAAAAATAAAAACAAGAAGCAAGGAGAGGAGGATAGAAAAACAAACAAACAATAATGATACTACAAATGACATTTACATTACAAAATGTTTAACTAATGAGTTGCATCAATTAGGAAGGGTAAACCCATTGGATATAAATCTAGCAGTGGCGAGAAACCTGTCCTATTTAAGATATTATTTAATAATTCTTTATTGTCAGATTTTAGTCATTTATTGACAGTATATCAGACCATTCCTTAGTGTTTTGGTGGATTTCATATTTATATTTTGGGGGGGTAACACTATTGCAGTCTGTATTTATTGAGCTCACTTAACTTTAAAGATATTTTAAGACATGTATAATATAATGACGCATTTTTTTCCAAAATACCACTTAGCTCACTTCACTTCTTATGGGCTCAGCTGTTTGTTACATTTTGTTATAACTATTACTAAATTGTGTATAAAAAACGAAATAGATCCTGATCTTTAATACAAAAAATATTGAACGAAAAGAATTGACAGTGAAAATTTTAAAAGTGTTATAATATATAATGATGTCATTTGCAAGATTTTAATAATCCATTTGATCGAAAAATGGCTTAAAGTCGACATTCAAAAAATGATTCGTGTTTTTCATGAATTCCTATTATATCCAAGCAAATCACTACCCACGATTGAAAAGGCTTTAAAATATGTCGGAAACCTATTCTTTGACATTTAGAAATTGAATTCATCGAGATAATGCAGCATTTTGACAATTCATGTGATTTTAAGTGGCATTGAAATGTCAAAGGTTAGTACATTTATTGCGTAAAATAAGTATCAATTGGTATCAGATGTAAGCTAAAAATAGGGAAGATTTTTAAATTGTAAATTTCAGACACAATTATAAATCTCACATAAAGTTTGACGCATTTCAATTTGAATGAACAATATTCGACAGAAGATGACAAACGAAAACATGTTATTTATCAGTTTATCAAACTAACAGAAGTCTTTTCTATCAATATGTAAGCAAGCGACTCCCCTAATCTCAGAACTATTTGCATTTTTTCGGGAAGGGGGTGAATCACTCTTTAATTATTTTAGGAACGCAACAATTATTAGAGCAGTCGAATGTTACTTAATATACAGTAAAAACCCCATTTACACTAAAGTCGGGACAGTGTAATTCGGGGTAGTGTAATTGGGGGAGTGAATCTCATACAAAATTAGAGATTTGGTTTTTTCGGCAAAAAATGTAAAACTAAGATTTTTTTTAGTTTTTCAAAAAAAATATGGACGAAATATTTAAGCGATAAAATGCAAAACGCGCCAAAACGGTTATACGTGTAAAGCCTGGCACATGTTGAATACACAAACGGTAGCCAACATTTGACTGTATGCGCCGCACAGACGACCGTCTCGTAGCAACGACAATGGAATGTGACAGTGCAATTGGGGGATTTGCGGCGAATATTACAAGCCAGCGCGTAGTTCTGGGCAGTGTAATTGGGGGTTCTACTGTACTTATATTATGTAACAACACGCAATATAACGTAACATAAAATAAATAATATCGACAACTGACCTATGTACAAACTTACCTAATATTGCATTAATGAAAGAGTTTTTAGATTGGCGCAGTAATAGGTACCTACTAGTTTAAATCAATATGTCCAGGACATTAAATTACATTCAACTCAATGCGGACTGTCTGTGTACTCGATTAAAACCAAATGCCACTTATTCAACGCTTGCGTTCAGACAGTAGTTTTACGGTAGCGAACCATGGCACCTGACGGACACTCAGGAAAAACCGTATACTAAGCTTCGAGAACAGATGCTTGCGTCGGATAATTGGGGTGAGTTGGTTTGAATTTCTGAGGAATTCGGAGATAAGGTAACGTACAAGACAGAGTCCCGTCAAGTCAGTGGTAATACTGCGTGAAGTCTCAATCCTACCTGCCTCTTCTTTCGACCGGTGAGTAAATCCATATGATTTACTCGGCGGAGCTGAGGGATGCTGGCATCTCATGGGAGGAAGCAAAGCAATTGGCGGAAGACAGGGAAACATGGAGGTGCCGCGTGGCGGTCATATGCTCCACATAGGGAGCAAATATGGTCCAAAAAAGAATAAGAAGAATATTTCGAAGAAAAATAGCTGCGAGAACCATTTGTAAGTTCCGAGAATGGCATGTTCTGTTCATCTCATGCCTAAATCGTTTTAAAAATGAGGGTTAAAGAGATTAGCGATAAAAAATTACCGGAAAAAAACACAGTAGGTACTTATTAAACATGAAAATCTTTATTATGTACTCAGAGAGGCTTTATAAGGCTTTAAAATAATTGAAATTTGGCATTTGACGGGATGATGGTACAGATGAGATGTGATTTGGAATTCCGTGACTATTTTTAAAGTATTATTACTGATACATACAAAGCTCGGTATAAAAAAAATATTTTCTGCTGATATCATCAGCCGCGTGTCGATAAAAATAATTATTAAGCAATGACGGGTGAGGCTGATGAGGTTATATTATTCCAGTGGCGTAAAATGATTTGTGGTTTAAAAAATCTTGTCATATTATTACAAAGTATACACGTAATTTTTCGTAGCAGGACTCGAACCCATGAGATCTGGCACGGAAGCCAAAAACGCTAACCACTGTGTCATAGACCCGATTTATCGATTTATGTTGTCATGGGTGTTTGTGATGCTTACAAATTCCCACCCTTCCGATCCTTCAATAGTTGGGCGTAGCGAGAGCGATTAGTTAACCACTAGTCTTGTCCTAGCCTTACTTTTTATTTTACTACTCTCTTAAAAGAAAGAGGTTGAGCGACTGATTAACAAACAGTTCTCGTAGAAAACTTTCTGTCGAGATACCTCTATTAAGAGGTCATATGTTCTACATTGAAACATGGATTAAAACAAATATTTAAGATTTGAGTTTAATATAAATATGTAGCGATAATTTTTCAAAATTTTAACGTAAAATAAAATAAAAAAACATGTGTTTTTTTTGTGTTTGAATTGGGTAGTAATATCATCTCGGCCTTTGGAGTTAAATTCAAAAATTCGTTCATTCGGGGACCTCCATCACGAACCGGTAGACATAATTTTCCTTTACTGCTGTGCTATGGCGAAAGGAACAAGAATAAAATATTATTTCACGTACTTCTTCTTCGCAGAATCACTATAAAGACAATTTGTACGCCACTTGCAATTACATATGTACATAGATAATCTTCGTGACTTAAACGCAGATTTAGAAAGCAAGAGTTCAATTAAATGTTTTTCTATGAATAATATTACTAAATAAGGCTAAAAAAGAGTTAGGCACGACTATTTTTTTTTTGCAAATTTTTAACATGTGCTGACGGCACTGGGGCATTCAATCTTAAACCCTTTTTATAATCCTGGGAATTCGGGATTCACAATTTTTCCAATACCGGATTTGAAAATTCACAATAAAATCGTAGACAAATTCGGGATTCGGAATTTCAAAAAATTTTGCACGGCGATTTTGAAATCCTGGGAATTTACAGATTTGCTAAAACGTAAAAATGTGAGTCCTTTTTTTTTAGATCTTTCGCAGATTTCAAATAACCTTATTTCAAAAAAAACAGGAATTTACTGATTTCCCAAAATGACAAAAAATGGGACTTTTTTAGGGTCTTATGCGGATTTCAAAAAATTTGTCCATTTAACAGTTTACAAAAAGTTTTCAAAAATTTTGCACTACTTATCTACAATCCCGAAATTCCGGGATTAGTACTATCCCAATCCTGGGACTTTGAGATTAGATTGGAAGCCGTCGACAGCAATACATTCTTAAAAGCCAGATTAATATTTGGACACTTCGCGAACCGAATACTAAAAGGTTCTATGTGAAACAATTTGACGAAACAAAAATAGCAATGTATATCAATAATGGTACTAGGAAGACTGCCGCATTGTTATTCTACTTCTATTTCGTCAAAAATTTTCACATAGAATCTTGTAGTACTCGGGTCGCGACTTATAGAGCCTGCTCACTAATAAGCAATACTTTTTTAAATAAAAATATTCCCTACTATAAAACATCGTTGGAGGCCGCAGAAAATTCTTCTGGTGGCCGCACGTGAGAACTACAGGTAAAGTCTAATATTTTATCCGCAATTTAGTTACGAAATAATGTGTTTAAAGGTTCGTCTACGCTACTCTTAAGTAAGCCACGCAAAACCGTTTATTGTGATCAACGTGGCAATTGAATAATGCCAATTGTAGGTTACATAACAATATTATTTCGACACCTTGATAAGAAGAATGGTCTTACACGCTGACAGAACTCGTACAAGTGTATTTTTTTTATGTCGGATTGACGAAGCCTCAAAAAATCAAGGAACACTTCGCGAATAAGTTTGGACAATATGCAATGCTGGTAAAAATACTTTGTTTATTTGGTACGTATATAATTCCGCCATAAGTAAACGAGAGCTTACCGAAAACAGTATATGATTTTAGCTTAGTATTTTTTCGGAGGTGAATGTTTTGAATTGATAAATTTGTCGTCCCAGTGATACCAGTTATTTATTTATTTATTTAACATTGCATAAGATTAACAAATTATAAATTGTAAACTTTTATAATGGAAAAAAAATGACAGCTCAACAGAGTAAGCTCCGACGAACTCTACTTTAGCCCACTGGTGCGAAGTCGGAACGGAAGCGGACCGGTATGATGGACAATCGTATGATAGTACGGCCCGCCTTCGTTCCGTTTCCGCGTCTGTGTGAAAGCGGTATGATACATAAAAAAACAGCATTCGTCGGAACTCTACGTGGAATATGTCAACATCCGAAGCAATAATGTTACATCGTTAAAGCTCTCCCCAGTGGTATTCCCATTGGCAGATTGGTTCTACACCGCGGGAGAACAAACAATTCATGTCTACGATTTTTAAAAAAATAATCATAAAATAATACCGTTCATCAAAGGGCGGCGATAAATGTTAAAACACGTTTTTCATTTGGTTCCTAAAGGGCCAGCAACATATCAGAAGTATTTTAGCACCGTAGGGGAAAAGTTAAACAGCGCTGTAATATTGTATTTTCTTATTATTTGATAATGTTCGTCATGATCGAAACAGGTCCTGATCACATACAATAAAAGTGGAATTAGTACGAATATGTTTTTGCTACAATCCTTTTCCTCCCCGTTACTATAAATTTCTTAATAATGAATTATCCATCGACATCTGTGTAAATATTGTAGAACGATAAATTAATATTCGACGATATTATTTAATTATGAACGACACTAGTATTCACGGAAAAATCATACGTGTAACTGAATTTTAAGGTCACTCGAGAATTCTACGATTTTAAATTTAATTAGAAAAAAATCTTAATTTGATATTGACTTAACTGGGACTTGAATCCAGACCGTCTTGATCGCTACGGCAAAGCTCTTGCAAAATAAACAGCAGAAGGTCTTCTGAGTCTATAGATAAGATCAATAAATAATAAAGCTATATCAAAGATTGTCAATGTTGAAATAAATTCCGAAAAAAAATAGGAAGCAAAACAATTTATTTATTCGTTTTTTCATCATAGCGTTATAGCCTTATAAATCATAGACAATATGATACTGAACATAGCTGATGGATAGCATTATTGTATTCCTTAGGTTGATTTATTTTCTTCTACATCAATAATTTATAGAAATGCTTTCATTGTCCCGGGAAAAATATAACAAAATCCGTACAATACATTTTTCATCTTAATAATAAATATTTAGATGAAACGAAAACATAGTAAAATAATAAATGTGGATTGATTCAAACCAAAAAAACGTAAAATGAAGAAATAATAACTCGCTGAAAATTGATATTATATTTTATTAATTTTTCAAAGAATTAATTCACAAGTATAAGTAGTATAATATTTTACTACAGCGGAATACCCAATACTTAAGCAATAGAGAATTCTCAGTAGAATTGATTGTATTTAATTTTGAATCAAGGAAAGCTTTGCTGACGGTTGCTTACTATTTTTTAAAATTAAATTCACATACAATTTAAGCTGAAGCATATTTTTTCCATTACATATATTCAATCAACTATTAAAACATAATTGTACAAATAATTTTAATTATTTTTGTCGAAATTTACAGTGTAGACGAATTTATATTTTCCTAATTCCTTAATGTATTTATTTTAATGATAAAAATTTCATTTAAAACAATAAATACCGGGAAAAAGTATATGGCTTACGTCAGTGTTTCCCAAACTTTTGACATATGTGTACCCCTTCTATAATTTTCGTAACACCGTGTACCCTCGTCAAAAAAAATCATATACCTTAATAACAATCAAAATATATAAGCAGCTTGTTGCACCAGGCATAGCCAAAGCCCGATGCAGCGCGTTCCTCCACCAAACTATTCACGTACCGCAGAGGGAACGCGTACCACACTTTGGTAAACAGTGGTTTATGTGATGATATAAGCCATTTTCTTAGGTCCCTAAGATTCGGAGGTCCCAATCGCGCGCCTCATTCGCTTATTCCAGAGCTTTCCAATCTTTTTCATGCCACGGCCCCTTAATTTTAACACAAAGAATGTTCACAACTATATATTTGTACTTTCTACTGAAAATTTTCGCGACCCCAGGTTGGGAAGCATTGGCTTATAGGGTAATCCGCCACTGACAATGTTAACGTTCGAAATAACAAACATTTAAAAATAAGGTGAGTATAAAAAAGTTTTAAGAAAAATGTTTATTAACATTTTACAAATCTTTTCCCAGTAAGAGTAGGATAAAAGTATAATTCTTCGTCCGCAGAAGTAAAACTTTAATAATTGCTCACGCTACAGTGGAGAAAGGACTAAACAAGAAAGAATAAAGGAAACGTATGTGAAAGAAACAAAAGAAAAGTACTCCAAGGTTTCTATTCAACCTGTCGAGAGAAAGCATTTTCTGAAAACTTTTTGTTTTCCTATGTTGTGAAGTAGGTGCTGTGAGTTTTGATTACTTGCTAGCTAAGTTGAAGAGCATTTTGGAGATCGATAGTCATCTTAATGTGTGCTTACCAGCCATCAAAAATCTAATGAAAAACTATATTCCTTTTTTCAACTCTACTTTATGAATTTTATTGATTAAATTATATTTGACAACCTCTGTGCAAGAAAATTACTATTGAAATTTTTAACTATATTATCAATTTTATATTAATATATGCCTTTATACAATTTGAATGTAAATACGACACTTTTATTCTATAATGATTAATAATGTATGCGTGTTTTTCACTTGTCATAGGAAACAATGTATTAACTCTCGCGGCTCGGAGACTAGAAAAATACTTCTCATCCGATGGGGGTCGTTTAGGGACCCCAGTGGTTTCCTCATTATTGGCCTTAATATTGAACTTCAAAAAAAAAATAGTCTGAGGGCCTTAAAATATCTGTCTGCATCATTCGTCATACATTTTTTTGTAAAAATCCGTGGTTTTTTAATAAATAATCATATTTTAAGTTGCGCGTAAAAAAGACGTCATCCCATAACACATATGAAATTGCAACTGACGAGTTTAGCCCAGCTATCTTACGAACGATCGCTTATCGTGTTATCGCGTATTTATATAAACTAAAAAAGATCCAAAAAACTATGATATAATAAAACCTTAATTATAAACATTGTATCACCCATATTAAAATATATATTTAAGAAAATGTGGGTATTGGGGTCGCATTTCTTGAGTTTAGAACCGGAAAAGTTAATGTGGTTACCTCGAAAGAGGAATAGGTGTACGACGAAATATAATACAAAGTTATTATATTAATTATTTTTAATACATACAATATGCAATAACACTTTCGTCGACCAGTAATAATTTATAATGTAGAAAAACTCTAGTATAGATACTTCAATTAGAAAACTATATGCTCCACATTGAGAGCGGACATGGATAAAATAAATAAATAATGTAAGACATCACATCAAAGAAAGCACATGTAGTTATAAATTCAACGCCCAGTTTTCCATGAATCATAATAATAAAATCGTTACATAAGTAACAAACATCTGTTTAAAATAAAAAACATCATTAATCTTGCCATGTCGGGCTACAATAATGTGATTTATTAAACTAGATACATTTAATGTATGTTATTTCAATTCAAGTGTACTCTAATATTTTTTGTTGAGGCACACTAATAGAAAAATTGTCATAATGAAAAGAATTGTGTGGTGATGTCGGCATGGTTTGAATAAAAAAATATACTATACAAGGCAACATAATATGGGAGAGATTACCAATGTAAGTACATATACAACAAGATTGTTAAACTTTTTAAGTAGTGAACGATAAAAAAAAGTTGTTAAAAACTTTCCATTGATTTTAAAGAGATAGAGAGTGTACAATTTTACTCGGCGCGTACCCTGCAGCTGTTGTTTTGATTGTGTACTGATTGGTGTTTTATATTGGAAAGAAATTAGCTTTAGGCAACATTTTTTATTATTGTTATTGAGATGTTACAAAGTATATAAAATAATAACGTATCAGTGTTCATCCAATCTTCTTAGTCTGAGCTGGAACTTTAACTCATAAATTACACGTGTGTTTACGTTATATTTTAATAAAGATTGATTTAACGATCGTAATTTTAAAATAGTGACTCCTGCGGGGCTATTCTCAAATTATTACAATCTTGGCACTAATTAATAGGGGTCTCCAATACGTAACATAATTTTTGTATTTGGAATAAAATATAGTAATTGCAGCAATGTTCACTGTTGTTATAGTTGATCTGTCAGACGTCAACGATTAACAGAATTTCGTATTATTCTTTAAAGATTTATTATTTCCGATTAGTCATGACTAGTTGCTTTAAGTATTATAATCATTTTAATGAGATAAATTTGGTCAACATAATACTTGACACTGCAATGTCCCCTTTAAGCTGCACGCGCGCGCGGCCGCGCAGCAATTTAAAAGCTCCCGCACACTTATTCCGGGTTGGCGCGCATTCCAACACAAGTATACAAAAAAAAATTGGAATAACCCTAGATGACCGAAATGAATTAGAAATTAAGCACTTAGATAATTTAAATATGATTAAATTCTTACCTTTTACAAGAAGAGAATTTGATCTTAATTGAGTAAATTATATTTGTATTAGTTGTAAGAAACGATGTAAAAAGTTATATTTGTATTAAATTAATTTATAAAATATGTTATTAAATTTACTGGCGACCGATTATTTGATTCGTTCTGCCGATTTTTAAAATATTTACTTGATTTTATTTTATGTAAAAAATTGAATGAGTTCTGTTATTTCCTATTTAAATACAATAAAATAAAATAAAACACAACTTTGATATAAAATATGACAATGGGACAATAGTTGATAATGCTGATCATGAGAAAAGCCGGTCCTGATCCTTTTAAATAAAAGTGGAAGTAGTACAAAAGGAATATTGTGTTTATTTTTAATAGAAGATAAATTGGTTGTACTTTGTGCTCTCATATTTTGACAATCGCTGTAATCAATATAGTAACCACATCTGCTGCCTCTAAATTTATTATTTCATCAAGTTTGAAAAGCAGCCTTTACTTTGGCAAAATAAGTTCATCATAAAAATCTGAAAATAAAGCTCTTCGAAAACTTAAGTAGCAATATAAAGTATGATCACGTAATTTCGCTAACGTAATAATTTGGACTTTGCAAACACAGGAGATGTTGAATTGAATAACTCAACCAAATCACCTCATCAACATTATGGACAGGCATAATAGCGGAAACCTTCATCGCACATCCTGAGGGTGGGAACCTTGCGGCTTTCTTTTGATCAAATCTAAAGATTTCATTCGACTGATTTCATTAGTTCAAAAAAATATGTACATCTTGATAAAGATTTGTCAATGCGATATTCCAATATGAAAAAATCCCCAACCATTGTTTTACACATACTAAGAAAGGCTGTAAAAATATGTTCATTTGCAGTATGAACTACAATTTTAAATGCGTCAAATATTTTTAAAACTACAAATTTAAAAACAATGAAAAATCTAGTTAATCATTTCTTAATGTAAATGTCATTTGTATTACCATTATTGTTTGTTTGTTTTTCTATCTTGCACTCCTTGCCTCCCGTTTTTATTTGATTTTTATTATGATAAATAAGAATAGTAAAATTAAGATCATTCGTACTTAAGCAAGCATTTGCGAAAGTAGTAGTTATTTTGTTTAATAATAAAAAAAATCTGTTAATATACATCAACTACATGAGGAAAAACGACACACATAACCATATTCAATGCCTAATAAAACATTGCTAAACAACATTGTTTTCCTCGAGTTGATCATACGCAAATTTTTTTATCTTTTAAATAAAAATCTATAGGATGATATGATAATCTAGTCCAGTGTTTCTCAACCTTTTTGGGAGCGTGGCCCCTTTTGAGTGTCTTTATTTTTCTGTGGCCCCCATACCTTTTTATTTATTTTTTTAGCTCGCCGAAAAATTTGAAATGGATTTGGTATACTTTTTCGCAGAATATCTCCGAAACACCCTTTCTTTAGCTCACCGAGGAATTTCAAATCCTCAATTTGCCCGTAGCCCCCCTGAACTATGTTGTGGCTCCCCAAAACAAAATTAAATCTCTGTGGCTCCCTGGGGAGCCACATGGCCCACCGTTGAGAAACCCTGATCTAGTCTGATGATGAGCCTCCCTATTGCTATTTCTCGATAAAAGATATTGTATTCAAGAAAAATTCAGTTATGTATTGATTATTATTTATTTCATTGAAAAAGCTTTTGTTTATATAAGCTCTACTAAGAGTCAATATGCTTCAGTTTCTGAGCGGAAATGGTCAAAAATTATCTAGCACATTCATATTTCATATTGAGAATGATATAAGACGAACCGGACCAAAGTGGAATAAATGCAATTTTCAAGGAAAATTTAAAATTTCGACTGAAGGTGCTTGGTGGAATATCACTATTAAATTTGAATCGTTCAAATTATGTACATTCACACAGATTTTGTCACTAACGACCCGGGTTTCGCCTTTCGGCATCTTCAGGCGTTCGAGGGCGCGGATGAACTTGAACTGACAGTCAAGTTCATCCGTGACAAAATTTGTGTAAATGTACATAATTTGAACGATTCAAATTTCAAGGAAAAGTTCAAATATAACGTACATATATTTTTAAGTATAAATAATATTTATTGAAGTTGTTTTGAATGCTGTATTAATTTTTAAAATGTAACAACACAATTTTTCCCTCGATTTAAAGTTAAAAGAACTATTTATTATAATTAATACACTAAGTACTCGTAGCACTTGCTATGTGACTCAACATTACTATAATTTAAAATGTCCTTGACAAAGAAACCATTCATAAAGCTTCTTACTAAGCTTAATAAAGTTTTGCTGATTAAAATACAACCAACAGTAGTACAGACTCTGAAGTAAGCCTCGGCACAATTAAGCTTAATTTTTAACTACTTCAGTCCCTTGTCGCATAACGAGTATCTTTATTGTCGCTTCTTCCACGCGGGTGACTTGTATGGTTGACCGATGACTAAAATGTTATTTTATACCAGGGCTGTGCAGCTGGAGTCGGAGTAGAGATGTCGTGATATTTTTATAAGTCAGAGAGTCTATTTTATATGTGTATTTATCATTTTTTTTAAAACTATCAATACATTTATAAAAAATATATGTTTAAGTAATTCTTAATTTGTTTGCGTCAGCGGCAAAAATGAATGAACGCAGATCTGAGACAAAAAATAAATATTCTACTGTCTTTTTCTAATGTTTTTGTAAAATTTCTTAAAATTTTCTTGATTCGTTTAATATGTCATATCAAACAGATATAGACACGCCTTGCAGACATTGTGGTAATCCGTTGTAAAACTTTAGAATTCTAGACTATGAGAATTAAACCAAATTGTATAAAAATGTTTAAAATCAAAGTAGAGTATTTTTAGTGAGTTCGCAACCCTGGTTTTAATACATTATTTTTTAGCCAATTTGTTCTAATGTGGACTATAAGAAAAGGCCAAGGTCTCCACCTAATAATAAATGAGAATGAAAATGTTTTCATACAAGGGTGAGAAAAAATGTCATTTTTTATCAAATCATATCAATCAGGATACAAAGCGTTAAGAATCTGATTCATAAAAGTTTTTACGTTAAGAGCTCTCAAATTTGATCAAAACGTCATGAAAAAATGACAAGACACTCGACAACAGAGAAACGTATGTGATTAATAAGTAATTGTGTCCCATCTAACTTACTTGTATAATAATAATAATTGCTGTAAGCAACCTTCACTTTTGACTCCATCTCGACAACACTTTAAACGATGTGAAATAATAAAATGATCTATTATCTTAATTGACTAGAATGCATATTTCGTTCCACCGTTATTAATATGCAGTCTCGCGTACAAACGATTGAATATAGTTAGCCTTGAAGTTTCGCACTGATTGAAACGCTTTGGTTTGATAATTAAAGACAATTATTGTTTCGATGTAAATAAAAGGTGTTAATAACTCAATAAAAGTGTAACTAAATTGTCTGGAAGCTTACAATTTAAAAGTTATAAAACCAGGCATACATACAGTGGCGGCTCGTTCGTATACACTGTGGAGCTGCAGCACCCCCAAGAAAATTTGATAGAAAAG
Source organism: Himalopsyche anomala (assembly GCA_031772345.1). Taxonomy (NCBI): domain Eukaryota; kingdom Metazoa; phylum Arthropoda; class Insecta; order Trichoptera; family Rhyacophilidae; genus Himalopsyche; species Himalopsyche anomala. The sequence continues at coordinate 3,243,631 of CM062836.1, read as the reverse complement.
TAATTTATTTACTTTAATTGTATCTATAATATTATACGATTAACTATTTGAAAGTGTGGCACGTATTTGCTGAGCGGGCGCCGATCGCTCCTCAGATGCATTACTGTATATTGTGCTGACAGAGTGTACAATAATACATGATGTATTATACATCGAAGGAGCGACGCGAGCGCTGCGCAGCGGCGTTGCTCCTAGAATTTGGTGTGTCACTGTATGGCGTGAAGTGTATAGACTGGAGAGGGGGGGTCTCGCCGTTTAGTCAGTGTCGCGCTGCAGCTCGGAGCAGCGTCGTTTGGTGAATTGGTCGATTTAGCGAATTTTCCCCCACGCAGTCGTGATCACTTTGCACTTTTACATACTTTTAACACCTCTTTGTAAGCGTTTTACGCCCTTCTTCTTTTTTAAATATAACATTTGCCCCTATTACAGGATAAAAATCATGGATCTAACCAAGCCACTAACTGTAACAGAAATAATAAATGTTTATAACTTATACGATGTTCTTGGAGAATTGACGAAGCTCTTAAAAATTTTGATTACCACTCCAATGACAACTGCAGAACCTGAGCGTTGCTTTTCTACATTGAAAAGAATTAAAACTTACCTGAGGAACACAACAAGAAAGATTGACAGCTTTATCAATGCTTTCAATACAGAAAGATATGATTGAAAAAATACCAAACTTTAACAAAAAAGTTATAGAAAAAATTTGTCAATAACAAAAATAGACGAATGGACTTTATTTGCAGATAGCTTATTCTTTTAATTGTTATTATGTTTGATATTTTAAATAAAAAAATAAGTAATATGGTATTTTACTGAATTTTAATCTACCCACAGCACCCCCAAACACCATATTCTTTCTGACTGCACGTAAGTAGATAAATATTTTTTAGCAGCGCTAAGATTTTTTTTTTTTATCCTTTTTAAGCATGTCAAAGTAGCAGATTGCGAGAAAGTGGTAACTATAGATTCTGTATCAAGACAACCCGAGAATCTGAAGGGCTTTAAAAAATAACTCAAGATTCAAGTCTTTCTTATTAAAAATCTATATCATTTATCGCACGTTTTCGTTGTTGAATTTTTTTTATGGAAGGAGACAACTTAAATTTACTATCATTGTTCATAAAAACAGGTACGCCTCGTTATGTATTTTAAACATAACACGATATTTATGGGTGGTAATATCGAATACTGTGCATGTATTACTCCCACGAATATAATCAAAAACATAATTACAAAATAGTTTTTGTTGGAAAATATCAAGAAAATGGGAATTAAATCAAAGAGATAGAAAAGTATATTAAGATGCATTTACGATTACGATTATCATTGTACGATTACTATCATTCGAGGATGGCAAACAATACGATGTGATATCTCAAGCGCAGATATTTTTTTTTTTTTAATAACTATTTAACGAGCAAGTGTATCAGTATTGCTTTAGTTAGGGCAAGGTACGACAGACGACCTGTCGGGTAACCTTTTAATTAATTCATAATATTCATTCATGGCCGCAGAATGTAACGGAAGTTTCAAATGAATATACTGGGATAGAGTTACATTTAGGAATATGAATAACATTTGCATGTGCGACCGATATACACTTCAGCGAATTGCAATATGCAAACAATTTCAGACTTTTAACATAATCCGAGCGCTACTTCTATCGACACAGATACTGTGAATTTAATCGATTAATATCGAAGATACTTTAAAAAAAAACTAACCCATTTTGTGAGTGCTAGTGACACATATTAATAAAAACAATTATAAAGACGAGCTGTAAGCCCGTTGCTCCAAGCGGGAGGATTTTTTTGTATTCTAAAAAAATCAGAAATTTTCGAACATGAACAATCAAATACATACTCATCAAATTAATCAGAATGAATAAACTTTACTAATTCGCCAAATTGAAGATAATTTGCTCACTTTACCTTTAAGAGGTGAAGTGAGCAAAAATTGTTTGAAATATTTAATTTTAACTCTGACGTATTCCATCAGATGTCAGATGCATGAAATGTCAACACTATGAACTTTTGTGGTTTGAATACATATACATTTTTTTTTAAATGTTTTGACACGCTAGTTTTTTACGACTCCAACTCCGGCCAAAACACCACGACTCCACGACTCAGACTCCAACTCCGACTCCACAGACATGATTTTTAACCATGCCTAAAAACCTCGTCCTCCAGAAACGACTATATCTCATGTGAATTATTATTTTATTATAATATCTTTATAATTATACAAAAGAACATATAAATACAAATTATGACGGCTAAAAGAACAACAACAGTTCAAAATTATTTGTTTTATATTATTGATAGTTATTTCGGTAATACCTTTCTGTAAGAAGTGTGTACAGATTTCCGTTGAACAGTATTATAATAAATCATTAAAATAATTAAAATATTATTTAACTGTGTCAAATACAAAAGGCCTGCGGCATTCTAGCTCCTTAAGTTGTTATAACTGAATCAACATGAAAAGAATTGCTTTTAAAATGCATTTACAAAATAATGTGGATGCATTTTAAAGTATTTCTAGTTGATATTTGTTAAATGTGACCATATTAAAGAAAAAAGTATATGTACTATAACCTTTTAACGTTTTTTGTTCAACTTTCAATGAATTACGATTAGACTACAATATATTTATTTGATATTAAAAACAAAATTTCGTTAATGTGTAAATAAGTAATCTTGTGAGTGAGATCTGAGTAGGTAAGCTATTTATTATCAGAGTTAAAACGAATTTGAAATTTAACATAGTTTCTCACCATTCAATCACACAGCTTTCACAACTTCGAAAAAATAAAATCGTAAATGTTAGAACTTTTATTTTGCTGTGTAGTTTAAATTTAATACTTTTCCATGCGAAGGGGGATAGTGCTCGCTGTCTCGGAAAAAAGAAATTAATAACTCCATCGAATTGAAAAACTTTGTTCTGACAAGTTGATTTCTACAATTGGACTCTGGGGAAGGCTTTCGTTTCTGGAGAAGTCAGCTGATGAGATGGAGTCACGTGACTGTCGCATGGGATTTTTAGATTCGAATTCATTCGTCACAGATACAACTCTGTGACTCGAGCAGAATTGAAGTTTTTTCAAAAAGCTATCGCAACGATACAAGAGATTATAAATGCAAATGAACTAAATTAATATTTTAGATGGATTCGCCGGTAATTTTCTGAATGTTAACCTTTTAACAAAAATAATAAAAGATTTTTAGTACTTTTTCCACTTCAAATCTATTTGATCAGTACCGGTTTCGCTCCTCGCGAGCATTATCAACTGATAAGAAAAATAAATTAAACAGTGCTATTTATACAAGTTAAATTGAACTTACATATTTTTATTTAAAATTAACTTGTATAAATAGCACTGTTTAATTTATTTTACTTATCAGTTGATAATGCTCGCGAGGGGCGAAACCGGTCCTGATCAAATAAATTTTAAGTGGAAAAAGTACTAAAAATCTTTTATTATTTTTATTATAATGCCATTCCACCAAGTATTGACAGTGAACACCTCAAATGTTTGGTAACAGTTTTGTGCCGTGTTTTGCCTTTTTTACGAACCATCTTCAAACAGACTACATATAATACATTTATTTACGGACAAACTAAATAAGGCGAGAATTAAAAACTAAAAAAAGTTGAACACTCCTCACAGTTTGGTATGAATTTTAATTTAAAATTAATTTGAAACGTACATATTTCTACAGTGACAATCAACTTATTTAATTCTTTACTTTTTTTTGTTTTTATTACCTTATTTTAATTATTATATATAACATCGTATCAATACAGGATTTGAGGTAAAAAGAGGTTAAAAAACTAGTCAAACATATACCGTGTAAATCGAAGAAGAGATGTGAGATTAAAAATGACCTAATAATAACTACCTACCAGGATACAGGATGTGTAAAAAATCCACCATTTATTTATAGCGTCATCCTTAAGTATTCGATTGCTTTACGGAGCTTCCGGTTATTATGTTGTGATATTTATGGTCAAAAAATTACCATAAGTCTGAATTTTAAAAATCGAATATACAGAACAGAATGACATATTAATCTTGCTGAAATTATGTGACGTGTACGAAGCAAGCTTTATGTTTTAAATTTTATGGTTAGTGTACTTTCATATTTTATATTTATTAGATACGAATATATGAAATGTTATATCGTCTATATAAAAATAAATTGGCAGTAAAAGTATTTTTATAGTAATTATTGCAAGCCCGTAGTCTTATTAAGGGTTTCACATTTAATTGTTTGACATTTTCTGCAGATAGTATACATTGTAAAGTGCGTTTCATTATTTGATGAATTTTCGAAATGGTGCTAATTCCTGAAAAATGTTTGACATCCCTCTACTTAATCTTCACGTTTTCTGAAAGTATACCTAATCTAAACCACAATTAAAATCATCTTTTGAAAGGAAAAATTTCTAACGTAAGCTGCCGTAAAATTTGGACTAAAATTCTAGTAAAATATATTATTTAAATTTACTTATTTAAAAAAAAACAGAAATCAAAATAATGCGACAAAATTCTTTTTTTATTTGACGATCGAACTTTTATTTTCTAAATATTTTTTTTAATTTTTTTCAATCGATACATTTTTTGTTACATATCGACTGTGGAAAGGAAAAAGGACGTAACCCACACATATCAAATTTTACAGGTGGCGCAAACAACGTATTTTGATGATTTTGGACAATATGCAAATTAAGAATTATACACAACCTTGAAGTGCACGGAGACTTCTAAACTGGTGTTTAATTGATATCTAATAAAGAAATTGTCCAGGAAAAACCTTTATTTCAGTCTTTTTTCTTGGTTTTAATTTTTTATAAGGTCACCTTTTTCAAACTTAATGGCTACATTTAGATACTAATTTGGCATTTGCAGCATACATCCTTTTGATAGAACGTGTATCAAGTTTGATTCCTTGTGAGTATCGAAAAAAACCTGTTTTGAAGACACTGTGGGTTACGTCCTTTTCCTTTCCACAGTCGATATAATTTTAGCAGCATACGCGAAAAAGTTTTTTAAAGCTCTTCCTTCTGTATCTTGTCACAAAAAAGTGCGAAAAAGTTGATTAGAAGATTGTATCACAAATAATTCTTTTAACACTGTCCAAAATACTGTATCAAATATCCATGCGCTTCAATTTTAAAACGACTTTGAAAAAAAAGATATAATATTTAGCATAATATAATATACGAGGTTAGAATGCTAAAAATTGACTTTTATGTGGCTCCTTGAATTTAGTCCCTTGGGATTGAACTGTCAAGGAGTATACAAAAACAATGAAACCTGTTTCGGGAACTCAAACTTTTAATGCGATTTGTTTTCTAAATACCTTTCGGTCTGGTGGACATGACGGGGACATAACAAACCACAGTACTGAAAGGGTCAACGTTCTTGAAAAGGTTTACGGGTTAACCCTTTACAAGTAGGTATTCACTAGAATAATAATGCATAATTAAAATTGAGAGAAATTTGAGCTGTACTTAAATTAAAAAAATATTCGGTTACGCTTTGGGAAAATTATGATAAAATAATTGCATTTTAGAAGGTTTCGATTTGTAGTTTAGAGTTATAGTAAAACGGGCATGTTGCCAACCTGCGTCTCTCCAACAATTAACTGGCGAGCTGTCTCCAATAGCAAAAACGAAATCATAAATTTTAATTTGATGTCAAAAACGAATGAACCCAAAGTAACCGTCGAATTAAACGAAAATATTAAAATACCTGTATTTAAATTGAATGCTCATCAAATTTTGACACTATGTTGAAGTCAAATAAATAATTTAGATAAATTTGCATTAGCTGATAATGCTTGTGGTAAGCGAAACGAACCCTGATATTGATTTGAAAATGCGATATTAATGAAAATAAAGTATTGTTTTTCAATAAAATGCTTTTCCACCAACAGTAGACGGTATTGGACACATTAAAGCAGCGATTTCCAACTTGGGAGGCGCCGACAGGCTAAAATATTCTCTTACCCTTTAAAACTTGCCTTTATTACTATTTGAAATAAAGGATAGAGAGGCGCAAAGATATTCTCTTTCTTCAAAGGGAAGTGTAGTAATATAAGGTTGGAAACCACAGCATTAAAGTGATTTATATATGACTTTAACAAATTATTTTTCAGATATACGCACTGCAAACTTAATTAAGATCAGTTAATAAAACAAGTTTATTAAGCGAAACAGCACATTTTTATGTTTAAAATAACAAAATCATTTATTATATGTGGCATTACACCTGAGAAGGTCAAAAGACGTAAAAGCAAAGAGCTTTCTTGAAAGAAAGAAACGCTTTTTAATCTATGAATGCAGAATCAAAGAATTTAAATTTATGTATAAGTATATCTTGTAAATTGACGTTTAAGTAGAAAACTTTTTTTTAAGCTTTTGTCACTCTAAATGCTTTTAGGATAAAAAAAAGTAATATGTCAAATTGACCGCTTAGTACATTTGGCGGCTTCAGTGTGAATTACAATATTATACTACTAGGAAGATACTAAATAAAACAAAAATATTTTTTTATGATTGAATTCAAGATTTCGACTGAAGGTGCTAGGTGGAATTTCAATATTAAATATGAATCGTTCAAATTATGTACATTCACACATTTTTTTGTCACTTACGACCCGGGTTTCGCCTTTCGGCATCTTCAGGCGTTCAAGTGCACGGATGAACTTGAACTGACGCTTAGCAAATAAATGTCTCGTGTTTATATAAGAAGTAAATGTATCACTAAGTTTAAGGCCATTGTTGGCGAAATAGATTAACCCATGGGATCTTACCGATTTGAATAGTGAGTAATTTCAAGAATTATATTTATTTTGTTTGCTGGAAAATTTATAATTATTACAGGATGCATTTAGGATAATTTTTTATGCTTTTTATTCCACTTTCACGCCACCTCCGTGATAAAAAGCAACCGTTTCTTTTATACTCTTCATATAACAAAATAAGTAAAAGCGATAAAATTTAAAAATTTAATCAAATCACATTTTTTTCTTTAAGTAAGAATTGAAAATCAGGTGTGGGTTATGTAAATAAATATACAAAATAATATTAATAGTATTACATCAATGAGCTGAGGTAATAAAAACTAGGCAAGGTCATCTACCGACATCACCTCAATCGGCGTTTTTCTAAGGCCAATGTCATAATGTAGGCGGTGTATCGGCTAATATAGTTCATTTCACACGCGAAGAGCGATCTTTGGTTTGTTATTTTATTTATGTCAGTTTTCAATGTGGTTCATATACATAGATTCATAATCATAATCATGCATCTCGACAAAAGTTTTTTTTTAACGAGAAGTGGTTCCTATTTAGTCGTTAAACGTCTCCTTTTTAGACAGGGTAATTTCGGACGGATTGCTTAAGTCCTAATAGAAAGATTATGTTAGTCGGGTCTTTTTTGTGATCGGATTGGTGACATGAACACAAACATGTAACCATTTGCACAACAATCTAAAATTATATTAGAAATAATGGTCATCGTAATCGAATAGCATAAACGCCTACTCAAATCCGGGGTCAAGGATTATAAGAGTCTATTAACATACACATAAATACAAAATTTTGAAATAAACATAAATAAAAATTTTGATGTTATGGAATTTGGCAAAGTAAGCACATTTTATTTTCGATAGATTCTGTGGTTACTTTGTGAATTTTAATTTTAAATATATATTAAACCTGATAAATTTATTATTCCACATTTCGTGTAAGAGTTGAAAAGAAAAAGCTCAAACTACATTTTGTTAGTTATACGTTAAGAATTTTAATCCATTTTTAGTTAATTTGTAAACAAACAAAGTTAGCATGTTTAATTTATTATATAACTGTGGAAAGGAAAAATGACGTAACCCACACATTACAATTTTTACAGGAGACACAAAAAATGTTTTTTTATGTTTTTGGACCAAAGGTAAATTATGAAATATACACAACATTGAAGTGCGTGGAGACTGATAAACTGGTTTTTAATTAACTTTATCTAAAATAAATCTAAGTATATAAAAAAGCTGTTGACTAGGAGGCTTTTTTCCTGATTGCAATTTACACATGCCCTTCTTTTTTCAAACTTAAAAGCTAAGTTTAAATACTAATTCAGCATTTTTAGCTTACATATTTTTAATAAAACATGTATCAAGTTGTAAGCATTGTGATTATCGAATAAAAAGTTTTGGTTACGTCCTTTTTCTTTTCCACAGTTGATATGTTATTCTATTTATATTCGTTTTTAATGTAACTTAAACAAGATTATTACAAAGACTATACTTAATACAAATCAAATCGAGGCGGAAAAACAGGTAATATGCTAACTATGCAGAGGTATATAATGAACGAAATAACACTCTTTGTCAATAATAAAACTAAGCTCAACTCAAAACATGCATTTTTGTAGAAAGTCCTCTGTGATCTTACGTTTCCAAAATTACATTGACTAATTTTCTACTGTAATAATTTAATATCGTGCATACATCATCTATATTGATCAAACCTATTCAAAATGGTTGTATTGGTAGTTGCGGGGAATAATGCGTGACGTTGGTAGTTGGTACATCACTGATTTCTTGTTACTATTCAGCCTGTAAAAGAATTCACTTTGTGGCTTTTGTAATTTGACACCTTACGTATGTTAGATATATAATTACGCTATATACGAGTCAAAGAATCCACCTTCAAACCAATTCGTTTCTATTTACATGTGCTAGGTATATTTCGATAATTTGTAAAGAATTTGTTTCACTCTTGAATAATTAATGTTTCTCACTTGACTTCTGTGATAATGATTTCATAATGGCCCAAAGTTATTATCAAGATTATTTTGAAGAGGAACAGTAACAAGTCAATATTTTTTTGAAAAAAAACCGCACGATCACGAAATAATAAACTCGATATTAGCAAAAAAAATTGACAAGGAATGGTCGAGTGATATTTTAACACATTTTTTATCTTTTTGAACTATCAGCGAATTTCAATAATTTAAATATTTCTTCAATGAAATACAACAACTATGCATGTAAACAATTCAAAGGCAAAGAAGAAACAAAAACATAAATTATTTTTAAGGTGTTCACTGTCAATACTTGGTGGAATGGCATTATAATAAAAATAATAAAAGATTTTTAGTACTTTTTCCACTTAAAATTTAATGTAATGTATCATGTAGAGTAATGTAGAGTTTCATTTTGTTTAAAAATTTGCCAAATTTTAATTGTGTTTATAATTGACATCATTTGCAACTTATAATTTATTGATGATTTTTTAATTGTATGGTATAGGTGTTAGGTATTTTAATTTTGTGTAATTATAATGTAATCTGTAAATCCTTTTAATTGTTAGTAACTGCTTACACCTTTATATTTCAATTTAACTTGTATAAATAGCACTGTTTAATTTATTTTCCTTATCCGTTGATAATGCTCGTGAGGAGCGAAACCGGTCCTGATCAAATAAATTTAAAAAAGTACAGTTGAAAAATAAAGTTGAAAAAGTACTAAAAATCTTTTATTATTTTTATCATAAATTATTTGTAAATGCTTCTTTTTTGGTAAAGTCAGATAGCAAGAGGAAATTGACGTGATGTTCTACACCAGCAAATCATTTAACACAGTTGTAATACTATGATATAAGAAAAATGGGATAAAGAAAACTAATAAAAGCCTTCATAACGCATCGGAAGTAGGGATTCTGAAGTCTCGGGTTTTTCAAAGTCCCGGGACCCGAGACGTGATAAAGTCAAAGTCCCGGGACTTCCCGGGACTTGGGACTTTTATTTCCCCTTCAATAAAATTATAAATTAAATATTTGTATGGATGTACTAAAAAGAGATGATAACGGTACATGTATTGAAAAATAACAATAAATTGGGTAAAATTATGACCGTTACTTTACAAATTACAATACAGCTTTTATACCTTTTTTGTCCTATTGAGACATTGGTAACTTTGTACAATAGTGAAAAACATTTGTAAATAAAACAACATCAGGTATGAACATTTAATTTTAATATTTTCTTAATTTGTTTTTGCTACAGTCATATTTTTTATACGATTACGAATTGATTTAAACAAACTTCTAATAACATAAATGGAGATATCTTTCTCCCAAACGTTTTTTAATATTTTGTTTCAATTAAACTATTTTTTTGAGCGTTTTTTACGCAGTTAAACGTATATTTTTTCATGCGTACTTTAAAAGGGCGACGAAAGTATGCGTTAATTAAAAAAAATACATCTTTTGAACACATTTATTTATTAATAATGAAAATATAAAATTAATTCAATAATAAAATCACAACCTCAAATCATACATAGTATGCATTATTTACATAAAAGTTAATATTTTATTTTTGCTTATCAAAATATGCTTTTAAACATTATAATGAATTTAATGACGAATCAGACAGCCGATTTTTATTTTTGTAATAAACGTTGTTTCTGTCAAAAAAACTCTTAACACTTTCAGTCGATGTTTGTTTAATGTTTAGCAAAGCTTTATATAAAAAAAATAATCTTTGTGTCCGTTCTTTAGTTGATTTTAAAATCTTAAATTCGTTTAGTTTTTTCGTTTTTAATGGAGAAATCTTTTGTTTTTTGTAATATGTCTATTTAATTCTTCTTCCAGTGACAGTTCTGCAATATTTATCTCATCATCGATATTTTCTTCAGATACCTCGATATCTTTTTCCACGGAGAATAGACGTTGTAGTAAATTATCTCCGTATTTCAAATATACTGTTTTGGAGCATTTGTCAAAATCTTTGGTGTATTCTTTTCGAAAATCAATTAGTCCCAGCAGAACCGTTGGTAATAAAACATTTATAAGCTCTGCCTTGATTTATAACATCATTTTCTAGAAATAACTATGGGTTTCTTTATTTCATGGAATTCTGTGCGATTACTCCATGCTGAGTAGTAAAGCGAACACGTGTCTAAGTTTTTTTTGTATTTCTGCATGTCTCTACCCATCAAAAATGGTTGTTTCGTATAACAATATATAAATAGATGTTATTTGAAACTTCTACAATTATAAATCCAAACAGCTGTTTCTTTTATAAGATCCCTTTTATATATCCATACTTAATTTTGTAAAAACCCCGGTCTTTAATCCTTAGCCTGAATATAATGCATTTTTTTCAAAACTAACCTCGAGGATAGACACCAATGTAAATTTATTTTAAGTCAAAATTAACTTTTTAGGTCACATTAGCAATTGCTTGCATCCAATTTTATTTTGTTAGAATGGTTTTTTCAAAATTAAAATGTACAATTTGGCTGTCTTAAGTCCCGGGACATTTAACAACAAAGTCCCGGGACTTAAGACAGCATAAAACCTTAAAAGTCCCGGGACTTTTGTCCCGGGACGTCTCGACACAGAATCCCTAATCGGAAGCCAATCATAATGAAAAATCAAAAGATTGGGATGACCTACATTGAGAAAATGTCCTTGCGTTGTTTTTTATTTATTTGAAATTTGATTAATTTGAAAGCCCTGACGGATATAGAGTATTTTCTTCGTCAGTGTTTGTAACTCAGTTGTTGGCTTGCAAACAAGGAAATCAATCTGTAAATGCATAACTTTTGTAATAAAGTTCTTCCGAGCGTAAAAAGTAGCGAGAATTTCTTTGGATCATAAATTGAATTTATTTATTTTCTGTGAAAAAGTGTAGTTTTATAAACGTATATAACTTAAGCTTAAATGTTAAATAGAAAACAGCAAAACCTTTATATATGTGAGTATCAGATACAGCTGAAAATTCATTGTATACATATATTATGTCATAATGAAGGAGATTTTCGATGAGAAAAAAATCGACACCCATTGTTACATACAAATGCTAGGGTTTTTCTATGCATATCATGTTTATCATTTATCACAATGGACAGAAAAAACTTTCCGTTATATCGTGATTTTCCTTAATTGTCATTTACTGGAAATATTACAAAATATTTGGCATTACATCAAATACACTAGATTCACTCGAGGAGAATAGTCAGACAAAACACGCATGTCTAAAATTTTTAATTTTGAAAACACCAACATTTGGATGTATAATTTGTCTGGAATTGGTTCCTGAGCTTACCGATCGCTAGCCGGAATTTTAGCCGCTAGACCAGGGGTGGGGAACCGTTTGATTTCTAAAGGCCACATTCATTTATCCGATTCAACATAAGGCCGCAGTAAAGAAAACGTTGACACCGTCTCTCTTTTTTTTCGTTGACTGTCAAACATATAATGGGTTGATAACGCTCTTTTTCCAAACGCTTGCGTATAATTTTTTGATCAAAATATTAGTTGATCAAGTCAAAAGGTCGCATCAGAGTAGTCAAGAGACCGCAGGTTCCCCTCCACTGCGCTAGAATATTAATCCGTCGACTAAGAGCAGAAGAGACGCGACGTAATGCAAGTCATGATTCGCTTGGTCTTTTATCGTATATGAGGTATCGACGCTATTCCATTAATTCTCTTCGACTATATAATGTTGATATTCTTTCGCGGTCCGATGACGAATGAACTCTATTTTTTATATGAAAACGAACAGCGAGAGCAATCATGATTCAACAGCACCGGGTACAAACGATAAATTGCAATTGATTAGTATAGTATCAAAAGTAGAACTGTCCCATGCATGATGTATAAAATAGTTCTACTTTTGATACCATACGATTCAATTGTAGAAAAACAGAGTTTTCCTTATTTTTTGACCCATCAATCAAAGATGGTTATGAGATAAAAAGTTATATGGCGCAGCGGCTAGCTATTTGGGCTTCCATGCCAGACCTCACGCATGGGTGTTTGTGATGTTCCTCCCACCATCTCCGATCCTCTAACAACCAGGTGTAGCGAGAGCGATTAGTGAACCACTAGTTCTGTACTAGCCTTGTCTTCATATTCCTACTACTCTCTTTGAAAAAGAGATGTTGAGCAACTGAGTAAAAAACAGTTCTCGTAGAAAAACTTCTGTTAAGATATCTCAATGAGAAGGCTATATGCTCCACATTGGCAGCGGACATGTGTAAAAAAGAATTTCCTGAAATTTTCGTAAAATGAACACTTTTAAATCGTATGATTACGCCAAATAAATAATGGAAATATTTTTTTTTTTGAATAGCAGTCTTTTTCCCGATTACTCGATTAAGAGGTAGCTCCAATAATTACTAATAATGAAACTTATGAGTTTGTAGAGTTTGAATTAAAATGTCGGGGGCGGGGGGGTGGGAGGGTGGAGTCGTGTTATGTAATTTGTCTGGTTTTGTATGAGAATACTGGTAGGCTCGACCGCTATACCTGCTACGAGGAATGATTTATCGATTCGATTTAGTCAACGGTTTCAAACTTTTAAACTTATTACTTGAGGCCGTAGTTTTGACAGATGCAGGGCTGGACCAAGCGAATAATTCAACTGAACGTTGTTTATAAATTCAACTATCTCAGCTGCCAAGGTAGACTACAAAATCGAGCATATTATCGACAATATAAGTTGCTTTTACTAGATTTTATCAGTTTTTTTTACGTAGTGGATAAAGGTCGAATCATGTCACTAAGAAATTACTAACAGTAAACTAATCGCTCTTGATCCGTTTCATTTTAAAATTCAGATAGTTGGGACGGAATGTAAGCATGAATGACATGCATGCCCTTATATACAGATTCGTAAACCAATTGGTAAAATGGTTTATCAAGTTGTACGCATGGAGATTTAAGGCCATAGACACTGCTACTGAAAAAGGATCACGTTTTAATAGCTACGTAATATTATAAATAGTTCATAAAAGTACACTTTAATAATGAAATATGGTTGAGACAGTTTCGAGCAGTTCACATTCGTTATTAAAAGGTGTTCAAAATAATATTTAACATAGAAAACACAAAACTGATTCATTAAATTACTTAACGCATTACTGGTTGCAAAGAGATCGCGGGCAATCCATTACAACAACTATTCAGATGTATAAGTGACTTTTATGTGAATTTACATACATTGACATTACTCGTAATTTATTTTCTGCTTTTGTTCACGATGTTATAAAGAATAAATCCCCACTAATAAAAGTCATAAAGGCCAATAACAGTTTGAATGAACTCGACGTAAAACAGGTAGGTAGAATTAAATAAAAACCATCGCTCTAGTGTTACGAAAACGTTTATTTAGGAATTTAAAATCATCAAAGTTTAATCACATACAATATTTAACAAGCAAAATTTTGAATTCACAATACACAATTACTATTATAATACCTAGCTTGCTTACACGAATTTATAAAAGTTAAGAAAATTGATGCTTAACTTCGCGGAGATGAAAATGAATTTTAATTTTCGTCGAAATGGAAAAATATCAGTTCTTTCATCTCGGACGAAAAACCACAAAAGAAAAAAGTACAAGTGAATTTACAACTAAAGGTCTCTGGAAGCAAGTTTCAGGACCGGGAAGTGTCCCCCACACACGTTGTGTTCGGTTCGTGTCCCAAAAAGCAAGAAAGAAAGAAACAAAAATCGCATCGGGTATCGAAAAACAATGTTGCCATTTAAGGCCATAGACAATAAAACAATTGATATTACGGGTTACCTGATAACAAAAATTTAAGCACAATTAATTTAGCCACAAATTTTAAATGCCAGTTTTCGTCACAAAAGTGGAAGTGGAGCGTGTGACTATAAACCATACCGTATCAACATGTCATGTAATTGTACCAATTTATTTTAGCGCCATCTTTAAATGGTTCAAAAATTGTACTTTAATCACATTGCAAACATATTCTTTTAACTCGTATCACAAGAAAAAAATACATTTAATGCTTTATTTAACATGGTGCAAAAACGTTGGCAAAAAATAATACGGCCATATTCCAACCTTAATAAGTTCCGAAAAGATAATGATGAACAAAACCATTTCAGTGGTTTTTTATAGTGATAGCGGTATAATAAAAAAAAATTATGTGTCTCCTGAAATCTTGTGTTTTTTTTTGAGATACAAGGTTGTAGAAATTACCGACGATATATAATATTTAATTATGATTGCTTTCAATTAAACGGTTCATTTACTGACACGGTCAATTATCTATGATCAATTTTCCGTATGTACTCGTTTAAAATGTGTGTATTATTTATACATAGTTATAGTAATATGAAGCTATACCATAACGTCAGGTATTCGTTAACACTGATGAATTTTAATTAACAACCAGTAGAATATACATAAATTTGAATGATTGAGGTACAATCAAGAATACTCGTAATTAAAATTTATTACGAATGACAAGTCATGTTACGCTTCTTTACATTCTGAATGCCTAATTTTTAATTTTATAAAATAACATAAAAATACTAAAAGTTGTATTAATATTGATGGATATCAAAATTGATGAGCCTTCAATGTTGTATGTAGATATTACCATTTTATATAACCGTTATTTATGAAAATTACCATTTTACGATTAGCAAATATTTTTTAACCGTTTGAATGCCGCGCAAATAGATCATTAATATGTCCCAGACATACTGCGTGTTTTTGAGAAAAATATTTTTGCCTAATAAACACTCGAATTCGATATTTTAATAATATATATTGACTCAGTATAGATAGCATTACACATATTCATCAAAATATTGCTTACATTCAATTAGAATACCAAGTATTTGATTTTTTAAATGTCTTGGACATCCGTGTTCGTTTGCATATGTTCCGGACACCTGTGTCCGCTTGGTATTCAAGTGGTTAAGTTGAAATTTTATATGAAACATTGAAATACCGATTTTCATTTACTCGACATATATTGCGATCCAAATTGACTTTTTTTTTGAATTCCGGTATTAATATTAAAATACCGGTATTGAGTATGAATAGTCCGGAACAGCAATCCCTGGTTCTTTACTCATTCCTACATTTAGATACAAAATTAAATATGCTACGAATGTTTGTGGAGTTTCATTCCGTGATACGAAGCTGTCAAAAAAATTGATTTGGTCGGTAGGCTTATAGCAGTAGTCGGCAACCCGGAGGAAAGCGTACGCCTAAGTGCCCACAAAATATATTTAAGTTTTCTGTCACAAAGGTTAGTAATTTCGGAACCGCTTTTAATATATTTGAATAATAAAAGATGGGGAAAATATTTATTGAATAGTTCACGTTGCGGTCTTGTTATAAAAGAGGAACAAGTTAGCATTTTTAAAATAAAATAAAATAACTTAGATTATTCCACGCATTGTGCTACAAGCTGTGACACATGTTTCGCCTCTTTCAGAGGCATCCTCAAACAACTACTTTCGCAAGTAGTTTGCGAAAGTAGTTGTCTGAGGATGCCTCCGAAAGAGGCGAAAAACGTGTTATAGTTTGTAGCACAGTACGTGGGATAATCTAAATTATTTTATTTTATATTAAAATGAACTTCCACAAAGTTACCGCCGAATCCATCGAAAGTATGTTAGCATTTTTAGTCATTGACCGCATATGAGCGCATGCTCACTTAATTTAAATGTGATTTCATTTTACCTTAAGCTACTGTCTCTTTCGTCCAGGAAAATTAAGACAGTGTCCGTATCGTCACACGACATCTACTCTAGGTGTCAGTCTTAGTTTGAAAAAGGTTGCCGATCACTGTAATAACGTCTTGCTTACACTAGGGTTTTCCAAACTATGTTCCACGGAACCTGAATAAGTGTTTAGAAAACACATGCATAGCTTAAAAAAATTGCAATGATGATTATTTTGACTAGATCCTGTATTCGGAATGCATTCAACTGTATATAGATCATGTTTTGTACCTCTAATTCCTAAGTGCTTTGTTTCTGGATGAAAATATAATTTTAAAAAACTGTCGAATTTTCAAAAATTGTTTTTCCTGCAATCACACCTGTGTGTGAAAATATATTTTTTTATTTTAAATTAGAAAATTATGCATTTAAGGGTTAAACATGATTACTAAATAAATAAAAGTTTTTTTTATTATTACGAATAGCCGAAGTGTTCCGTCAAAATTTTCCGATTTGCAAAAAGAAAAAGTTTGGGAAACCCTGCATTAGACTACGGCTACGACGACCAATTTCACAGTTTACTTTTAATGTCCAAAAGTGGAGCGAACGAACATCAAAAACTTTCAATCGATGCTCTTTTAAAGTCTTCTGGCAATAATTGCAAACTTGCAAAAACGATTAAAAGTTTCTTTCCTTTTTGACTAATGTAGCACAGAGAAATAAACTTCCTTTAATACATTATTCATAGTCGTTTTTACATAATCTGATGGGTTTATGTTCCTTTCAATTAAAGAGAAAAAGGAAATTCAATTTCGTATAATTTATAATTAAAATATGTCAACTATAAAATAGAGAATAATTTTATTACCAGTTTTCCCACTCCATTTATCAATGAGTCTTCTACTTTAGCAGCTGTCTTGAATAGGTAATTTTCCCAAGGATAAAGAACTAAATTAGTTTGTATTATAATACTTATAATACAATTCTACTGGAGCCAATTGTGAATGTAAAATACTTTAAATAAATTCAGAAATACTCGTAGCTCCTTTGTTGGATTACAGCGGGTGACATTGATTTATTATATTTAAATTTAAAATTATCCATTTTACTAGAAAATAAAAAAATACGCGAAGACTATATCGTATGAAATTTTGAATCTGTGAGTCGGAGTCAACAGCTCTGGATTATAATATATAATATTGGGAGCCGGTAAATTGTTCGAATGGAAATTGCTCGAATTACAAATTATTAGAATTGCTTGGTTATTTAAACGATTTTTCACGACTTTTTCTACGAATTTCATTTTTATCTTGTGCGACACTTGTTTAGAGAGTGAAATATAAAAATAATTTTCGTAAGTATTTATTTTAACCGTGTTCGCTCCAAATGCGGAACATATGATCTTTTAATGGAGTTTATCTCAACAGAAGTGTTTCTACGAGAAATGCTTATTAATTGGTTACTCAAACTGTTTCTATATATTTCCAGAACACATAGAAGACTAGGGCTAAGACAGAACAAACGGAAACAAATTGATTATATTGTTATTCGAGCAATTTACCGGGAACCTATAATATTACAAACAAAAAAATGGTATACAAATCATATTATATAATATGTGATCACAGAATTTGGTAGAAGTATGATAAAAGAACTTCCGGGTTATATAGTGTAGCGGTTAGCGTTGTAGGCTAACGTGCTGGATCTTACGGGTTCGAGTCCCAGTACGAAAAGAATTTATCGACTTATATTCGAAGACATGGATATTTGTGATGACTGAAAATTACCTACCACCCATTCCGATTCTTTAAAAACTGGGCGTAGTGATACCGATTAGATACTCTCTGTGAAAAGGAGGGGTTAAGCGACTGAGCAACAAAAAGTTATCGTAGAGAAAACTTCTGTTGAGATACCTCCTACAAGGAGGCTATATGCTCCACATTGGGAGCAGACATGGATTTTTTTTTAAAAAATGATCACATTATTTAGTAGAAGATAACATATCAAGGAAATTATATATACAACAAAAAACTATTGTTATGGATTCTGACGATGACGAAATAAATAGCTTTAAATTGTAGGGATTCTAGGGTGTTCACTGTCCTTAAATGTTTGCTGTTTTTACCCAATTGTTAGCTGTATGAACAACATTTCTATTACTTTATTCACTATATTCGCATCGAGTAAAAACCTCCGAGAACTTGATTAAAAAAATGGGTTAAATAATTTTTAATTGCACCTTACAGAAATGGACAGGTTATAAAAATGCTTAATCGATTAGTCAATATATATATATTTTCAATCAAAAGTAAAAGTGTATTTTCTAGTTGAGATATTCTTATATATGTACATACATACAAACTATTGCGTAAATTCGACCCTGCAAACCACACGCAACATACTTTTCAATACAATTTAACGTTTTTTTAATCGTTTCGAGAATAAATTAATCTAGTTTAATCGCCAAAAACCCGTTCAACTAAAGGAGAATATATTAATTTCGATATAACTAATTAGAGTGTAAAATTTAATTAGCATTCCTCGATACTGAATGGGGCAATAAATATGATTTAATAAACGATGTCATGACTCCAAAAGGAAATACATCTTTAAATTCAATGGTATCTTAAAATGGAAATTTTGATCTATATAAGATTGATCATTTTTATTACGAAATTAATATCAAGCAGATAAACGCGTAATTCCGTTTATGGTATCGTTTTTTAAAATATACTTATTAAATAAATAATAGATATTTTAATTTTTTTAACTGGCCTTGTAATAATTGTGATGATTGATAGAAATTCAATAGATTCAGCGCTTGTATGTAAGTTTTAGGGTGTTCACTGTCAATACTTGATGGAAAGGCATCATATTAATAAGAACACAATATTTTTTCTACTTTATTTCCACTTCATTTAAAACGTTCAGGACCGGTTTCGCTCATGGCAAGCATTGTCAACTGTAAATATTGTATGCAAGTCAATTTTGCTATTAGGTTTTATTGAAGCCTTCATATTTTTTGCTGACGCTGTACAACGGTTGGTTAAGTTAAAAATGTATACATAAATTATACTTTCTGATGAAGAAATATTACTTTAAAATATTTCTGAATGAAACAAATTATTATATGACATACTAAAACACCGTACATTTATGGTGACTTTTAGAGTGTTCACTATCAATACTTGGTGGAAAGGCATTATATTGATAAAAACACAATATTTTTTTGTACTTTATTTCCACTTTATTTAAAAAGGTCAGGACCGGTTTCGCTCTTGGCGAGCATTGTCGACTGTTCAGTTCAGTTTGATACGATAGTAATATTACCTCTCCGTGACATCTGAACTTTAAAAGATCGTATGTTTCCATACAAATTTTGTCGAGCAGTAACAAGCGTTATAGATATCGTAATCTCCACAAAAATGGTAATTCGTAAACGATCAATTAAATAATTTGTAAGAACAACCACATGTCTGTTTTATTATTGATTAATTTTTGCATGCTTTACTTTGATGATAATACTATCAAAACAACTCAAAAAGATGCTTTAACAAATTATGAGTAAATCAGGTAAAAATAGAATATGCAGTGGCGTCTCAATAAATTAGTAAATAATAAATTATTTTTTTATGATAATCATTTGGAATGTTTATTTATTTAATTTGACGGACCGCCAATAAACAGTCTCATACGAGATTGTATAACAATGTTGTCACAAATAAAAATAAAAAATACACGACAAAAAGAATATCTTGAACAATTAAGATTAAACAATGTTCTAGCAATGGCGTGAAGCATAAATAGCTATTAACCAATTCACATTCATATATTTTTTTACAACTTTCATTAAAATAGTTTGATAATTTCGATAGTTTTAGAGGTAAGTTTGTGTAAGTTCATTTTTAATATAAAATTTACTTTTATAACTAATATCTTCCAAAACCTGTCGAATATTTTAGCTATAATTTTATTTTATATTAAATAACTAAATATTTTAAAAACATACAAAACTTTTTGAACTCATTTCTCATTATCTACTTATTAGGATTAAGGCCGGTTTCAACGCGAGAATTATTGAGTAGTACTCGACTCATTTAAATCAGTAAATATCAATGAGTTAATTCCGGTACTGTTAATAAATCAGGAGCAAACATTCAAAAAGTGATTTGTCACAAATTTTGAAAAATGCTTTTTAATATCAGTTCTGATAGTCCATAATAAAATATATGAATAAAAATCACAATAAAGTTTTTTCCTATAAAAATTTAATCATAAAGTTGACACATTCAAGCAAACAGTGATATCTCCAACACTTAAATCAGTGATGCACAAACGCGGCCCGCGGGCCGCATGCGGCCCTTTTTGAAATTTGTGGCGGCCCTTAAATCTTTTTCTCAAACATACTTTTTTCACATAAAACATTTATTAAACAAATGTAAGCAAGCTTTTTCTTCAATTAAGGAGAATAAATCGGTTCATAGAAACAGGCTTACAAATATTATGTCAAATTAAATAGAATAGTTAAAAATTAACAAAGACCAAGAACGCATTAACTTATGATTTGCATATAAATGAAAAATATTTCACAATGAAACTATTTTTATTATCACGTACTCATAATCATTTTTTTGCTTGGCTTATTTATTTTCGAAATAACACGGTCAAAATAATATAATGGAACCTATTATTCACTTGATCTTTTTTACACGATTTTAAGGCTGTTTTACGTGGAACGTACATATGTTCAGTATAAAAAAAGGATTGAGCGTACTTTAAATCATTTTTTTCTTTGCGGCCCGAAGCCACGATAATTTGTTTTATGCGGCCCGCTAGAAGGTGAAGGTTGTGCATCACTGACTTAAATCATCATTTCCTAAGCTATGTATTTGTGTGGCTATTTGCTTTTTGAATATTTGTCTCTCAAATCAATTGAAATTAAAATAAAAAGTGTTTTTCATGCAATGAATTCTTATCAAGAACTGACTGAAATTTTTACTGTTTTACCGTTTTTATCGTGAATCTAAAAATACAAACAGAAAATTAGTGACAGAAATGACATTTCGTGGTTCAGAAAACGCGTTGTGCCGTAAGACGTCATTTTACAGTCAGTTGACGACAGCTCAGCACGTCAATGCGATGACGCGTCAATCAAATAATATTAAGATACAAAAGTACAATTATAATTCAAGATAAAACAGTTAATATCAACTAACCTTTGACTCCGGTTCCTTGTCACATGGATTGATCGGCCAATCGTTCGCTCCGGGTCCCGTCACTGTCAAAACGATGCTGCACTCCGCGGCAATGCAACAAAACGAACGTAGTAATGAAATGATCAATTACGAAAGATAAAAGCACTGAACATTTACAAACAACGACACTTTGTTCTCAGATGATAATATCTCACTTCTCAACTGCGAACTGATCTCAAAGAAAACTCACGAAAATTTATTTATTTGACGAATTACTTGGCACGATTGTCGCTGAGGTACTCACTAATCCGTGTCCGGGTTAATCTGTAACAAAAGATAATAAATGCTGTTAATAAATGGGTTACAATGAGATAACAAAGGGTTTTAGATATTATGTGACAAACAATGGTTCACCCACTGGGCGATGATTATTTTTCTCAGTCGTTTGGCCGCAAAGAAAATTTTGGTGCTATATTCAGCACAAAAAGCTGAATTTTACAGTAACACACTACATTTGTTTCTGAATATAATTTGTGATTTCGATTGAATGTACTTGAAGGAATTTTGATATTAAATTTGAATCGTTTACATTTTGTATACTCCCACACGTTTTGTCACTCGGGTTTCACCTTTCGCCATCGTCAGGCGTTCAAGCGTACGAATGAACTTACATTGACGCTGAAACTCGGGTTGTAAGTGACAAAACGTGTGGAAGTATACAATATTTGAATTTATTCTTTAAATATATGATGGTATTATTTGCAATCACGGCTCATTCTAAAATTGTTAAAAAATACTTTCTACGTTTTATATTAATTTGGAATGACATTTTGTATTTTATCAAGCCATATTGAAGATAAATTTCTAAATATACTTTCAGGGCTTCGAACCGCTGTTTTTTTCGTTCCGGTTCAAGTAAAAAAATATATTTGGTTCGGTTCCGGTTTTTGGTTCAACTCGAATCCAAAAGCGCAAGAATTTACCGATTTGCCCAAAATATCTCCGTGACTCGTTTTTTTTTTAAGGTCACCGAGGAATTTGAAAACCTCTAACCCCTTATAGTAATTTACCGATTTGCCCAAAATATATTATACATTGATATTTTTTTATTAGATATTTTTTCGGTTCCAATTTTCGTTCCGGCAAAAATAACGGTTTTTAGAATTCGCTTCCGTTCCGGTTCGAAGCCCTGTATACTTTCAAAATTTGTTTTTATCTACTAAATTACATTTTTGGTTCATGTTTCAACAACTTTGGAATGAGCCGGGTTTACAAGTAATACCCTCACATAATATGTTAATTACCATGTCCGCTTTCAATGTGGAGTATACATATGGAATCCTTACGGAGTTTCTCACGGCAGATTTTTTCTAAGACAACTGTTTGTTTATCATTTGCTCAACCACTCATTTTCGAATAGAGTAGTGATGTAAGGATATGACAGGACAAATATGTAGCTAATCGCTTTTTCGACGCCCCGTTTTTAAGATATCATGGATGAGAAGAACATTAAGATACAAATTCGAATAATTAGAATGATATAAATTATAGCACTGCCCGACTGGAATCCAAACCCGTGAGCATTGTAACCAAAGCCGAAAACGTTAACCACTCGAATACGAATCCGGCAGTTCTCTAAGGTTTTTTTTATTTACATAAATTCCAGCAACTTTGAAGTTATCATTTTCAATTTCAAATTAAAATAACTTGTGTGATTATTCATACCGACTGTGGAAAGGAAAAATGACGTAACCCACACATATCAAATTTTACAGGAGAAAACGCAAAAAACGTGTTTTGATAATTTCGGGCCATATGCAAATTATGAATTAAACACAACCTTGAAGTGCACGGAGACTTTTAAACTGGTGTTTAATTGACATAATCTAATATTAATTTATGAAATTATCGAGGAAAAACCTTTATTTCAGTCTTTTTTCTTGGTTTCATTTTTTTACAAGGTCATCTTTTTCAAACTTAAAAGCTAAATTTATATACTAATTCGGCATTTGTAGCTTGCATCTTTTTTATAGAACGTGTATAAAGTTTGATACATTGTAATTATCACTTTCCACAGTCAATATTATAAAGTGATGAACAGATCATTTATTATATAATTTCATCTTAATAATTAAATTGAAACGACTAAATTTCTTAAAATACATCTGATAACTAAGCTTCTACTTATTATTTCTTCCGGAACGTAACCAACCTTACAAATACAAGGGTTATAAATGGTGGTTATAAGTCCCACAACCCACTTATTCTACCGTGACACAATTGTTGGATATTAACGAAAAACTATTCGCGACGACGCTGTTAAGTAGATACTTTGCAAACCATTCTTGGGGTAAAGTGTAGATTCACCCGCGCGAAAAATGATAGCATATTAAATAAAGCTATGTAGAAAACATTAGATCGTGAATCACCTCAAACAGAGTGAACAAATTATCACTAATAAAGATTAATATTTGAGATTTTAAAAATATAATGGATATTGTATTTTTTACAAAAGTGTGGTACGCGTACCCCCTGGGGTACGCGGGGGAAAATGCATAGAAGCTGAAGCAACATGCGGCTTAACTTTTTCGATTACAAACATAGATTTTTTGTCAAGGGGTACTCGGTGTTACGAAATTTTTTAAATGGGTACACAGATGTCGAAAGTTTGAGAAACACTGTTCTAAGCAATAAAAGTAGATTAATTTTATATTGAAAATGGGACTGACCCTACATTTCTACAAAAAAGGAAACCTGTACATCGTCGATGTACTTGATTTTAGTTTAACATTCAAATAGTTGCATTATGCAAAACTTATTATATATACTTTCGATGGATTCGGCGGTAACTTTGTGGAAGTTCATTTTATTATATATATATAATAACATGTATAATACAATTTGATTTATCGTCTAAATCAGTGCTTCCCAACCTGGGATCTGCGAAAATTTTCATTCTTTCAACATTCTTTGAGATAAAATATGAACATGTGAAATAAAAAAAAATCGGTTATCCGCAGATTATTGTTTTCAGATTTAGGGGTCACGGGCATGAAAAAGCTTGGGAAGCACTGGTCTAAATGACAAATATATAGAACACATTGTTACATTAAAAAAAAACACTTATTTATACTTGAACCATATTATGCATTAAATATCAGGCTCGATCTCGCTCAACGAGAACAGTATCAGTCAGTCGGTCAGTTGAATCGACAGTGAACACCATAAAAGTGACAAATTGTTTGACTGAGGAATCAATATTTTATCATACAATTAATTGTGTAAATATTTACATCATAATTTCCTTGTATTATCATGTGGCATATAATTATTTTATATATATATCTAAAACAGTCACTCACGATATGTTGGTAGCACTACTGCTTTTTCCTAAGCACTTATTGCGTTTTTACTTTTAAAAAAAGCAATATATAAGACCACACTACGCATAGTGTTGAAAGGTGAATTGGTAAAAAACAACTGAACAAAGAAATGAATCAGAAACCATGTGAGTGTACTAAGAGAACTATGAGTTCCGCAAATGACATGAATATTTTGGCGAACGATAAGCATGACCCATCGTTTTTGATGGTATAGTACAGGGATCGACAACAATTAATACGCACTTATATATTGTTTTCTGTTATATTTAAATTTTGTAATAAAATAATACGAAAATACTGTGCTCCGTTTTGCTAAAAAAATATTGAAACATATTAAGTACAATACTTTTACTAATTTACAATATAATCCATTTTAATTTTAGATAGGCGTAAAGTCATAGTGATTTAATATTGAAAAACAAAATGTTGTATAAGGGAACAGTGAGTTTTTATTATGCGAATGTTTGTAATAAAAACTGTACATTCATAAAAAAAACATTTATTTTCTACTTCCTGAAAAAAACCTTTGACTTTTCATCTTTGATATAAATATAAAATCAATGTGCATGAAAATTGCTATTTTCTTGTGACCAGTATATTCATTTAACACACATTACAATAACGTTAGGCATAAGGAACATACGTCACCTAATCCTGGACGACGGCGCCCCAGTGTGCAGACCTCTATTCTCCGTGATTTTTTAAATATATTTTTCGAAATGGATTTGAATGCGGCAAATCTAAAAATACGAAAATATGACTGTCAATCGATGGTTGACGACATCTTATTTTACGTTTCTAATTCCGTATTCACAGTAAGCAAATCTGCAAATTGACAAAGGCTCAACAACAGCCAATGACGGGCCCTATCGGAATCAATAAATCATTATTATTGAATACTTTTCGAAGAAGAGGCGAACAATACACACACTCGTCCAGGACGCCCGGTTTGATATTATATAATATACCAAATGGATTATCAAATGATCAGTGGTGTACTGCGTAACTACTGCACTGGGCGTCACGCTTAGTAGGCGGCAAATACACGACAGATTTTTTCAAACATAAAAATCATTATTTGCATATTAAAAAATAGCAATTTTACGGGTTTGATGACAAGTAATGAGCACGATCTTAATTGTACCGTAAAAATGAATTTTGATAAACCCTTCTTTAAACAGTGGGTAGAGTAAAGATGGTTTGATATATCACGTAATATATACATTAATTAATATAAAAAATACATTTAACGATTAATAAATCAGTGTATTAAAATTATGTAACTGTTTTCAATAAGCTCTGAAAGTACACAATATCTTCATTTTGCACGGATTATTTATCTATAATAGCACGGCCGAATGTAATATATCATAATATCTTTCAATAATTATGTTCACTGCATATTTTTTACACTGTTTTTTCTTCACATGTGTTTTACACGGAATATATCCGTTGTGTTGAAAAAAGGATTTTGTTTATTTATTTTTCAGTTTTCTGTCAATAATAAGATACTTTATAAGTACGTTCTTATATTTTTAACTAACCCGATCAGCTAAAAAAAATATTATTTTGAACCTAAGTAAAATTTGAATCAGGTGTGTTACATGTTAGCCTTAGGCAATTTAAAAATGAGATCTATGTCTCAATTTTAAGCAAGTACTTACTACGACACTTTTTAATCAGTATCCATAAATTCCGAACACACTATAGTTACACTAATACTATGCAAATCTAACAAATGACGGTGTACATTTCCATAGTGCGTTCCGTTTATATTGACGCACACCTAAGAATGCTAATGTTTTACATCAAACTTTTCTTAATAATATTTATCGCATTGAATTCCTAATCGATAGAAATATAATTTGCTAAGCGTGTGCAGATGGAATATGAATTACTTCTAAAATAATATATTCGTAATTCGTATATTTAAAACGCATTAATCTGATATGGCGTCGACTCGTGCATAGCGAAACATGACGCATTATTCAGAATATATAAAAGATTGCCAATATGCTAACATGATAAAAGAAAAAAATATTAATTGATTTCAGTTTTCTTTTACGATATGTATTTTCAGCAATAGCGTAGACTTATATCCAGCATATTGATTTTCGCAAGTTATAATTCATTTATTTTTATGAGTATTATTTGCAGTAATATTTATATAATAATTATTAAGCACGTTAACATTGAAATACTATTGAAAACAAAACCTTGGGTATGTTTATTATTCGTCGATAATTATATCAAACGCCAACATCATTAGCCAACAAACGTTAAGTCGAAAACTGGGTGTTTCGAGTTATAAATACAAAACGATATATTTAAACACTTTCTATCGTATGAGAAAACAAATTCTCTGAAAAAACGGTCATACGAACATAATTGAATTGAATAATTATAAATAATAAATAACTTAAAGTTTTTTATCTGCACAGATTTCCTATAACATGGTATTTGCTACCCAAAGACAACTAGACGACTAAACGTTTTTGAGCTGTAAATATTTTGGGCAATTTTTATTTTTATTTGTGTTTATAGTCTACGGCCACGGTACATTTCAGTTCGCTCCATATTATAAAAACGATTATCTAAAAAAAAAGGTTTTTTGACTTTGTACATAGGAATTTCTTTAAACGTAATAAAAATATCGAGCCAGTTTCTTCCAAATTATAAAATTATATTATAACTAACAAATACTTATTAAAGTGGATTGACAATCTACCGTTCTCGCATACATCGTTTTCCTGGGTTAGTCATTCTTTTGGAAGGTTGGTTATTGAAGAACGATAAATCGGGGTGGGATTATTCTATAAGATATTCTTAAACAAGGCTTAGAAAAGAATTAGAATCTGTTTAGAGACAGCATCATAATCGTAAAATATTTTGTGACTTAAATTTACTTTTATGATTTCAAAAATCATTTATTTGGTATAAATAAAGCATTATTGTTAGACTGTTCCTGGGCAGGTTAAGGGTAAATAATAAATAATATGCTAACCTTTTCACCGCGTAAGATACGCCTCAAAATATTTTATAGATTGATCTCTCACGCCATCATCACGCCGGCATGTCACGATTCATAACGATATTTTTTTTCATTCTAGATATACGTGTTATTATTGTGTGAATAATTATGCATGTGTATGTCTTTAATACAAATTAATATCTGAAATCTTATGTTAATCTGCGTGTGCAGTCATACACACATTTATATCGTTATTTTCTTCCTTTTGGCTAAAACAATTTACGTAACCCATTCAAACGAACTTCACCGAAAGATTTCAATTGCATACATAACTAAAAGAATCGCCAAAACGTAATCGATTTGACAACGAGAATAGGAAACAAAATAAACGTTTAGTAGTAAAGCGGTTAAAGAAAATGTGCGAATGAAATTTAAAAAAAAAAAAATGTGAAATTAGTTCACAAAATTGTGTTAAATATAGGTAACTATAGATGATAGCCGGCTGCGTGGTCAAGTGGTCAATGTCGTGGGTGTTTTTGATGTATAAAAAGAAATCTTTCACGCCCTTTCTGATTCTTTAATAACTGGGCGTTGAGAGAGCGATTAGTTAATCAACAGTCTAACTAACTCTTCTATCCATCTACTCTCTTCGAAAAGAGAGGTTGTGCGACTGTGTAAAAAATTAGGTTAGGTTAGGTTAAGATATAGGTTGATATAGCTTCATTAGGAGGCTTTACATTGGAAGCAGTTTTTACTCAGTTAATTTAATGAAAAATCCAAAAGAAAATTTGCGACATGTCCACTGAATTAGTAAAAAGTAAACGTTATGCAGCTAAGCGGTCAGAGAAAAAATGAAAATGAAATTTCAAAACAATGGGCTTTGTGGAATGGTATTGTGAATTAACCGCATAGAATGCTTTCGCAATCTACCTTCCACATCCTCTTTCTTCGTCTGCATGTCCAAGGACTCATTTCGCTGGAGCTTTTCAGACACGGCCCGCCATTAAAATTGTTAAAGGTAAACCATTACCAAGCCGACACGTGAATGCAAATGGAAGCCGAATTAATTAATAATAAATGCCTACGACTAAAGCCTAACTGTCACCATAACAACAATGGAATATTCAAATAAGGTCGACAGTGAAATTTCAATGAAGTCCTAAAAATTCTAGCGGCCAAAAACAAAGCAGACGACGAATAAATTTTTGAATGTATGCCCGTTATCACACACATCATTAATATTAATTTTGAATATCAGTGTTATTATGCCAAAGTGTTCAAATAAATCTTTTAAAAATATTAATATCAAAATTGTATACTACGTAAAAAATAGTATTATGTACATATCAAAATGGAATTTTAATATAAAATGACCCCCAAATTCATAATTGCACGTAGTTAAGCAGTAAACGTTCAACCCACAACATGAAAATGTTGATTTTATTGGATATAATACTTTAAAAACATCAATCTATATATATAAAACAAAGTGGGGTTATTTACACCACGTATATCTCGAGAATTACTCCAAGGATTTCAATGATCTTTGCTTTATAAAATTCCTTTTTGCCTAGAATAGCAGAATAAGCATTAAAACATCGGAAAAATATCACGGAAAATAAATTATAAAGAAAATAAATGTCTCAGTACAATACGGTTTTTCAAATTTTTTGAATCGAACGCGGAACATGACGTATGCAGTTTATGTTTAATACACTAGGTGGCGTTGGTTGTAAAATTCATTTGTTTCATACTTTGAATTAGAGATGTACCGACGAACTTGGACGAACGTGTCAGAATTTCGAAACTAAATCTTCAATATCCATTTAAAAAAAAATTGGTTGTCTGTAAAGTCGGTTTACGGACGATAGTTTAACGTGACAACGTCATAATAAAACATTGATGAAATGATTGCACACTTTTATGAATAAAATGGAATCATTTTTATTGAATTATCATTATTTTGTATGGATACGAAGAAGGAGTGAAAGAAATCTACAATTTTTTATTGATATATTTTATTCGCACTCATTAATTCAAATATGTTTATTACTTTGATGAACAATTTATTTACAAGTAACAATGTGCTTTTAGCAATTTATTTACAACTTTTATACATGTGGGATATTTAACGTCTTCCAATCTGCCGCTGTCTCTTTTCTACTCAGACGCATCGACCAATCGAGTGGAAGAGAGATAGATGCGGCACAATCCGAACGGTAGGCCGATCGTGCCTCTCTATCGCTTATCCGCGCTCTCGCTCGCACGCTTGCCTTCGGCGTAACGCGACAAACGGGACAATGAGTCATGTTTTTTCGTGCGTGCAGCGGGCGTTCATCGATTTATAAGACGTTGTCACGTCAAAAAAACTTTTAGGAATTTATGTTTCATGTTCATCACCGTCGCTAAAATATATACTGAAATGTGAAAAGACGAATGAAAGTACATAAAATCAGAAAGTATGTAAAAAAAAATTAGTATACTTTTCATGTATATTATATTGTTATTGAACACTATCAAATCATTATTTTATTTTTGATCCCCATATACAGTCAATTCTGTTTTTATGCAATTTCAAAGTAATGCGGTTTTGAAGAAATGCATTTTTTTTAAATGTACCATATTTTACGATATATAAAAATGTTAAATATTA
This sequence comes from Himalopsyche anomala, assembly GCA_031772345.1. Taxonomy (NCBI): domain Eukaryota; kingdom Metazoa; phylum Arthropoda; class Insecta; order Trichoptera; family Rhyacophilidae; genus Himalopsyche; species Himalopsyche anomala. Next base: position 3,212,909 of record CM062836.1, on the reverse strand, counting down.
CATTGAGAGCATATATCGTTGTATTTTGGATAGAATAGAGAGAATCATAAACACAACCGAAATTTGAAAAAAAATACGATTTCGAACTGTTTAAATCATGTTGCATCTGCCATCGCTGAATTAAGGCCACCTACTTAGGTGTGTTACAGTCGATAAAACCATTGAAACATCGGTAATATCAGCTGAAATGATTACTTTAGCACACGAGCTTGGTGAAGAAAGGCTTGATACCTTTAGCGAAAATTATATCGACGAATTACTTACAGATAAAGCTATAAGTGACAAAGATGTCAATAATTTAAATTTAATTATTGACAAAAAACCAGAAAACAATGACGAACTGAAAGAAATTCTGCGATCATTCACTGCGAAAATAATTGAAGAAGGTCTCCGACTTTTCAGTAAATTAGAAGATCATTTCTTTCTAAATGATTCAAATTCTGATCGCGCATTCAAGTTTCAACGATAACTTAAAAAAAATTATATATGGGTATAACCAGTGCTTTTTTTTGAAAAAAAGGTGCCGGAACGCACTTTTTTCGAGCGTTTTCTATGAAGGTATATTATTTATTATATATTCGAATATCATTTTGATAGAATTAATGACGGCTTATCATATAATGCATAGAAAATAAAACAAAATATACATATTTTAAAATAGAAAAAATAAAATTAAACATTTATTAAAATTTCGAGAAAAAAAGGTGCCGGAACGCCGTTCCGCCACGTTACAGGGTAAAAAAAGCCCTGGGTATAACAAACTGCATAACCAATTAATTATCGAAAAAGAAAATCTGAACAAACTCTGATCACTAATTTCATTGTTAGAAAACAACCATACCATGTGTGGAACATTAAACAAAATTTTTTTTTTTTTTCTAATGTAAGATAATCTCATAAATATAATATTGAAGATTTGGAAAATGTTGCGTTTTTTGTTATATTGAGAATTTATATCATTTCGTAATATAAAAATATGAAAATTTAGAATGAACTTTCGTAAAATTATAAAAAAGTATTATTTGAATAATTTTGAAAAGATCCCTGTCACTATGTTGGTGACATGCATTGAGAACAAATTTATCCTAGACCAACACATTCCTTAGCAACTGCCTTTGTTTGACAGTTACTGTCAAACAAAGTAGTCGTTTGTCAACATTGTGAAGATGTAATTTTATTATTTAAAATACAGTGAAATAAAGAGGTACTAGCTATGCCAAGTACTTCTAAACCAATTCATAAGAGTGCTCGGAATGGTTTTCTAAGAGTCTTTCAGTTCTGTGAAGATGAAAAATCTGAAAAAAAAACAATAATTTCCTTTGGGTCGACATCATTGAATCACTTCGAACTGTCAATGACGTAGTATGCCCAACATTTCGTGCTGCATGTCAATAGCTCAATTTGCTTAAAAACTATACTCATTGGGACATGACAATCGCTGAAGCAATTGTTTCTGCATCTCCAAGTCAGATACGCACATTATTTGCTATCATTATTTTGATATGCTTCCCATTGAATCTACGAGAACTGTGGAACAAGTACAAGAATGACATCTCCAAAGACACTTTACACCAAATTCGCGTCAGTTCAGGGAATCCCGATCTCGAGGTGAATGAGGAGATACATAACCAGGCGTTGCTTTTGATCGAAGATATGTGTTACCTCATGCGCTGCATGATGCGTCGCCAGATCAAAGAATGAACGACGCTTTCAATCGAAAATCGGAACGTAAACGTAAATATGATCGAGATGCATTGAACCAATCACTTCGAACGAATGTACCTTTGTTGAACCCCCAACAGAAAGTGTACGATACTTTAATGAAGGCAATTGATGAGGGAAATGGTGGCTTATTTTTCCTCCGCATTGGAAGCACTCAACTGAACTATGAAAGATCAGCGCAATGACTCAAAATGTTTTGGAGGCGCAATGATTCTACTATCTGGCGATTTTCGCCAAACACTACCAGTCATTTCAAGATCGACCGATGCCGATGAAATAAACGCTTGCCTTAAAACATCGACTCTGTGGCGCTATGTGAAGAAACTTCAGCTAACGACAAACATGCGAGTTGTATTTCTAAACGACCATCTGCCGCAGATTTCTCCAAGCATTTGCTGACTATCTGTAACGGCCGTGTTCCTGTTGACGAATCGAACGGATTGATTTCGATTTCACCGAATTTTTGCAATTTCGTCTCAACGAAGGACGGTTTCATCAACAAAATGTTCCCAAACACCTAATCACAAAAATCGCAATTGGTCGAGTGAACGAGCAATTCTTGGGGCTAAGAAAAAACATATGGATCATTTAAACTTCAAAATTCAAAATCAAATCGTTGATCTACTGCATTACTTTAAATCTATCGACTGTGCCACGTGAATAACATCATTTCAATGTAATTTAAATACTTTTCATTTTGAATTTTGAACAATTATTGAACTTAATTC